>WBMW01000147.1:121800-255597 GCA_013396635.1 Penelope pileata | reverse complement strand
TTTTTTTTTTTTTTTGCCACCAAGTGGGTCTGCCACCACACTGCTGTTTTTCATCTTGTTAATTGAGTCATTTATTTTGCTAAAAGGTGAAACTTTATCAGGGTTTATGTGCCAAATGTGAGAAGGCATATTTAATGATACATCAAATGTTAGAAGCACGCAGGTGCCTCTGTGTATGCTCTTTAAAATGCTGAGAGGAGAGGTAGTTCTTATAAATTAAAATCACCTGATATTAACTAAAATAAGCATTTTGTTCCCAGGCAACAATGCAAATACACTGTACATGTGTGTGTACGTGTTTGTTACTAAATATATGAAGTACAGAGATATTTATTTTTAATTTTCAATCAGTAGATTCATCCATATTCGAAAGCAGATAACTGGAGAGATAAACAATACAAGAATAGAATTCAAAGTTATGCAAAAAAAAGTCAATAATTTATTGGGTGGTAGCTAAAAATAGTGTTTGAAAAAAGAATTCCAAGCTTTTTTAAAGATTTCCTTGTCAGTGATTACCACCACTCTTTCCAGGGTAGTGCGTTCATTTTCTAGGTATTTCTTAAGCAGCTAAGATGTTTCGTTTTGTGGTCATGTTAGGAAGACCACTTAATTGGTCATTACGTTTTGGACAAGCCCCTGGTGAAACTGAAGAGAGTATTTCCACTTTCATCAGTGACTCATACCTCCAGGTCTGCTTTTACAACAGAATGTGGCTGGCATCTTCAAAGCAACCCAAGCTCTATTGGGAAAAAACATGACTTGGACTTATCGTCCCCAGACATTCAAGAATCTGTGTCAGTTCATCATCAGGTAAGTGGATTTTCACAGATAAAAAAAATGACAGAAAAAGCCCATGCAGGGGGATGTCTGAGAAATAAGGAAAGCTGGTTGGTGCAACAGTCAGTTTCTACTTAGCAGTCAAATTGTTAGGTGATGCTAGTGAAAAATAGTCTGTCCTTCTTGACATTTACCTCTTGGCAAAACTAGAGATTGACAATACCAGCAGACTGTGCCTTTCTCTTCAACAGAGTGGTGTCATATGCAAAACAGTGTTGATTCAGTGTGTGTGTGTGTGTATATATATGTTTAGCAACCTAAATTACTTAATCCCATTAACAAGCAAAAATTGGGCCTGACTGCTATCTATGTTCCCATTTCCTGGAATCCACTGCTGAGTGCTGCCTTCCTGTTTGGGATTAGTCACCTCTCCCCCAGTTCTCATCCCCCTTGTGATTGTCAAGATCTCATTAGTTTAGGAGGACTAATGCCATCTGTGTCTGGAAGACATACTCCTACATGGTTTATTTTATTAGTAGCTACCAAATTCACCCTGCTTTCCAAGGCTGAGAGTAGGTGAGTGGATCTGAGATAGGGCCATTAAGATCAGGTCAGTGTTTCTGAACCCAACTAAATGTGTGGGTAGGTTGTGTAAGATGTGTTTTGCTTTGATTTCAGCATTAGTCAATGCGTTCATTTATTGCTTGAAAGTGTTCTAGTCCAGGTGAGTAGTTCTCATTCAAGCTGCAGAATCAGTTTAAGATGATGTACCAGAACACTTTCCGCCTCTCTGACCTAACATCCTTGTTCTTTTCTCACATCATCCCACAGACTCCAGAAAGCGTGCGATCATTTAGATAAATCTTAGGTTTGTTGTAAAAGCCAATAAGCATATTCTCTATGAAGAAAAGCACTGTGCTATCTGCTTATGTTTCTCCAAAATAGTTGAACTGCAGTTCAACTTTTGAATGGCAACTTCTTTCTCAATAAACCCACTCCTGTGTGGGTTTACAGTCCTATCTCCTCTGTGAGTGACAAAAATAAGTGTTCACTGTTTTTTAGTTCACTTCAGACCCAAGCAAGCTCCAGGATCATAAGCCAAAGTCTAGGACCAAATGTTACAGTACCAGGGCTCCTAAGAAGTGATAATTTCAAGGACAGTCAATTAATCAGTGGATCTGTTGACCTGTCTCCTACTTTGTAGAATCATAGAATGGTTCAGGTTGGAAGGGACCTTAGAGATCATCTTTTTCCAACCCCTCTGCCATGGGCAAGGACACCTCCCACTAGACCAGGTTGCCCAAAGCCCCATCCCACCTGGCTTTGAATACTTCCAGGGAGGGGGCATCGACGACTTCTCTGGGCAAGCTGTTCCGGTGTCTCACCACCCTCACAGTGAAGAATTTCCTCCTTATATCTAGTCTAAATCTACCCTCTTTCAGTTTATAACCGTTACTGCTTGTCCTGTCATCTATCCTTGTAAAAAGCCCCTCCCCAGCTTTGCTGTAGGCACCCTTCAGGTACTGGAAGGCTGCTATCAGGGCCCCTGGACCTTTCAGTAGGAAAGTTTCAGATACTGGGCCATTGCTGTCTTAACTTTGAGTGGCTCATGGTTTTTCCTCTGTGTCTGATGTGATGATAGATCTGATGCTCTGATCGCCAATCTGCCTCCTGGAGATGTCCTGGCTCCAGCCCTACTCATTTTCCTTCAAGTGAATATGCTGCCATCAGGTCTAACTTTTGCAAGAGAAGAGCTTCAGGATACACTTACTGCCCCAATGTCCACTGCAACTTTCCTCCTGACAACTGGCTTGGTGAAGGAGTTTGTTTGGACCGTGATGTTGGAGATAGTTCTTGTTTCAGAATTTTGAACAATAAGTAGCATCAAATGTAGACAAAGTTCAGACTAGCAATACTGCTAGGGTTTTTCCCAAGTCAGAAAACTCTTTAACAGTCTGTCATTACAAACAAATTTAAATAAAAATAAGTTACAAAAGGAACACAATATTTCTGTTGCCTTATGATGATCAATATTATTTTTTGTTTGGATATATTAATAAAACAGCTTTGCCTTCTCCTTACCAAGGTGGCTGTTCTTGTTGCATCTTGTTGTGTCACGATATAGTTGTGCTATATAGATAGAGAACAAAAATGATTATTCCTTCCCTCCAAAACTTAAATGTACAAATATGAGTGTCCTCTGTCTTATTAGGAACAGTAGGAATAGACATGCTAATTTCTAGACTAAACTGGTTGCAGAGGATGTTGAAGAGAAATATACAGGAAGGAAGGAAAGTCTGAAGCAATGGATAAAAACCCCATCTCTGTAAGGTGAGAAAATGCAATAAGACAATCTATTGTTTAGTTTGATGAAGACATCATACCTCATCCTAGGTATATAACAAGAAAGTATGAGTCCTTTGTGACAATCTGTCTTTAGCTATCAGAAGTAAACTGTACTTATGTTTCCTTATAGTTTTTGGTGAAAAGAAAGTTTGTTGTAAATGTTAATTCTTGCAACACTGAGAGATTAGGTAGATTTGAACTTTATTTACAGCTGAAGAAGCCAAATCACAGAAAAAGTGTGCAGGAGGTCAGTGACGGGCTGAACCTCATTTCCACAAGCTTAGTCTTTCTGTCATTTTTTTAGAAGATAAAAATACAGTCCCAGCATGCAGTTCCAGCACCCTTTTCTTTGTCCACTATCCGCTTACTCACATGCAGCACTTGTGAGTCAGTTTCTCCCCCATCGTTGCTCTTTTCAGCAGTGAACCTGTCCTTACCCCAAAATACTTGGACTTTCGAAGAGAAAACTTAGTCAAACAGAGGTTATTGGGCTCAGCAGGAACATGAGCAGCTGTAAGGGAGATCGTAATATGCAATCAAATGCTCTTAGAAAAGAAGTTCTCTAAAACCTGTTGTTATTTCTTTGTATGTACAGAGCAGAAACTCTTAGTCAAGGTTATGAGTTAGAAACACCCAAGCACTTATCATGCTCTGTCATGTTAATTTCTGAAGATTATGGATGGCTGTGATTTTTTTTTCCATGCAACACTTTATAACATTTGCAAAAAACTTTGATTTTGCTTTCATTTAAATTATTCAGCTTTTTTGCCATCTGCCTCAAGTCAGAAGTGTTATTCTTTTAATTGTAAAGCAGTTGCCAAATGAAAACAAGGTGTAATTTCTGACCACCTTCCCTTCCTCCCTTTAAATCTGCACTTTATATAATCTTTAGTTAAAAATATAAGAACCATTCCAGAAGTAAGGACTGGAAGTTTATTAATTTAGAGTATTTTGTCTTTTCTGTGAATGTCTTGAAACCATTCTTAGGAAAGCATATAAACCAAGGTATTAATCTGGGAGTCTGATTTTTTTAAAATAGAAATCCTGTGCCGTATTTACTGTGTTTGGGAATTTCCAAATGAATATGATAGCACAAAATTGGATTCAAATCTGTATTTCATAAAATGGTGACTAGCAGGGATGGTGCTGATTCACATCCCAGATCCTTTCTCACAACCTTTTGCCTGTGATTAATACCCTGCTAAGGTTAGGTCGATTTCTTTTTTTCCATCCTGTCTGTATCAAGCTTACCACAGCTTACACACTGTAATAAGATAAAACCAGCTTAGGTAAGTAAAGCCATAATCTGACAAAAAGCTGGGCCTGGAGGCCTTTTTCTTAGATTTGGGTCATGATCATGGTCCCACTTACTACTGGCCCATCAGGCAAAAACTAATGATTGTAAAATTGTCATTAGTTACCAGGGTGGCCCCAGGCCATAAGATCAGCTAATTTTGAACTCTGCTGATAGCTTCACAGGCTTTGTGTCTGAAGATCAGCAGTTAGCTTTCTGTTAAGGCAAACTTCACAGTATAGCCACTGACAGCGTAATATTAAATTATCCGTGTCATCTAATATGTAAAGCCTTGGTGATAATGAAGCCTAGAGTTCAAAGTGAAAGTCTTGCACTAAGAAAGTGAAAAAGAGCTTGTCCATCATAGCTTCCTCAATTGCAGTGTTGACTAGCTATGAAGAAATTAGCTTCATTTCCATGATGGAGTCTTCTAAACGTATTTGCCTAGAGAGATGGAGGGGCATATATTAAAACAGTGTTACCCAGGATCTACTTGCTGATGCTTAATTTCTCTATTTCATGAGTAGAAAAAAGTGAGACTATTGCCAGTATCTCCACTGTTAGAAGACAAACGTTGCTGCTGTTTGAAAATGGGAAAGCCATGCAGAACACACTGGAGTCAATATATAGACATTTATTTCATGAGATTTGGGATCCTGTGTTATGGTGACATAACTAATCCTGTTTTCTAGGAGCTAGCAATTATAAGGAATGAAGGATGTTATCATTGCAAATTTTACCTTCACTTTCACTCAACTGTGTGTGAGCCCCCCGGGTTCTGCTTACCTTATTATTAAATTCAGCAATCTCCTTTAAATGGTCATCATTTGTACATGTTTTTACATGCAGAAACACTCTTCTAAGCTATTGTGCATTGCTCAGTGCCATGCTGTGCAGAAAGACTCAGCTAATATGACATCAGCTAACTAGGTTAACCTCTGTGACCACAGCACCACTATGGCTAAATAACCAGTAGCATAGACTTGCTGCAGGAGCATCACACATTTGCAATAGCTGTCATCTCCTTCTGTAGGTCTTGGGAGCAAATTTGGTGTCTCAGGCAACACTTTAATATAACTGTGGGTAAACTGATGAGTGTCCTTGTCTTTCATTTCATTGACATTTCATTGTCTTTCCTCCTCTAATTATTCCTTCTCCTTGCCTTCATTCTTTCTCCTGTATTACAGTAATCCTTTCACACTGTAGTAACGATCCATGGGGCCAAAAAATAAACAGGCAATAAATGACATTGTTCTCCAAAGGACACAACGGGGAAAAAATGTCCTCAGATTTTTTTCCTTCTTTGCATTGTGCTGTGTTTCTTAATGTACAAAGAGCCAACATATTCTGGTTGAAGACCAGGAGTTCTCTGTTTTGATGGTTATTTTCAAAACTCATTGATCAAGTCCTCTGACTGAACTTAGGTTTTTGGCAAAGAATGAGTGATGGATGCACTAGCATGGTTAATTAGCACCTTGACCAAATGTTAAAGCAACATTTTCGATGATATGCCAGGATGGGTTCTGCTGGAGCTTTCTGAAAAAATAAAGCAGAAATACAGAGAGGTTAAGTATGCATCATAAGGATGTTCTTATTTATTTGCTCCATTAATAATTTTTGGTGATAAAAGGTTCTCAGTATTTTAGTTGGAAAGATACAATATAGTTTTAACTTGTTTTCATAGCAATGGCTTATACCTCTCTGTCACACATCTTTTTTCTTTATTTCTCTCCCTCCTCTTTCTTTTTATTTTTGTTTTTCTTTTTTGAATCAAAGTAGAAGGGAAATTGACAGAGTAATCCCCAACACCCTAAAATACACAAACCAAACTAATGAAAATGAAACACTGTTTTTTTTTTCAGTTAAAATATTAAGGGAAAAAATATACAAAAGATTTATAAATTCTTCCCCTAGAAAAATTTCTTCTTTTAAGGCCATTTTTTTTTCAGAAGTTTCTAACAAAACATTTATAACACCTTATATTTCTGTTTGCACACAATTTTAAGCAGATGTATTCTGATTTCTCTTATTATCGCTCCAAGTTTTTGATGTAAAAGAACATTTTTGCTTGTGATTAAGCAATGATCTACATAACTTCCCCATTTCCAAAAATCCACTTTAGCAGAACACCGTCTGAGCAGAATACTAAACATTTCTTCCGAAGTCGCTAGTATCCTTTCCTATTCCCTTAATGCTTGGGTAGAATCTGGTTCTTTAAGACTATCTTGGAACTACATCCATCACATTACACATTTGTTTTCTCACGTTGTAACATTTTCCAATATTCTATACTAATTTTGCAAAAGATTTTAAGTCACCTTTGAGCTAGAAATGCTGCACAAATTTCTATGTCTGTGATGAGATTGTATTGACAGCTTAATGTCCCATGCAGTTTCTACAAATGGGAATGAATGACGGGGTGAAACCCCAAACTATTTGGTACTGCCCAGCCTTCCCTCTACCTACACCCACAATGTTCCTTGTGTTCTCTTCCCTGCACTGATCAGTACAGATAAAACAAACACAACTGCACATCTTGGTGCAAGCACAAACGCAGAACTAGTTTTGTTGATCTGCTCACATGCACAACTAATGTTATTTAATTAAACGTTCTCCTCTGAAGAGAATTCACACAGTTTCTGAAAGCTCCACAAATATCTCATGAACACTATGTCAGACATTGCCTTGTTTGACTTATTGGTCTTCTAGGCACCAGCTTTGATCCTGTTTTGAAAACTACTGTTTATATCAGTGTGTCTTCACAGTTAACAAATAACTTAGATAAAGCACTATGATACTAATATATTAGGTTTGCAGGATGGTGCTTATCATTTATTTGTGAGCCCACACAAAAGAATGTTTTATTTTGACAGACTTAGGTGTTTCTGGAATACTTTCATGATTTTTGCATGCTAGATATTTTTTTTATGAAGACTTATGTTGAACTTCATATGAATTGCGAGTGGACGCACGTGAGCCATTCAGAGAGAGAAGGTAACACAGATGCAGTTAAGTATTACAGATTTTTTCTTAAAAGTTAGCATTTTATATTTAACAATTCACTTAACTATGTACCGGCACTCTGTGCGCATACACAAAATATATGTTAAATACATAAAGGAGAAATATGTATGGTATAAATATTGTGTATCTTTGTTTAGAAGCTGCACTCGTTTAGTAGCTGCACCTTAACCACACACCTTTACTATGCAAGCCGCAGGGGAAAGTAATTAAATTTAATAGCTGCTGCCCTCGTTTTGAAGTCACCCTCAATATAAAGCTGCACAGGGAAGTAATTAAATTTAACAGAAGCTGTGTATTCTAAACAAAGATATACAGTATAAAGTCCATATAGTTCTTCGAAAAAGTTAATTTCCAGTAGTAGCAGGCCTGTAACTTGAAATATTCATGGTTTTGTAATTGTTTGAATCAAATCTCCAGCTAAAAAGGAACCCTGTCTGTTTCTGAAATGAAGGATTTGTGTGTGTACTTGGATACCACCATAACAAGAATAACAAAAACAACAATAATAAAAGAATGGAGAACAAAACAAGATTATAAAAGAAGCCCCCCCAAAAGTCACATGTTAATATTCCACTCTCATTTTCATCAATCAGTGAAGCAATACCCCCTAGATCAGTGCATTAACTTGTTTATCTTTTACAACGAGGAAAAACTTCATAGCTTCATCATTCATTCCAGAGTGAGGGGAGAAAAAACAAAAGGCAGCCACCGAAATTTGCATGGTGCTCAATTATACATTAGTGAACATCACTTGGCAATCTGTTCATATCAATTTAATTGGATTTTAATACTGCCTCTGATCTTGTTTTCTAATTAACAGCAGTGCCTGGCAATAAAGCAGAACCATGCACCCAGCAACACCTTTGATCTCAACCATATGGAGCTCCTCCGTGCTCTTGAAAAAAAAAATTTTCCCTTGCCTCCAGTGCAGGCCGAGAGATACTGGGGCCCCCAGATGGCCAAATACCACTCATGACTGTGACTTCATTGATTATTTTCTTTCCTGATTGATCCTGATTGAAAATAAATAAATCATGCACTTGGAACTGGATGCAAATTGGTGTCACAAGCTTTTGGTTATGTTGATCATTTTCTCTGCTCCTTCTTTAGATGACAAGCACTTAAGTAAACATTAACTGATTCAATGGTCTGTATTTGGAAGAATAACTTTATCGCAAGGAATTTTGTCTTGTGTGTAGTTACTGCCCTTCCACAGCCACGTTTTTAACTGGGATTGAATGAAACTAACTGTTCATTCGTTATCTTTCTGATGTTATCATTGTAGGCAAGCTATTTAGGCATGATTTGAGCTCAGCAGTTTGATTCGTACCTGCTTTTTGATGATTTGCACTTGACAGTTGGTTCTCCCACTCTCCCTTTTTTTTTTTTTTTTCCCCAGGACCCCTATGTGGGAAGCATGCAGAATGGAGCTCTGATTTTTGTTTCCTGCACAGGTCTGACTTCAAATATAGTATGCTCAAACAGAGCAAATGTTGGCATGTCATATTTTGCATGTTCTCCAGCCAGAGTTTTCAACAGTTCTCCGAAGTACGAGGAATAGTAGTACTTTTCTTCCTTGGGTTCAAAAGGAGATATCAAAAATGATCCAGATTGTTAGTTTGTGAAGTGGACTTTCCTAAAAAATATTTAGTGCTATAAATATTTTATTTGGCTTTGCAGGTAGTAGGCAGGAAACAACTAGAGGGAAAAACATTGCTGTCTACTTTTAACTTATTGCATAATGATAACACCAAGAACAATTTTGGTTTCTGGCTCTTGGATGAAGCATTGCTAGCTGTGACTAGTCATGCTTCTCTTCATTCTCCTTTCACTTTTTTGTTCTGACTTTGCCATCTTAGCCTGTGCTTTGATTTGGATACAACCCACAAGCAAGGTCAGGTCACTCTTCTCTTGAACAAAAGTCTTTCAGCAAGCACCCTGATGTGCTGCTGCAGGAGCTGGGGCTGCTGACTTTGCAGGTGACACATTTCCCTTTGTGTTAATTCTAACCAGTGTACTGTTAAGGACACTGGCTCCAGGGCAGCTGCTTTTCATCTGAGATGCAAACCAACACCCTGACCACTTGTATTCATTACAGGCTAGCAGGCATGTGCAGCTTTGTTTGTAAAACCTATGATATCTATACAGTGTGTACATTGCACTGTACCAGCTCCTTTGGTTTCAGCTAGGTGCTTTCCTTTGCACATCTCTGAGCTGTCAAGCAATATTGTTTGTGTGGTAATAAACTGCTGCTGTGCACTGACACATACTGGCAAAACTGCACTTAAGTGATGCTTCCACATTTCCTGCTCTGAGATCCCCACTGAAAATTCTCATAGACGAGAAAAGCATATTAATTCTCTTGATTTTGAAGTAGTTCATCTTTTCTGTGTCATCTTCAAAACCTATCTGATTTAATATCTTTACTTTCAAACTTAACCATTTCATAAAACAAATGTGATCAGAATGTGTGTGACCTCCACTTTTGTGAAGATATTCTGATAGGTATCAGCCCAAGGCCAGAGTCAATGAACCAGTAAATAGTAAAAATAGTCATAGATATGGACAGTGAATCCATGAAGCCTTTAGGTTATCTTCCTTGCAAATCCATAGCCTGACTGCTGCTGGGTTTGGATTGCATTTCATGTGCTATTTTGCACATTTTCTGCATTTCAGTCAGCTTCTGCAAGTGAGAACTTCAGAGGGAAGAATCAAGTCTGCCTGCTGTTCACATACTCTTCCTTTATAAAAAGAATAAAAAGTAATTCAGGAGCTATGTTTCAGGGAGATGCTGAAAAGTTCCTCCAATTCGATTGCGGTGAGCGGATCTTCATGTAGTTAACATAGTGCTGCAGGTCCAGGTGTCTACCTGGCTGGATTGATTGTAGAAACAGGGTTTGTACACTTTTACCAAACATGAATTTAATCTGGGTTTAGCTTTTTATTCATTTGCTTTCCAGAATTTCAAGCTACAAACTCTTGCATTATCATGTAGGGTGAAAAATAAAGCCCTGAAGGAAATAAGTGACTCAAAAGTAGATAGAAGTTGCATTTTTATTCTGCTTTTGATTTGCTGATAAATTAACACAGTGCTAGCTTCTATGGAGTGCAGTAACATATGCTGATGAGGGAGTAGAGTTGATAAATGTGAGGTTTTCCTGTTGAACTCTGCAAGTAAACTGCTGCTGATTGGATGTGTTGCACCAAGATTACTGCTGTGGTCTTTTTGGGCATTGGGACTCATAGACATTGTCAACATTAGTATGCTGAGACATCATTTTGATCTTTGTTTCTGATTTTGTTGCTCTGATAAGATGCTAGCTGCTGTCTTGTTTGCTTCCTGAACTGCTTCCTCCTGGTTTNTCTTCAAGTTACGCATTTGACTCTTATTTTTTTGAACTACCTGTTTTACTTTCTTGAGGAGATAGAAATGGGCCCAAGTGCAAGACAGCACATACTTCATTTAAAACAAAGGTTTGCCATGGCTCATTCCCTGCATGAAGATTTTTTCTGACCATTGTTTCAGCTTCTACAGGACATTCTCCCCTCTATTAATTTTCTTTCTTAAAGAAAAATAGAAGCAGGGATGTTCTTGCAAATGATTCTTCTCAAAGATGAGCTATGAGACATGTGGCATCCTAGACCTAAGAGGAATAAGGCAAAAGATGGCTGGGGGCTGTGGCTGCCATGTACCAGACCTTGATGAAGGGTTTGTGAGTGGGCTGCTTGCATCAGGAATTCTCCTTCTCTCCAGACGTGAAATGTGTTCTCTGGACAAGAGATCAACCAGAACAGCAATGCGATTCCTCCAAGTCTGTAGGATATAATCAGGAGGTGAATTTAAGTAGGGCAGCGGTTAGTTATACGCTCACTGGTTTTAGGAGGACAGTGTTATCAGATTGTTGAGGTTGTGACTGTTTGCGTATGGCTCATTATTCAGGTTTCCCAAGTTGACTTTTCCCTCCCAAGTAAATGTGCACATGCTTTCCAAACTACACTTGTTTAGAAATGCTGCTTATTGTGAAGTGTATAGAATAAGTCATTTTCCACGTCTCTGAGTCAGTGTTTAGTATCAGTGCACATATCAGATACATTTTTAACAGGATTCCTATAGAATGGACATAGGCCTTCTTACTATACAGCAGTATTTGGTAGGTTGATCACAGCTGCATTAGTTAAGAGAAGAAAGTTAGTTAGCTGCCTTATTGACCTAAAATTTTTTGTGACGTTACTACTAGCTATGAGATATTAGACTCACCTAAAGGGTATCTCCCTTTATACATTTGTTTCACATAAGCTGGCAAGGGTGAGTTGCACAGCCAGAATCTACCACCATTAGAATCTAATTTCAGTCTTTTCACAGTCTTCTCAGTCTCAAAATATACACATACAGGTTATTTGTATTCAGGCCAAAATTATGAATTTGCACAGCATCCACTGCTGACCACTAATATTTGATATGTTTCCTCTTATCTCTTTTAAGTTTTAGATACTGTTTCCCACATTTATTCAAAATAACTCATTCTTAAAACACTATTTGTGATTTTTTTTGCCTTTTTCATTTTGGCTGGGGCAAATGTAATGATTTGCATATTATTATGTCACACATTAATTTAATTTACTCTATTGTTCAAGGGAGAAAATAATAATGGGTGGTTTCTTCCCTGAAGTCTTTTTCCCTTCTTGAATTTAAGTATCTAAAGGCCTCCTCAGCAGTGAAACTCAAACATACCCGTGGACGATGACATGGTATCCTGTGAATGTATCATTGTGAAATGGGCTATATTCTCCATCAGGGACCTGTCATCACACTTGCACCAGTCATAAAGAAGAGTGGCGCTGGCAGCTGGCATTAAGCATGTGGGTAACTCTCTGTGTTTGCGCCTTATTTTTCTGACCTCTGTTATGGCTCATAGGTAATACTGAGTTGTCAAGGTCCTCTTCTTTCCAATTGATAATTAGGGAAAACTCTTTTAGTATCTATAAAATTGAAATAGAACCAGCCTTTTCTGAAGTGTAAATATTATATTACCACCATATCTCCTCACCTTTAATTTATGTAATAATGTGACCCTGGAGGCTACATAAAAGAGTGAATTGTTAAATGTTGTTGACTCTAATACCTTAGAAAGGGTATGTGCATTGTGAGTTATAGCCTCACCTGATAAAAAGTCATAGGTACGTCGTCTCTAACACTGATACAAACATATCAAACAAATGAAATGACTTTAAAACTCTGTCTTCTATCGTATCTTCTTACAACCTTGAAATACAATTACCTTCAGTACGCTTGCATTGCCTCAAACTTTTAGACTGCTATCTTAGATATACCATCCATGGTGGTGAACTTTTCTCCCATCTTCCTGCTGTCGTCTTCAGTTTGTGACTAGAATATTTTCTGGGCCTGACAGGCTCCCATGTGCTTATGNTTTTTTTTTTTTTGCTTAAACTTGCATGTTTTCATCAAAATAACGTCTTCACAAGCCAGTAAACATATCTATGGTGAAGTCGCGCTGAGTTTACTCTCTTCAAGCCAGCGTCCATTGGTTGTGATGTTTCAGAGATGTTTTTGTTCTCACTTTTCTGTGGAAGAGGCCACAACCTGGGTGTGGCTCAGAATTTCAAAGGAACTTTGTCTCTAAGATTCGAACCAGACTTCTTTATCTAGTAGTTTGTATCTAGTGGACAGTAACACTGAGCTCTAAGTAGGCCTGCCATGGTGTGGGCAGCTGCTGATGAGATGGCTGAGCAGGCTCCTTGTAAGGCAAAAAGGAAATGAACTACTTCCACCTGGCAGCATCTGCTTCTTTCCAGGGTACTGTGCTACTAGCCAGGGTACGCAATTTAGGTGTGTAGGATGACACATGTACCCTGGAGACAGGATTCATGTTCATCATGAAAACCATGTTCATGGGTTTGTTTGGCTTCATTTTATCATTTATTTCACTCCTTCTGTTTGGCAATGCTACCGTTTGCCAATGGGAAAGAATCATCATTCTGCAACATTTCCTTCTTCTAGCCAGGAAACATACATTTGAACACAGACTACTTCTCCTAACTGTCATGCTTTGTTATCTTGTTCTGCTTCTTTTAGTCTCCTCTCATCCCTGAGAGGAACAAAGGCAGCTATGTCATCAAGTCCCTCAGACTCTCATGTTTTTCCTCAAGGGAACTATTTTCTGGCTGAATGCAGTGAAATCCTGAACAAACAACCTCTCAGCTTTCCCTCAAGCTCTTTTCCCCCACAGCTAGATGTGCCTTTCTGCAAGTGGAAGTGGTTACCTTCTTATCTTGGGTTGCTCCTCGTTATCTATAAAAGGATGACCAGTTCCTTCACTGTCAGCTGTTGGATGTGAGAAAGTACTTAGAATAGCAATGATTTCTTCCATTTCCTTCTTCACTCCCTACTCAGTGATGTAGAAGTCATCTTGACTCAGTTTGTCCTATTATTTGCTTACTGGTACCATTTTTTTTTACTGACAGAGCAAGCCAACTATGACCTACTAGACTGACCAGGAAAATCGAGATTTATAGTAGCTGTGACAATATCAGTCCAGAAAGGGAGTATCTAGAATGTATCTATTCTATATCTATTATATTTCCCATGTATCTAGCATCTATTAATGTATTTCCTTACTTAACTCTCAAGCTGTGCTGTAGGTTTTCATGTAATCCATGTAGAAAGCTACTAGATTTGAGTGTTGTGTGCAGTGAAATGAAAGCTACTTATATAAAGTCCTGTTTCATCTGTTTTATTAAGAAATGTGAGTATCTCTTCATTTAAAATATGGTTAGATAGTATTATTTAGCTTGCTCTGCTTTCCAGAGGAAGTTGGGTCTAAAATTTATGTGCACATTATTGAAAGGTGGGATACAAAAGAGCAGTAAATAAAAAGCATGTACTCAAGTGATGTGTCTATAGGGAATGAATTTTTTTTTTTTTAAAGTTGTGTTACACTTTATAACATAGTGGTTGTGGTTATACTACAATTAAAATATAATTACATCGTCTTCATAATTTTGCTTGTAATGCTTGCTTGTAATTAACATTAATGCATATGAGGAAGTAAACTATATATCTGAATTGCTTATTAGTACCCTGTTAGGACTGGAGCCTATGTACATACATGGAAGTTTACTCACCAAATATTTTCATTGGCTGTCACTGAATGACTCATGAGTAGTGGTATGAATGGGTGTTTGTAGGCAGCAACACTGAGATTCTTACTAAAATCAACACGTAGTTAACTATACTAACCACTTACCTGTTGCAGTTACCCTGAAGTTATGCTTTGATATTTTTCTTCTTTCTTTTTTGTTTTCATTTTGTGGTAGAAACGTAAAGATTTGATTCTGCTACAAAGTAAGAACTCTAGTTATATGGGAAATAATAACCACAGTGTAGGTGCAGTGGAATCCCAACCGGTTCAAACTGTGCAATAGAACAGGGAAGATATTTTTTAGGATGCGTTTGTTTGTAACTTTAAGTTGGCCCCGGACTTGATTATTCCAAGGGCTAATAATTTTTATAAAAGCTACTAGCAATAGCAAGACCTGGGAGTTGTACACACAAGGCAAGACACAACATTTTTAACCATTCTATAAAAAGTGGGCAGTTTTCCCCCCACCCATTCCTAAAAGAAATGTAAGTAAATGAGTGTATTTGCTATATGTCACACAGATAGCTGGAGTCTTTAAAGAGGGGAAAAGATATGTTACTCTCTAAAAGCAAAGCAACATTTTTTCTTCACTCTATACAAGAAGAGTTCAGATTTTAAAGAAGGAAGTGGGCTTAATATTGCTTGACCCATGGAGAAGGTGGAAGTTTACATATAAGGATGTATTGATCACACGAGTTCATAAAATTCATGTCCAAATGTCAACCAATTCCATATATTAGCCTTTCTGCGCATCATCAATGTAAATGAAAGAGTCAGTATAATTAAAGAACATCAGATTTAAGTTTCTACAGATTAGATGCATGACAGACTGCCGTGCTTCTGAAATTCTATTGTCACAATGAGCATTGAACTAAGGAATATTTACATGACCAACTATCATAATCAATCCAGTCTGTATTTTAGGTATTCCCTATATACGTATCAATGTGATAAATGGGAATGGTTATACTGTAGAGGCCAAGAAATAGTGCTTCAAGAGGATTGTAAATACATATTGACACAGACTGCTGAAAATGAACCTGTTTTTAATGAAGTTGAAATGAGAGTTTGGAATCTGTTAAAAATATTTTATTATGTTAATTATAGATCCTGTTAGGATACTTAAAGTAATTCTGTAGGCAGAAAAGACTTCCTAATGAGGAAAATCCTGTCACACATATGATCAGTACTGTGGTTATGCATGGGGAGTGGTCATGCAGAATTGAAGATGAAATAAACATTCACAGTCATTTCTTCACTGCAGAACAAGGATTTGTCAGCTGTTGAGTTTCTTGTCTCCCTTCTCCCCATTGGGAAGTGGAGGGCACCCATTATACAGATGAACCATTTGAAACTTTCCATTAGTCCTCTCTGCAGCACTGAGCAGGATTAGATGCTTTTGGTATCTAAAACATCCTTGTGGGACTAGCAAGAACTTCAGGACCTTTTTGTCCTAGAGTGGCAGCTGGAAGCCAGCAGGGAAACTTTGATCCATCTCAGCTGCTATTAGGCAGCAATGTTTGGCAATAGAATCCCTTTTTACAACTGAGGTCCTCCTATGGCCCACCATGGCCCTGAGGGGGTGGCAGGAATGTTCAAAGGGGCTCTCAAAAAGATTTTACAGTGAAGGAACAGCTGACTACCTTTCCTTTCCTGAATTTGCTCAGTAATTACAGACACTACTGTTCATTTCCTTGCATTGAAAGAGCCAAGGAGTTTCCTGCAACAAAAGGTAGCAAACTGCTCTGACCATCAGAAGAATTTGTCTCTGCACAGGAAGAGAAAGGTTGCAGTAAGGGGTTATACTGAGTCACATGAACCTAAAGGAAAGTTGAAGTTTGAGGATCTCACTGTTCCTTGTCCCATCATAGTTTTCACAACTACAAAAGAAACATCAACTGAAGATACAGTGCTTCCCAATGAGACTGGTAGCATTTTGTCTCCACTATGCACAGGTGCAGAGCAAGACAGAGCTCCAAAATCTAAACTTTTTTTGATATGTCACAGTCCTAATTCTTTAACACAAGTCATATTCTGTTTGCTGAGATGAGCTTTTATGTTTAAATACTGTTGTGGTTTGACCCAGCAGATAGCTAAGTCCCACACAGTTGTTCGCTCACCCTCCCCCCTCCCAAGTGGGATGGGGGAGAGAATTAAGGAATAAATACGGTAGAACTCGTGGGTTGAGGTAAATGCTATTTACTAAGACAGCAGAGAGAATAAAAGAAATACCAGTACATATATATATAAGAAACAATAGATGATACACAAAGCAATGGACCAACAACTGATACCCACCCAGCCAGCAGCCCCTCCCTCCGAGCAAGAGACTCCCCTTCCGTAAAAATCACATGATATTATATGGTATGGAATAGCAATTTTGGTCAGTTTGGGTCAGCTGGCCTGGTCCTGTCCCCTCCAAGTTCCCGGCTTCTTATGCCTCCTAACTGCTTCACTGAGGAACAAAATATGTCCTCGCATGTGTTCAACACTGCGAGGTATTATCAGGTTTGTTTTTCTTCTGAGAACAGAACATAGCTTCATACCAGACACTATGAGAGGAGTAACTTCTGTTAGAAACCAAGAGAAATACACATTTAAAATCCAAAAGCATTTTTTTTTTGAAAGTCAGAAAATGAAGCGTATTTGTAGATAATATTTTGTTTGTCCAAGTTCTCCACCGTAATTGAATGGACAGGATACTTCACCTTTCTTCTCTCAAACCAATAGGATTTAACATGCAGTCCTTCATGCAAAGAGTTAATTGAAGCAAATAAAGTTCTTAAATTGTTAATAATCCTTCCAATTTGATCTTGTTCTTTTTCCCCCTCAAGCAGTAAGAGGATAAGTGCGAGTGATAGCCAGATTTATAAATTATTTCTTGCAAGCTGAATGCTTTAAAAGGGAATATAAAAATCTGCTATGTGTCAGGCAATCCATGGAGGCATTAGCAAGCGTGGCTGATTCTCAGTCCCCTGAAAGCAGGAGTGATAATTTGTAAATCTAGGAACTGTACGTGGAGAATGGTAATTTGTCATTAGTAAGATTAACATGATCAAGGGAATAGAATAGATTATTTACATATAAAATACAGGAGATCATTGATGCAGCAGTGATGAATAAATACATTTTGATAAAATTAAGTCAATATTTTTCAGAATCAATACAGGAGTTTTTACCTGTCATATAACACTGCATCTTATCTTTTATGTTGTATGAAATGTATTGGCTATTTGAAAATGGTTATACAGATGGATTTTTTGGCCAAGACTTTGTGTAATCTACCTGTAGAGCAATTCTTTTGAAACACTGTACATTTAGTCATGAATTACTTTTCTCAGTTCCTTTAGAATGAAATACCGCTTAAGATGTAGAGTATATGAGCACTCATATACTATTTAAAGGGACACGACATTTTTATTATTTCAGTTTCATATTCTAGTTAATTTTTTTGTTCAAATAGATTTGCCACCTTGCAGAGAGAAACTATCACAAATAATTTAATACATTTTGATCATGTTTTCATTGCTGACTGAATTACAGTTGCTGCCACGGTTCATTTACTTACACAAACTGTTCTTGTGCTCACAGTATTGTTCAAAGATTCAACATTATCAGGCGAAAAAAAATGCATGAAGATAGGAAACTATTATCCTGACCACTAAGCAATGCAGAATGAAATATCAGTTGGCAAGTTCTTAACCATGATTTTCAAATACACCGTTTGCGTTGACTTGTAACTACGTACAGTAAGAGATTACAACCTTTTTTTTTTTAAATTTTCTGGAAGCTTCAGTAAACTATAACATTTAAAGAATTTAAAGCAAATTACTTAAGGAATATTGTACAAAGCAAGTGCTATCCAAGGCAGCAACTGACTTTTGTGGGTGACTGAGCACTGAAGCAAAGCTATGAGGTTTGCTAATGTAGACAATGATTATTTGCAAGGAGATTCCTTTGCCACAGATGTACTTGACAAAAGCAGTCCTTGATCTTACTGATGTGAATATGTGCAATGCTACATGTGTGTAGACCCAGGGAGTTCAATGAGATTGCTCATGTGCATATAATTACTTGTGTGCCTGCATGTCCAAGGCTCAGGGCACTGGAGAGATTTAATCATTAAAAGGTGAAATGTAGGCATTTTTGTTATACTTTATTATACTGTGAAAAATCACAAGTCAGCCTTAGTTACAGGATTATTCTTCTCACAGAACATGATATCCAAGAAAATAAAATGAGCCAGAAGACAACATTGTTTTGTAGTAATATAAGCTTTGAACATTCTCTGCCGTAGGTTGCTCAGACTTCTGTTGACATCATGAGGGGACTGTGTTTAGGTGAATAATTTTTTTGGCAAGGGCAAACAAATGAATAGAATGCTCAAGGGAGAGCTAAGCTAAAAGAGGAGGCAGCCAGAATTCCAGGACTCTTGCATGTAAGGTTACGATTTCACACACAACCAGAGTATTTCACTCGGTTATATGTTTTTGCTTGTCATTGGAACAACTGATTCACAAATATATTGACCTTCACTAAGCATCCATTTGCTGTCCAGACCTTTGGCTTGAAATGGTTCCTTTTATACTAATATACAGAAATATTTAAAGGGAAATGAATGTACGGATGCACAGAAAGATATAAATAGTAACAGGGTGTTTGAACCACTACCCCCACAGAACAAAGTTCAATAGAAAAAAAGTATCAGTAACAATGGTATCTGTCTATTACCTGCTCTATCACTTCGATCATGGAAACTTGACCATACAGAGATCTTCTATCCTGGTCCAAAAAGGACCTTAAAGTCTTTAGTGGCCAGATAGACAAGTAACTCCATAAAAATTGTGTATATTTTCTTAGCTTCATATTTATGATTTAAAATAACTTGGATTACAATTATTGCATATTTCCTTAATAGGAACAAATGAATTAATTCATGCTCTTTTGATTCCTCCTCACCTTGAAATCTGGATGAAGGTTAGAATTTTCTGAGAGAACTATAGTTTTGTGAAAGATGTGTGCTTGGCATCTGAAGTCTGTATTGCTCCTAAATTAAGGCAGTGGAAGAATTTAGGGGTGCTGTTATCCAGACTGTATAATCAACATAGAAAATGAAATCTCCCCACTAATCTTATAAGAGAGTAGTTGGGAATCTGTTTGCACAAATTATGTACCTAGAAGAGAGGTCTAATGTTATTTGGATTAAACTTTGGAAATTTTCAGTTTCTTTGAAATGTCCAAGAATGATTTTCATCATGAAATGACCCTCCTACAAAATTCCTAGTAAGAAGTATTGCAGTCTAACTGACAGAGACAAAAGATCTGTGGTAATCCTTCAAATAAATGTCTCAAGTGAATTATTACTTTCTTGAGCTAAAGTTCCTGTTAAACTCTAGACATGCGTAAGGATTTATTTGTGGTGAGGGTGACAGAACACTAGAACAGGCTGCCCAGAGAGGTTGTGGAGTCTCCTTCTTTGGAGATATTCAAGATCCTTCTGGATACCTGTATGTGCAACCTACTGTAGGGAACCTGCTTTTAGCAGGGGAGGATGGACTTGATGATCTCTAGAGGTCTCCTCCAACCCCTGCAATTCTGTGATTCTTTCTTCTTCCTTATTCAGTTTTTTACCAAGTTTTTCTCCTTCAAGTCAACATGATGCTGTTATTTAAAGAGAGTAAAGTCTAAAGAAAATCACAGAAGGAGAAGAAAGATGCAGACATGATTGCATTTTAGATTGGTATGCTATTGATACTTGTCAGAACTTTGTTTGGCCCTGCAAAGAATGCTTGACTCTGCCTTGATTGTGGTGGGTCATCTGCCCTTTTCTACTGGGATATAGTCAGCTGGTATTGATTGGGTATAGATTATAGAACTTGAAAGGGCTAATCGGGCTTGTGGTAGAGCTCAGATGTGTTTTAAGATAACTCTATATTACAGTCCCTTGTGTAGTAAAAACTCTACAATCTGGCTTTAACTGACTTAGCACCAGTACTAAGAAGAAATTTGTTGCTGTCATAAGGCTCTATGGAGCCCAGGTCAGTTTAACGTGACTTGGGGTAAATTAGTCTATTGAATGTTTCAGCTTCTGTGACCAGAGTGCTTTTGATATGTGAGGTAGCTTGAGTACCTCTACACTCTAGCTGCACTTGTACTAATATAGGTCAGTTTATTTGAAGGTTACTGGAGAATTTCTGTGCCCCTTGTTTAATGCACCTGAAGGAAATATGATATATTGTAGATTATTTATTTTGTTGAATTTAATTTTGCAGAAGATGCTTTAACCAAGAAGGTCTAAGTTTTAGCGCGCTGCA
Organism: Penelope pileata; assembly: GCA_013396635.1. Taxonomy (NCBI): domain Eukaryota; kingdom Metazoa; phylum Chordata; class Aves; order Galliformes; family Cracidae; genus Penelope; species Penelope pileata. The sequence goes on along the minus strand of WBMW01000147.1, from coordinate 234,682 downwards.
GGTAGAAGTTAAATTGTGGTCATTACAGGTGACTGGCATTAGGCCATGCCGTGCAGAAGAAGTGCATAGGAGCAGAAAGATGGATATCTCTGTGCAGAGAAAAATGGACCTCAGGCTCAAGTAAATCTTGTGGTGTGGACAGGCTGTGGTGCTCTGCATCATTGGGATAGGTAAATATTCTCTTTGTGGCAAGAGAGACCCATGCCTGCACTTTTGCTCTGTTTCCAGGACTATTGGCTTTCCCTGTAGGCATCATGCTAGGACGCTACGCACTAATGTCACAGTTAAGCAAACAGGGATTCCTGTGAGTCCTGAACTCTGCAGACAAGAAACTTAGAGAGGATCGTATGAAACTTTTCTCTGGCTTCAGAGGAAGATGGAATTTTGCTTTGTGTTTTGTATTATAACAGACTCAAAATTTCAAAGCGAGGCACCACCAAATCTACGGAGTTCCACCTGGCTCACGTCAATTCCGTGTAATACCCAAAGTTTTATATAGTTTACGAAAAAAAAAATGAATCGAATCAGGATGACTCGAAAGGCTGAACTTCAGTGAACGTTAGGACAAACTGGAGCTGAACTGCAAACTTCTGTGAAATTTGAAACAAAACGGATTTTGCCTGGCTTCTTTTGAGGTTCATGAATTTTGAAAAGACCCATAGTATTGTCAGTTTTTACCATTTTATTTTGAAACTTGCCCAAGCTCATCTTTTCTTTAAAGCCTTCATTCTTGAAATGAGGTGACCGTGTGAAAATTTCATCTTTCATTTAAAACAGAGAAGTTCCTGGTTCCCATTGTTGAGGTGAAAAGCTTGAATGTACCCAAGTGTACCAACAGCTCAAACCAAACGTGATTCTGGAGGTTCCAGAATGCACTTTATTATTTCAGAGTAACAGTTTTTGAGCATGAGATTTATCATGCCATCGGCAATTCTAGATTTCAGCCACAGAATCATAGAATGAATCATAGAATCACTGTATGTGATTACAGTTGTATGTAATCACATACAACTGATGTGGCAACCAGTTTTCGGGGGAATATCTCAAAGTCTGACATGCAAAGAAACTCTTGCAAACCTAAAAATGAGTAAATTGAAGCTTCCTGAGAGACAAGATCATTTTTCCCACTGTATGACTTTATCTGGAAATAATTGGGCAGTCAAGCTGGAAATGTGGAGTCCAAATTACACATGTTTATAAACAGTGACTTATAGGGTGTATTTCAAGTTCCGTTTATTCACTGGAAAATCAGGTCAGTTTCAGTATACTAAAGACTTCTTTGCGTGTAACACCTCATTTCTTTACTCCGAAGACACGCAATACCAGAAGTCCTTCAAGAGAAATGGCAACAATTTCCTTTTCTGTAAGTATTTACTTTCTTTCTATTTAATGTCTCTGAAAAGCCCTGTCTCTGAAAACATCCAGAAGCGCAAATGTGTATGTGGTATATATTGTTTAAATTCATATCTCACTTTATCTTCATAAATCAGAAATAACAAGTAATGTAAGAAAGATTGTGCAAATGACTACATTACAAACCTTTTCATAGTGAAACATTTAGTCATAAAGTGTGATATAGTTTTAAATGAAAACAAATCATGCTAGGGTTATTGAGTATATGCTTTAAATAATGTTCCTATTTTATTTCCTCTTCAGAATACAAGCATATAAGGTTCAAATTCAGTATCATGTGCAGATTAAAGACAAATTGCACATAGATGAGGTTACATTTAATTACCTGAAATAGTTTTGTATGTTGAGTGAAAAACACAGTTTTTATCAGCACCATATTAATTATTGCTGCTGAAAGCTGTAATTGACTACTGTGTTTTTCGGCTCATGAGTCAATGGTGACTAAATGTTTACTTTACTGCTCCTAATTGCCTGAAATGCAGCACTCACTTTTCCCTGGAAAATCTGTGTTCTAAGTTTTGGTCTTGTTTTCATGCATATAACCCCTCAATGATTTACATGTATAGGTAAAAAATGGAGTTTAATTTCAAATTTCCTGGAAAAAGTGGTAAGTTAGGAATACTAAGTGCTTTAGCATCCAATATGGAGAGAAAGGAAATGCTTTCAGTGCTGCCCCACATCTGGCTCTACTCATCCATATTGCTCTGTTGGAAGCTTGAACTTGTTTTTAGATCAAGATGCCTAAACATCTCATTTGCCGTTGTGCCAGCTGAATTCAAGATCCTTGTGGTAAAGGCGCCAGCTCATCTTCTCATTTCTGTCAATCAGATTAAAAAGAGAATATAGTATACATGAAGATGACTACGGTGAGCATCAGGCTTTTCTGCTACAGGAATAGATCTGGAGACAAGAAAACACTTCAGAGGTGGAATCTGATTCTACAAGCCCATGGGGATTAGACTTCTTCACATTAGCAGATGACAGGAGTAAGACCCTTTCACAAGGCCAAGCAAAGACATTCTGGATTCCAGGGAAGAGTGCACAGCAGTAGGAAACATTTCTGCTTCAAGGAACTTGAGAAACTGCATGGTGGTATCACTAGTCTTGAGATTGCCTCATTGCATGGTCTCTTCATTCAGGCTCACTTCATCATATGGAGGACAGAAAAATATTGCTGAAGGTGGAGTAGAACATAATCATAGAACCATAGAATGGATTAGGTTGGAAGGGACCTTAAAGATCATCTAGTTCCAATCTCCGTGACATGGGCAGAGTTGCCACCCACTAGATCAGACTGCCCAGGAACCCATCCAACCTGACCTTGAACTCCTCTAGGGATGAGGCATCCATAGCTTCTCTTGGCAGCCTATGCCAGTGCCCCACCACCCTCTCAATAAAGAATTTCCTCGTAACATCTAACCTAAATTTCTCCTCTTTCTGTTTAAAGCCATTCCCCCTTGTCCTATCACCATTAGACCATGTAAAAAGTCAGTTCCCCTTCTGCATACGGGCTCCTTTCAAGTACTGAAAGGCTGCAATGGGGTCTCTCTGGATCTTTCTCTTCTCCAAGTTAAACAAGCTCAACCTTTCTTCATCAGAGAGGTGCTCCAGCCCTCTTATCATCTTTGCATCCCTCCTCTGGACCCGCTCCAACAGCTGTGCATACTTCTTGTGCTGGGAGCCCCAGGCTTGGACACAGTACTCCAAATGGGGCCTTACCAGAGCAGAGTAGATGGGGACCATCATCTTTTGATACAGCCCAGGATGCAGTTGGCTTTCTGGGCTACAAGAGCCCACTGCTGGGTCATGTTAAGCTTTAAGTCTACCAGGACCCCCAAGCCCTTCTTCAACAGGGTTGCTCTCAGTGAGTTCTTCTCCCGTGTATACATGTCTGGGATTGCCTTGACCCAAGTGCAATACCTTGCACTTAGCCTTTTTGAACCTCATTAATTCCATATGGGACTACTTTTTGAGCTTGTCCAGGTCAGCTCAGGTCTGAGGAAAGAAGGGACAAACCTCTTCACAGAACTCAAAGATTAGCTGTTGAGCAACAGGAAAGGAATTATTTTCTCTCTCTCTCTCTGTCTCTCTTAACTGCTCTTCTCCCTCCATCCTGTGATTTACTGACAATGCTAATGACTACTGACCCAATAAGAAATGTTACGATGCCATCAAAGGAGTCCAGGTTGCTTTAACTTCACATGATTTGCAGGAGCCTTGGGATCCCCCTCAAGGGGGAAAGCAATTAATTTTTCTTTTAAAACATTTATTTCCAAAGATCTTCCCAGAAACCTGGTAGGACTCAATACTTCTGGAATAAACTTTTTGAATATGGAAGGAACAAACCGTAGACTTCAACAAACTCCTTTCCCAGCTATAGCTGGTGAAGGGGTTTTTGGCACAGTGTCATTTGAATCACTGGGGAATCTGTAACATACTACTAGATCTTTCAAAGTTAACAGCAATAATTTGAGTTACACAGATGATTAACAGTTTACTGGAATAAAGAGTGGACCAAACAATCATTGTGGATGTATTTCAACTACCTCCTCTGTGTAGACCACCAATCTGTCAAAAATTGCATGAATTCTCAAGTGAAGCCAACCTACCCAGTGCTAACAAAGTGGTTCAGGCATAGGTTTCATTTCTGTACATGTGAACATAAAGTAGAGAAAGTGTAGGAGATCAGACAGAGAGTTTTGTGCTCTCTAGGTGCCTAACAGTGTTGAGCACCAATAACAAAAGAAAACTAACAGTTTAAATGAAGTGAGGTGTCAGTAAACCTTTATGGGATTTAAGCAAATCAGTTTTACTGTGTTTTTGTCAAACGTGTGTGTATGTGCTGTACACAAAAATAACAAAACTATCTGCTGTGTGTGCTTTCTTATTTGTTAGGCAAATTTAACAGTAATTTTCACTTATTAGAATACATTTTCATTAATGTCTGATTTCCTCAGTATTGCAAACTTAAACCTCATTTCTTTCATATTATCAAGTTCTGATTCTTTTTCCTCAGTATTTTTAAAGTGTCCTGTATCATCAAAGTTTTTCTCCCACTAATGGCAATAAACTTTCTTTTCATGGATTTGTGTGCAGACATTTTGCTCATTTTCTGTTGCAGAAACCAATCTGTGTTTAGAGACAGATTTCATTCTTTCTTTACATCTCAAGACATTCTCAGAATGGTCACTACCATCCTTTTGACACTTCTTTGTCTTTCTGCCTATGTATTTTGACAATACTTCCATGGGAAAATTAGTGCATCTTTTTTTTTTTTTTTTTTTTTTTTTTTTTTTTTTTTTTTTTTTTTTTTTTTTTTTTTTTTTTTTTTTTTTTTTTTTGTGGTGAATTGCAATGCACCTGCACCATTCCAGCTAGGAGTTGGAATGCAATGTAGACAAATCTCATCTGGCTGTATATGAATTCTTAGTGAGCATACTTTTAATTGGAGGATACAGTACAGGAGGGAAGTTTATTCTTGGGCATACAGGAAATCCCTGTGTTTGTCCCAAATATGGTCTCTCTCATAGACGCATGCCGATTTGTTGCTTTTGCCACCTCCAGATGGTGACCATCGATTTTCACAATTTGTAGAACTTTCTTTAACTAGTATATTAGATTAGCCTGTGAAAAATGGCTGCATGAAAATGTTTACTTACCTAGTTGTTGACCTCGTGCACATACACAAACATGCATGCTCTGTTCTCTATTGTTAGATCTTCAGCTTTCTTTAAAGTCTACACTAAAGAAATAATTTCAAAGGAAGAATACCATGGAAAAAACCACGGCAAGAATCCAAACTAAGAACTGCAATAGTTGAAAAACGCATGTTCTGGTGCTTAGGTTTAAAAGCATTCACTGAGTTTGAAAGAAATGCAGAGGAAATATGTATCAAAATACGAAAGGGATCTGGTAGTCTCAGTTTACTTAGAATTCAGTTCCTTTCATTTGATGGCTCTGTAGAAATTCAGGTGCTTACTTATGAGCATTTATATTTTGAAACAATATCTGTCTTTTTATAGAGTAGAAGCAATTTTCTATTAGATTAAAATTTTTGAACAGAACCACAATGATGTGGCTCTTCATTAGTTCACAATGAGATCTGCTGGCCTTCTCACCTTTCTTCAACTCTATTAGAATGGCAATATACAGCTTACCACATTGAAAGATGCATTCTCTGCCAAGTAAATTAAATTCTTATAATAAGAGGCAGAGTAGTCCAATGGTCGAAAAGTAGGGCTGGCAGCCAGGAACTCCTAAATTTTAATCCCTGTGCAACTTATTGAATGACTTCAGGCAAGTTACTTAACCTCTTAGTTTCCACCTCATAAAATTGTGATAATGAAAGTGTTTTTCTGAAGACCAATTAGTTAATGTTCATTCTCTGCTCTGGAGAGAAAAATCCAAAGCACCATAGAGATGTTAAGCCCTATTAATTCTTAAATTCTAATGATACTGAGGACATGTTGTGATTACCACAGTTAAGTAAACTGTTAAGACTATGAAAAGTATACAACCCACATAATCATTCAACACTTTTGATTCATTTGGTCTGTAAGGGGCCTGTCTCCAGTATTGATTCAAGAGTGATATGGAACTGTTTGAAAAGCTAGCCTCTAACTTGGGATTCAGCACCATCTCGCAACTACAGCCATACTCTTGATACCTTGCATGCAGGTTGCTACACTTCAGTGTGACTATTCTGAGAGTCAAAGGGTGCTCCTGCAAGTCAAATGACCAAATGGCACCTAAATGTAAGAGTGGTGTTTAGATCTCACATTTTGTTTAGATTGGATGAGTGTTTGGGGAGGACAAAAAGCAAAAGTTATTCCTTCCAAGGCTCCAAATGCAATTGATGCCCATTTAAGTAGTTCCAGATCTGCTTTGTATAGACAGAAACATAGAAGTAATTTGTTTTGAGAGAAATATCCACTTCTTCCCAAGCCTTCTCTCTGTTGGAGACCAGCCATCACAAACATGGAGGACATGTAGATCTGAAGGTCCATAATTTATGGAAGAGGCTGGAATACCAGGCAGATCAAACATCTGGTGACTGTTGTCAACAGCTCAAACATTTAACTGATTGCACTTGTCAAAGAGCTGTAGAATAGATCTGAGGGGTGAGTTTGGCCCTCAGTGTTACTGGTTTTCATCCTGTAATTTTGAGAGTGTTCTTTGTGCCTTGTTTACTGCAGAATATGATTAGATTTTAATATAACAGGCGAGGAATGCATCTTTCATGTGGCAAGTCAGAAGGGCCCCAGAGCTTTATAGTGGAGATGGGGGGATGGAGCTGGCGCTTGTTGTGAAGCAGTGGAGAGTCCTGCTATATTGCTCATCTTAAGATTCTGTGTATAAATAGGTCCTGCTAGTCTGAGGCATAATGATTTCAATCATTTATGCTGTATAAATAAACAGGGCATTGTGAGCTTACTTGTTCAGGAATTGTCCCTGGCTTTAGTTTTGGCCACAGACTCCCAGAGGCCTGCAACCAATCTAAGCTGGAGGATTTAAAGAGACAGTCCGTTTCTGATCCAGAGCCACTGGGAGAGGAGGGAGGGCAAGTAGCTCTGGAAGGGGAAGCAGGAGAGTGGAGCTCTTTCTTGGGGTCTTACTTTCCCCAGCACTGGGGAAAAGGAACCTGAGAAAGCCTGTGGTTTGCCTGCTATGGGCTTAAGGCTGGCCTGGGCTAGTGGGAAACAAAAAGGTTCTTTGTGGCCTGATGGGACACAGGCAGTCTCCAGGCAATGGGATGGCTCCCACCTGATGTAGTGTCAGGTGTGGGAGGGCAAGCGAGGCATGATGCGTGTTCTGTCCTCAGTGACAGTAAACATGAAGCCTCTCTTTGAGAGTGACAAACCAACGGGTAGACCGAAAAATGCGATGCTGCCTTGACTGACACTGAGGTACTGCAGACTATGCTCATTCACCCTGTGCTAGATGCACTTCTATGAATCCCTTCTTTGGGAAACAAATTTCAAAATTTAAAACCTTCGTTGCTGACGTCAAATATGCTTGCAGATTTTTGCTGTGATTGACAATGTGTGTTATTTTCTCACACAATGCTGAACATGTACAATTTACTTTTCAGACCCTGTCACTCATGTATAAGCAGTGCATTTGTGGAGAAAAGTTGTGGTAGTAGCCCTAGAGCCAGTTAAGAGGACAGAGACACAAGACACTCCTAAATTCTCCAGTTCTTCCATAAATTCTGGACTTATTGTACCTGCAGTATTGGAGTCCTCAGTTCCCACAGATTTACCCTTTTACCTGGTTGTCCAACATTTTGAATTACTGTGTGAGAAAGTGTCCTCCTTATCTGTCCTCTGCTGTGTGGTGGAAAAAGAATGAAGACTGCCCACTGGGAGTATGCAACTCTAGTCCTTACACCTTGTCCCATTCTCATTCCTTAAAGTCTCACGTAGCTTTTCTGAGATAATACTACAGCTGTAGTAATCAATGAGATGGGAGTACAAGTATTAATGTCATTTCCAGGCACATGAATGAGAAGAAAATCATCAGGAAGAGACAGCATAGATTCACCAAGGGGAAGTGAAAGCTATAAAGAAATCTCCAGCCCGATTGATGAGGGGACACCAGTGAATACTGTCTTTCTGGAATTCACTAAAGCCTTTTACACTGTCCCCCATAAGATCCTCATAGAGAAGCTATTGAAGAATGATCTTGATGAGCAGTCAGTGAGGTGAATTGGAAACTGGCTGAACAGCTTGGACCAGCAGAGTTGTGGTCGGTGGTGCAAGGTCTAGTTAGAGGACAGTAATTAATGGAATATTCCAGGGGTCAACACTGGGTCCAGTCCTGTTTAACATCTTCATTAATGATCTGGGCGATGAAGTAGAGTACACATTCAGAAAATTTGTGGATAGCATGAAACTGGAGGAAGTGGCCGATTCACTACAGGGCCACACAGCTCTCCAGAGGGACCTTGACAGGCTGAAGAGATGAGCTGACAAGAATCTCATGAAGTTCCACAAGGAAATGAAACAAGGGAAATAAGGATGTCTGGGAAGGAGCAACCCCAGGTATCAGGTATATATTGGGGGCCACCCAATTGAAAAGCAGCTATGCAGAAAAGGATCTGGGGTTCCTGGTGAACACCAGCTTGAATACGATTCAGCAAGGTGAAGAAGACTAATGAAGACTAAGACTAAAGAAGACTAATGGTATTCCTGGCTGCTTTATGCAAAGTATCACAAGCAAGTCGAGAGAGGTGATCTTTCCTCTCTTCTCAGCATTGGTTAGGCCACACCTGGAGTCCAGTTCTGGGCCTCTCAGCACAAGAGAGACATGGGCATACTGAAAGAAGTCCAACAGAGGGCCACCAAGATGATCAAGGCACTGGAGCACCTCTCCTGTGAGGAGAAGCTGGGAGAGTTGGAGCTATTCAGCCTGGAGGAGGCTCAGGGTCTTATCATCAGGCTGTCTTCCATGACATCCTGATAACAAAGCTGAGGAAGTGCGGGATAGATGAGTGGACGGTGAGGTGGGTTAAGAACTGGCTGACTGGCCGAGCTCAGAGGGTAGTGATCAATGGCAGAGTCCATTTGGAGGCCTGTAACTAGTGGTGTTCCCCAGGGGTTGGTGCTGGGTCCGGTCTTGTTCAATGTCTTCATCAACGACCTTGATGAGGGGATAGTGTCCACCCTCAGCAAGTTTGCTGATGATACAAAACTGGGAGGAGTGGCTGACACGCCAGAAGGCTGTGCTGCCATTCAGCAAGACCTGGACAGGCTGGAGAGTTGGGCAGAGAGGAACCTGATGAGGTTCAACATAAGCAAGTGTAGAGTCTTGCACCTGGGGAGGAATAACCGCATGTACCANGACAGGACAAGGGGCAATGGCCTTAAGCTGGAGCACAGGAAGTTCCGCACCAGCATGCGGAAGAACTTCTTCACAGTGTGGGTGACAAGGCACTGGAACAGGCTGCCCAGGGAGGTTGTGGAGTCTCCTTCCCTGGAGATATTCAAGACCCACCTGGACGCCTACCTGTGCAACCTGCTGTAGGGAACCTGCTCTGGCAGGGGGATTGGACTCGATGATCTCTTGAGGTCCCTTCCAACCCCTACAATTCTGTGATTCTGTGATTCTGTGATTCTGTGATATTTGTGTAAATATCTAAAAGGAGGATACAATGAAGACAAAGCCATAGTTTTTTCAGTGGTGCCCAGTGACAGGACAAGAGGCAATGGACACAAAGGAGAATACAAGATGTACCATCTAAACACCAAGAAGCATTTCTTTGCAGGTGACTGAGCACTGGCACAGGCTGCCCAGAGAGATGCCAGAGTCTACTCCTTGAAGATTTTCACAAGCAGTTTGGAAATCATTCTGCACAACAACTAGGTGTCCCTACTTTAGCAGGGATATAAGACTAGAGGACCTCCAGAGGTCCCTTGCTATCTTAATCATTCTTTGATTCTGTGATTTCCTTGCAGCTTGAGAGAACACTGATCATGCATCCAGTCAAGCAAACTTTTATTTCTAATCCATTGGTTTAGGAAGAACAGATAAAAAATATTCAGTGGAGAAAATAAGTAATAATTGCACTAGCACCAGACAGGAAGCTGGAATTGATAACATCTGGTCTATATAGTTATCATGTCTAGAAGACAAAGTTTAATAACTGACTATGAATTTATTTGAAAATGTTTCTTCAGTTTCCTAATACAAAAATAAAAATCCTCACAAATAGGTTAATTTTTCCTCATAGTTTCCCCAAATTGTTTTCATTATCACTAGAGCTCTGGAAACCTGAAGAAAAACACATACTATGTAGATAGATAATCTTGTATTTGAATAGTTCAAATATATCAGCCTTCAAGTTACCTTCCAAATTCTGTGTAGTTAGTATTGAGAATATCTTACTTTCTTTCTTTTTTAAAATGCAGTTCAGTAAATATTACAAGCCAAGCACGTCCCTTTGAATTTCTGTCTTGTTGAAGGATTAACCTCTAAGTATTTATTTTGTCTTCATATATCTAAAGATTTTATTTTGCACCAAATATTGTCACATGGAAGATTAATGAATTATAACTAAAAGGTTGTCATTTGGAAAATTTTGTTTTAAATTATCAAAATTAAGGAAATGGTTTCTTTTTTATGCGTATATAAAATTATTGCACTTTCCATTTAACAATCTAGCTTTCATTTTCATTATCAGAATCATAAAAATGATTGAAGTGATGGTATCTTTTTAAAGTGCAAAGTGTTTCATGCCAGAAGTTCTGAAAAATTAGATTTGCTTTCTCTATTTGCAGGTATAAAAGGAATTATATCTGCTTCTTTTATTTTGTTACTTTTTTTTTTCCGAGCTCCATTTTATTCTACTTTTCAAATGTTTCCTCTGCTGTTTACAAGTGAGGAAGAAAATCACTACAATTATTTTTAGTGAAACAAAGAAAGGGAGTGAGGAAGTTCAGATGAAGAGTTATGTTTGTAAAAGCAGAATAGAGAAGCAATTCACATTAATTCAAAGCAGAGTCTCTTTATTGGATTAAGGGCTGATTGTGTTTACAAATACACTGCCAGGAGGGTTTTAATTTTGGGGCAATTTCATTGTTCATAGATATATATCTATATATAGATATATATCTATGAAATTATGTGGTTATGTGTTTTAAATGAGATACAGCTCCTTACCGCTTAATGTAATATATGCTTCCATTTTATGACATAGCACAAAAGCAGAACAATTTTATAACAACTTTAGTTGAAATATCATCATAAATGAAAGATATAAACAATGTTATGTTTATAGACAGTTTAAATTTGAGTTCATTGAAACCTGGTTATCTCTTTATTTAACAAAGATGGACTTTATTATGAAAGTACAATCAAGCATAGTTCTAATCCTTTGATTTTGGGCTTTTCAGCAGTTACTAAAGCCAGGGTAAACAGAAGAGTTTACATCCTTAGGGAGGCTATCTAGGCCAGTATTCTCTGTCCAACAGGAGTCAATAGTACATACCCAGGAGAAAAATTGAAGAAAAATGGAAATAAAGAGTGATTCTTCTCCCAGTTTACCCTTCCAGGTTCATGCAACCAACAATTTAAATACTTCTTCAACTGGAGATTGTGATTAGATTTGTCTTAAAAAATACATGATTCCACCATCCTTTTGAACATTTTTATCCTTCTGAACCTCACAACGTCCTACAGAAAGTAGTTCCAGTATGAAATTTGTGTGGTTACTTGTTGAATCGATAACTTCCAATACCCCAATTCTGTGCTGAGTTTGAGGGGATCCTTTTGAAACCAAACACATTAACAACCTATATAAATGCTGCTATTATGTCTAAGGAGGGAATCCTTTTCTTAAATGGTGTGCAGTTTCTTTAAGGAATTTGACAAAATCAGGGTCATATTAATCACTGAGACAGTATATCCGTACAAAGAAATAATGCAGAGAATTTTTTTTTTTTTACATCTACGTGCATCATTGTGAAGGTAAGACCTGAATATGTAGAGATGAATTTGCAAAACAGAGCAGAATGTGGCTGGGAAGGGATGGAGACTGAACATGGGATGGACTTCCTCTGCCTATTCTCAGCTGGTTTATTTTTGTTAACCAGGAGAAAACAGATCAAGGTGAAGTCTGAAAGACTTGATAACCTTCAGGTCTATGATAGCATAGTCTAGCTGATGTCTCATGTTGTGTTCAGAGTTGAATCATCAATCACAAAGTAGCTTGCTGTCTTTTCACACTCAAAACTCCAATTACTGCCATTCAACACTTACAATATTCACATATCTCCACCTGTAAATAGGTGGGACACCATCTTGATATGCTATACACATGGAAGATTATTTTCTAATTGCAGACAGCAGTTTCCTAGGCAAAGTAGAAAAAATAACCTGTGCTGTGATTTCTCCATTTGCAACCTGAGTTAATGATATGCACCTTCCTGTTTTTTTGATACTTTTGATACTTACATAAAAAGAAAGACACAGGTACAACTACCTTTATCAGCAGGTGGATTTTAAAGGATGGTATTCCAGACCAACCACGGAGAGAGTTAAAAGAAAACATAGAAACATAGAAATTAAAAATTCTCCCTGACATGTATTCTAAACCTTCCCTAGCACAACTTGAGGGTATTTCCTCACACCCTGAATGATTCCTTGTAACTTATTAAATTTTATCAAATGATAAATGAATACACATACACGGAAAATATCAGCCTTCAAGAGAAATTAGTTTGTTGAGAATTCTACAAACAACACTGTAGGGAAACAGTTGATCACAGCATGAACCGATGATTGAGCACATGGTGGAGGGGTGTAGGGAAACTGTTGATCACAGCATGAACTGATGATTGAGCACATGGTGGAGGGGTGTGGCTGGCCTGGGGAACACAGGTGCATCACTTGCACCTGTGACTGGAAGGGGTGGACCTGGGGCAGAGTTGCCCCAGGCTTAGATAAAGGCCAGCCAGCCAGAGAAGAAAGTAGCTTGAGAAGCTCGAGGAAGGGGAGCTGGAAGCAGTTTAAGGAAGAGGTTTGAGGAAGAGAAAGTGAAACAAGAGGAACACAAGAGGTTCCATCTAAACATCAAGAAGCACTTCTTTAAAGTGCAGATGAGTGAGCACCACCTCACGCTGCCCAGAGAGGAGCTGGAATCTACTCCTTAGAGCTACTAAAAAGTCATCTGGACGTGGTCTTGGCCAATCTGCTCTGGCTGGCTCTGCTTTAGCCAGGGTTTATCTGGATGATCTCCAGAGGTCCCTTCCAACCTCCTTCTGTGATTCTGTGATTTTGTGTATACCCATTGTGTGTTGGTTCGTATTCCACTGTTGAAATTTTTTTTAAAAAAATTTTCTTCATAGGATATGATGAGAAAAAATTAATATTATTTAAGGAGCAAATATAAAATTCATAGCACTGACAGTGCTACACTATTGCAAATGTTTTCACATTATTATTGTTATTTCTATCACTATCCCTATTGCTATTACTATTACTATTATTAGGGTTGACACAACGGCGAAGCCTCTTTGACAAGCTATTTTAAACAATTATTACATTTACTGTAAGCATATTTACCGCTTCTTTTGAATACTTTGAAAAACATTTATGCAGTTTCAGGTTCTTTCCTACATCTTCATCAACTCCATCCTGGGCACTTTTTGACCTCATAATCTGTCCATGCGTGACATCACAATCTGTTGCCATGGAAAGGACCATAATATCAAACAAGTAAGAAGACCAAAGGTTGTCTTGCAGAAGAGAGATAGAGATTTCATAGGAAAAATCCATTAATACTTAAATATAATGCAATGGGAAATATCATACTATCTTTACCAAAATCAGTTACATAATTTTAAAAGGGAGAACTCAAGTAGGTTGAGCTCTTATCTCCTGTCAGAATCCTCTATTTTCAGAGGTAATTGAAGTTGTATAAATATGTTTTTATATATATAAACAAACTGCAAACTGTGCATGCTATAATATTCGCTGCAGTCCGCTGAGTGTTCTCTTGGCGTTCAGAATGAAATGTGAGAATTTAATCTGATATTTCTTCAATAATCCTGAATCTACTATAGATTTCCTGAGTGACCCATACCCCCTGTAAAATGGTAGGTTTATTGCTAGCATAGACTAAATTAACTCAGTGCTCAGGATTATGTCTGGAATACTGAGTCAGTTCCAGGCTTCCAGCACTGCACCCTTTCAGAGTAAGGCATAGGACATGACCAGAAATAGGTAACTCATGCAATGCAAAAGAAATGAGGCACCAAGAACGGTCAGGCAAGTTCAGATTCTCTGTTATTTTTGCTCTTGAGGGTATTAGAAGGCTTGGGGCAACGATTTCTGCCCTTAGGAGAGCTCACACTTGCACTCGTCACTTCACCCAACTTCATCCCACGCACCTCAAGCAGCTGCAGCAGTCAATCTGGCTTTCTAAGGCTGTAGTATAAGTATAGGGAGTAGGACCATGGCAGTTGTTCTGTTCTGGAAATTTGCTGTCCAGGTTTGCTACTTGTTTTGGTTATGCCTAGAGCTGATCCTGTATGCATAGCAATTACCCTTTATTATGCCTTTGAAATTAGGCTATGGTAGGATATAGCAGAAGTAGCACTAGTTTAATGGTTGAAAAGCTTTTACGGACCATAGGTGTGGCTGTTCATTTGTGTTTATGTTCCTAGTTTGTAGTTTGTAACCTCACTGAGGTACTAGACCTCAATGAACACTGAGCCATAAAAAAGGTTTACTTTTCTGTTTATTGAAGTTCTATTAAAAAATAGTGAAAATTCTTTATCACACTCACAGTGGCTATCTTTGAAAACCATCAGGTCTGAAAATGGCTCATAAGTTTTTCTTCAGGCTTTCAGAGAATTTTTCCTGTAAGAAAATAACAATGAAAAGGCCTCAGCATTAAAGGATTCAAAAAATTAGGAGTGTCTAAGGGCAGAGTTTTAGTACTGAGATACCTTTTATTATTTTCAGTAGCATTAAAGGAAGGAAGTTGAGTTCATCAAGATTTGGACATGGTACACATTATGCAACTTCTCTTTATATATTATACTAGGAATCACCTATATTTTCTCTATAAAATAATTTGTGCATTTGGTGTAACTAGACTCTGCCTGCTGTTGGCAAGGATGAAAAATGAATCATTGTATGTGTCTCCAAGGTAAATTATTCTTCAGGGAAGTGTGCCTCTGGGGAATATTTTCTTAGGAGGCCCATGTGAACAATGAGAGATTTTCCACAGGGTATGCCCACAGGGTAAAGTGTACTTCAAAGGGAGAGATCCAAGATGAAATGAGACTCTTCAAAGGCCAGCTCCACTTCCCCTCTCAACAAGACAAATGACTTCAAAGGGGAACACACCAAGGTTGTAAATAACTTTCCCATAATACAAAAACCTTATTGAAAGCAAGTTCTACTAGTAATATGATATTTTTAAAGACATTACCCAAATCCAGGTGAGGTCTCAATGAACCCAATGACCATGAGTATAAAACATTATTTCTCAAGCAAATGTGTGACCATCTAGAAGACTTAAGGAGATGAAATGTGTGCTATTCATTTTCTTCTCACTTATATAAAGTTATAGCAGTATTTAACAGCTATAGTACTGATGGCCTAAGGAGCCATGAAAACCTAGCAGAGCTATTAGGGACCCTAGGGACAGCTACTGTCATGTGTAGTTTATCAGGTTAGCTGCAGACCAAAAGCCGGTGAGGGACTAGTAAACAAGGCTCTATTTTTACATGTGACATTGCATTTAATTTCAACTCTCTGAATGAACTCTTTCAGACTCAGAACTTTATTATAGCAACATCAGAGACAAATTTTGTTAATGATTGTTAATGATAATTTTCCAGATCAACATTTTATGACAAGTCAGTGCTTACAGGTGTGTCTTTGTACAGGAAGGCAATTTAAAATGCAAACATAGAATCATAAAATGGTTGAATAATTCAGGTTTGAAGGCATCTTAGGAGGTATCTAGTCCAACTTCTGTTCAAAGTGTGGCCACTGAATTTAGACCAGGTCACTCAGGGCTTTGTCCAGAGGGGTGTAATGAAAACCTCTAGGGATGGAGGTTGTATTTCAATATATCTGTGTTGCCTCTTGTTCTTCCTGCTCTGCGATGAAGAGTTTGGCTCCATCTTCCCAAAAACCTTCACAGCGAGATGAGTTCTCCATCATATAATCTTTTCTTCAGGCTAAACAACACTGGAAGAAGAAAAAGAAAAAAGTAAACAGGAACAACAGAGACCCAAAATAGTTCTTGTCGTTAGTGTTAAAGAATGTCCTAAGAAAAATACTGCTGAGCCTATTGTCAGTGAGATATATGATAGGGGAGGTCTGGATAAAGGTATCTCTCAGAGTAAGATCCAGTTAAATTTCTTATTAAACCAGAAAATAAGCCTCTGATAGAGCCCTGAAAAGACAAATAAAATCCTAATAACTTTTGTCCAACCCCAGAGATCTGTTTTGCAAGAAGTTGGTGCTGACTTTCAATGCAGATATATCATAAGGAATCTTTCAGTGCAGATATATCATAAGGAAACACAGTCCTCTATTACTCACCATTCGCAGTCTTACACATATATGCACTCTAATGGAAAAGAAACATACACAGTGGCACCAGACTATTGATATTTCTAGCCTATTGTTTAAGTAATGTACAATATTTAATATGTCAAATGGCATGACTTAAAAAAAACCCAACTAATTACTAGATACTCTTCTCACAAATCAATTGCACTGTACAAAACAATACGGGTTGTATATGCTAAGAGGCAATACTGCACAATACTGGAAGCCTGGAAGACAGTTGGAGACTCATTTTCTATGTTTTTTAGTCTGGTTTGCTGAGAAAGAGAAATTATAATGATTATACTAAATACATGTGTGATCACTACATTAGTATCTTTAGAACAGGTTGGCTAAACTCAAATGAATTTGAAAGGACAGCAAAGACCTAAGAGGTATGATGTTTTTGCAGATTTTATGAAAATTGACAGCTGTGCAGAGAAGAGAGCAGTCACTAACATTCTTGAGCCCCACTGAGGGAAGAACTACAGCATGCATCAACACTTATTTGACCTCAGAGTCTGCACTGGATCTCTAGGTCTAGCAACAGAACTGTAGACGTGTTCTGTGGCTCACAAATGGAAATCTCTAAATTCATCTTGATTGACTCTAGTTTGAATACTTGTTCAACTGAAAATATTCTGGCTGAAAAAGATGCATTGCGATGCATTAAATACCTGTTACAAATATTTGAATCCAAATATTGTCTATTTTTACAAAAACTCATCAGTTCTGTGACATAATTAGCTTTTAATCCTCTGTGTGACTCTTTGTGAAACCACTCCTAAAAATGCCGCTTGTGAACTAAACTCTAAGGTCCTTTCTTTCCCCGGCAAAAAAAAAAGAAAAGAGGCTTGTCTTTTGGAAGGACGAACTACAGCAAAGGTTAATCATGAGTTTCACCCAGAGCCCTAGAAGGTTCTCAAAGGCACCCAAACTGTATAATCAGTTTTCCCATGAATTGTCTGTGCCCAGCAAACTTTGACACAAATGGTTACATAAAGTATAGCAGTTATGATAGCGTTTCATCAACTGCTCTATGCTGATTTAATTGAGAGGTCTATATGATTTGTGTCCCATCACAGAGGACAGTCCACCATTTGAGTAATCTTACTATAAAATAACTGGATGGCAGACGTATGACTCTCCCTGGCTGCATACCTATTTTTGATGCAACTTTATTGGAGATGGCAATAAGCACATATGAATTAGAATAAAAAGAAAGAAAAAAGATCACAATGATTGTGACCGTGCTTGTTTAGTCCTGTACATCCTGCTGTATTTTGCTGGGTGTCTAGAACAAAGTGAAGTCCTTATGAAAATGCATGATGGTACATTTGATTATTGTAAAAACTCCTAGGTTAACTTGAATGCTAAATAAGCTGTATTGTTTACAGATTTCATTAAAATTGCATTCAATGTTTATAGATGTTGAATGGAACTTTTCTTAATAAATAGAATGCTAAAAACTGAAAGCTTCACATGCATTTTTTTTAATTGCATGCATTCTAAGAATTGAAAAATATTCATAGGAATAATAAGTAATAAATCTAAGTGGAAACTCTGATTATTATGTTTTCATCATTACTTTACCTTCCTTGAAGTTTTATACCCAAAATGTATCTAGCTAATCATCAGGTATTATTTTCCACTTTCAGCCATTTATGAAAGAAAGAAAATAAATGACATGAGCTCAAGAATGGAAATAACTATTGTACCAGCAGTGAATAACCATTACAATTTATCCAGCAAGCTGAAACTGTGCAGTGAAGTTACCTCCAAAAAAGTTGTGGGTTTGTTGCAAAGGCCTGTGGGGAAAAATCATACTATGTGCAGCTTACTACATTGTTGACCACATCCTGGTAGTCTTCTTCGACTGGTGTACCTGCAAACAGCTGCAGATTGTCAACGCTAGCTTAATGTACATGCTGGCTTTGCATGTGTTGTTTGTTTTTGACTGGGCTCATCTTGTGCAAGCTAGCAGCTCTCCCCTTCTCATGAGTTTTAGTTTGCTGGTCACTTCATAGCTTGACCTGTGAATGCAACACCTGGGGCTGAGCAAAAGAATTTATGGCATGGAACATTCCTATCTGAAGTCAAGTTTTGAGATGTGGGTTTCTGGTTAAAGCCCTATGGAGAGTTTCAAATTGATACATATTTTATTTTACATTACCAAAAGTTAGAACTGTGTTACAGTTTTCTGTTGCTGAGCTGTCAGTGTGTGGTGTCTGGCACAAGCAGTTTACACCAATTATAGCAGTTGTGCATGTATGTGTGTGTGAGAGAGAGCACAAAGCTCAGAAGCTAAGCTCTGGCTGAGTATTTGGGTTAAGTTGCAAACCAGTGACATCCTGAGTATGGACAGAATAAAAGAATATATGCTATATAATCTAATTTTTTTTTTTCACAGCAGGTAAGCGACTGTTACGTGGCTGAGGCCATACGTGTCAGTTACATGTTGTTTAAAGCAATGTCTATTCATTGCTGATGCTGAATTTTTCTTGAAATAAACCATATTATAACCAACACTGAGCCTGTTTTAAAAGTAATGGGGTAAAAATACATATGTTTATGCATTTATTTTCAGCTTCTTTTTTGCTTCTTTTTTGCTTTTGCTTTCTTCCCACTGCAAGTGGGACATACATTCAAGTTTTTCTCTGCAGTCACACAGAATTAATTTAAAATAATAAAAGCTTAGATTCTCACATGCTATCTTGACGTAAGGAGCTAAACTCCCAAGGAAAACATTTGAACATCTGATATTGCAGAACCTGTGATCTGAAAGTATAACTTGAGTGTATGTGGGAAACTAAAGGAGGTTCAGAGGGGTTGCAGGAACTGTTCTGTGCTTCACAGAGTTCAAAAATGAAATTTTAAGAAAGGTAGTTACAATGTACATCATACTTTGCTACAGAATTACCTTAAGATGACCTTAATCATGCATAGGAGGAACAAAATAAAAATATTTACTTAATTTCTGAGGATTCATGCTGGGACAAATGTGAGCTGGGAAAAGTTGCAAGCAGAAAACACACAAATTATGTGCATGAGGAAAAACATTTTATTTACAGATATTAATTTAGTTATTTCTGAGATGAACTATAGGAAAACTCTAACCATCACTGAAATGCAGGTGAATCTATACAGGAGCATGACAGCTGCTGAGTGGTGAATTCTTGCATTCAGTGGGAATCTCTGAATGATGTACCCAGATTAAATAATTTGATATTTGTTAATTTGTTTCCCATTCTGATCCTCCTGCCAGGCTGGGTGGGGTTGGAAGGCCTTGAAGTGTAAACCAGTGATGAGGACTCTCTCCTGCACTGTCACAGACAGAACAGGGGAACCACAGAACATGGACATGCCAGAGCCTCAAACAGAAGATACAAACAGCCATTAACTAAAAAACAGTCAAATATTTTTTGCAGTAACCTCGGCTTCTCCTCAGATCTCTTCTCCACTTACTAGCCAAGCTCTGTCCTACTTAGTTTCCAAAATTTCACATTATCAAAGCCTAGAGCTGTAGGGCTGCAATGAATCTTGGGAAACTTGTTTCAGTAAATCTTAATTCAAAAGCTGACCACATTTTGGACAGGACTGAGCACTGCCTGGCTAACAGATGTAATGCATAAAAGTTGGCTGTGGTTTTGGTACAACCATGTGCAATATCTTACATGTTCCTGTTTTCTGTTTCACAGAGTGTCTGTGAGACTAGATTATTTGGCCTGAAAGGTTTTACCATGTTTCTTTTTTCTAATATCTGAAAAATGTTTGAATCAATTTGAGTGTACATAGCACTTGGGATATCTGTCCTAGAAGCAGAAAGAGAGATGGGATTTCCTAGATCCTATTCCAAATTCTCAAAGTTTTAAGACTAACTGGGAATTTACTACATGTACTAAGCATGCTATGTGATATTTTGCTTCAAAGCTGAATTAAATGGAAGATGTTCTTTGTGTAGATGTACATGCTAACGTATATAAACTTATTTTAGCAAGTCTCTATGTACCACTTTGGATACACAGATATAAATTAAGCTTCTTCCATTTTCAGTACCTGGAACTGGAAGGAAATGTTTCAACAGTGATTTAGTATATGCTTCAGTTTAAGCCTATAGTACCTAGTCACTGAATTGAAATTTTAGCATTTATATATTGCACTAAATTGGTGGACAAAGAAGGAGATTTGCATAGGCCTGGCTTAGTCCTCTAATTTTTTTATCAAAGTTAAGAGTAGAGGCTGTGGCCAAATGGAAAAAAAGTACGGTTCTTTTTATAAAAAAATCACCAGCCCAAAATTAAGGGTGGTATTGAATGAAATCTATCAATATCTAGTAGATAGACTTATTTATACAAGACATACCCTTGATATTAACTGTCACAGAGACTGACCGATTCTATTTACACAACCAAGCTAAAAAGAAGGATGCTTATTACAGTAATAGCATACAATCTAATGTAAGTAGAGACAGGATGCTAAATTTTTAAGAATCTTTTGCCTGTCAGACAACTCCCGTGTTTTTTGAATGCAGTGTCTCAAAATCAAACAGCAGCATGATTTTTAGGGCACTACCGGAGTTATACAGGTGCTTATCAAAACATTCCTTTGGGAGCTAAACAGGTCAGAGAAAATCTAGTCCATCTGAAAATCATATTGGCACTTGTAGTTTAACCTGGAGGGCAGCTAAGCACCACAAAACTGTTCACGTACTCCTGTCCAGTGGGATGAGGGAGAGAATTGCGAAAAAATAAAACTTGTGGGTTGAGATAAAGACATTTTCTGTCATCTGTCCTGACTGTTTCCTGTTCCCAGCTGTTGTGTACCCCTAGCCTCCTCCCTGGCAGGGCAGCATGAAAAGCTGAAACGTCCTTGACTTTGTGTAAGCACTGATCTGTGACATCAGTGTGTTATCAACATCAGATTTCTCCTAAATCCAAAACATGGCACCACACTAGCCACTGTGAGGGAAATCAACTCTATCCCAGATGAAACCAGGCCAGCACTCATTCTTCTTGTACTGAGATAAGCTCTCTTTCCCATTGGGTTGTGCTGTGGACCACACAAAAAAGTTTTGATGGATTTCAGGTTAGAAGAGACCTGTAGGGATGTTCAGTTCAATGAATAATTTGCTGCTAAGTGAGAGTTCCTGTAAAGCAGTACTAGGGAAAATAATTTCCTGTTTTACTGACTCTTTCATTCTCATTTAGAGCACCCTGGCCCCAGTTCTGATAGGATAGACACTGTATATCAGTTTGTTAGTGTAAATCTCTTGGCGTTGGATACTGACTGAAGTGAAAGCTTCTTAGATCTTAAATAATTGCATTGATTGTAATTTTTCTCCTATTTACTTGCACAGTTATATATATTACATGCTGATGAGCTTGCTTAAAAATACTGAAAACAGAGAAATAGAAACGTATGGAAATAAAACACAAAAGGCAAGGAAAATGCATGTGAGAAAGGAGAAAAAAGTGAACTAACTGTGGTATGTAAAACAAAAGGAAAGAGATCAGAATGAACCAGAGTCAGTGGAAAAGAGAGTAAGTCTAGAGAGATAGCAGGAAGCCTGAGGGAGGCCTGGAGAAAGAAAACTACATGAAGAAGATATCAGAAAAAAAAGGAGGGGCTGAAAGAGAAGGAATGTAGGACTAGAGATGGTGAAATCCAGGAATATACTAAAGGGAAGATTTTTATATTTTATTTTTATTTTTTTTACTTTACTGAATAGTGGTAAAAGGTACATTTTTAAACATTTGTTATTCTCTTTTGGAAAACCTATGGCAATGGCTCCTGATAAAAGGATCTCCCTCATACGTGTGGAACTAAATTTTCCTTACAACACCTTGACTTGCCTTGGTAGAAAAAGTACTACTAATCACTGTAATCTTACCTCATGAAAATGTGCAGTAAAGAAATGAATGATGAAGTGTTACTGCATTATTAAAAAAAAAAAAAGATAACTAAACTGCATGCATACACACGCGTATGTACAATTTTTTCTTCAAATATCAAGAATGTACTGTCTAAGTGGTGTGTAGCAATTTAAATTAATTTAGGCAGCTTTAATATGGTATTGCCAACTGCTTTTGTTACAAATAAATATTTAAAGATCAATTTTCATACACAATCAAAGCTTAGGAACAAATCATTTCAATATGCCAAGATTCCTTTCATTTCTCTGTCTCTCTTCTCCCCTCCTTGCCCTTCCATCAGTGGCTAACTATTAAAGATAAAATGGTTGTAATCATTATTATAATAGATCCCTCTGCATGATCATTCTAAGTGGGCCTAATCTTCTACTTTTCTTATTGCATTGCAATACCCTACTATGGAAATGGAAGCGATGACACAAAGGATTATGACTACTAGATGTGAAAAAGGAAGAACCAGAGTGGAAGTTACTCTTTCTACAGAAGTGCTTAATAAACATTAAGGTTTCACACACAGCCTGATAGGAAAAAAGCCTACGTGGAACGAGCTTCTTTAGCACAATGTTTTCCATTGCAATTTTACTGAAAATACAAGTTAATTAAAACCCACACAATAGCCTTCTTTTGAGTTCTAAGTATGAGACAAGGCCATACTGTATGCATACAAACTGTAAGAAATAATTTATAGAACAAATTCCCCACAAGATCATTCAGGGAGAGGAAAAAAAAAAAACCCTAAAAGAAAAGAGAGTGAAAAAAAAGACCTGGCTCTTGACACTAAAGGCTTAACATCAAATGCGGCCAGAAATCCATTTTCACAGTTTTATTGCCCATTCTGGACGCTTCATTTCAAAGGGAAAGAATTTGAATTCAGACACATAAAATTCCCTTTGTTCTCTTGCCCTCCAGCCTTTGGTGCCAGTGTGGACGGTCCTATAGGGAGAGGTTGAGATCAAAAAAAAATTTGCAGCTTAGATACCTGGCCCCAAATGATGCCCCTTGGCATTCTTAATTAAATCAGCTTTGCAATAGATTGACAATGCACTGTCAATTATAATCATTTATATTAGCAAACTGAGTATTTTTAACACTTTGGAAATAACGGAAGTTCAGTAGACCTGGGGAAAAATATGCTATAAAATTATACCGCATGATGATCACATACAATATAGTACATCATGTTGTAGGTCACATAACGTTTTATCTTAACATTGGCTAAAGCTGATGTGATTTCGCATATCTTTTCCCATCTGAAAGGACATTTCCAGTTAGGTTCATCTCCGTTGTTTGTTGTTTCTCTGTCAGCTTCAAAACAGAAGTTGAGTGCAGTGTAAGGGGGCAGGAAGGAGGGGACATTGCAGTCCTGTGATGGAGAGAGCCTTTGTTATAGAGAAAGGGCCTGATCCAGAGTCTACTGCGCTGGAGGGAGGTATTCCTATTGATCTCAGTAGGCTTTCGACCAGTACCTGCAGAGATTATTTTCACTGAGAGTTCTGAGGTACTTTTGATATTAAAATCTGCACAGGCATATTTATGAAAGGAAGGTATCTCTATACTAGCAAATGACATCCCGACTTGTACTGATGAATAAGGTACTTTCTGCTTTCTACAGTGTTATTTCTTTATGTTTTAGCCTCATGCTTCTTTCTATTCCACTTAATTTGGAATAGATACAGATCAGCTCTCAGGCTTCAGAGTGTAAATTGATCACCTGGAGAGGTCAGGAAGGCATTTTTTCCTCTCCACGTATAGCACTGCACAAGAGATTAGAGGTCTGTACAACAATGCCTGTATTTCCACTTTCCGTGGAGTTTATAGCTACTTTTTCCTTTCTTCTTTTTGGAACCCACTGACTCTGATATTCATTTTGCTTCAGTGAGTTATGCCTGACTTTTTCTTCAAACATTCATGTAAGTTGATTTTGATTTTCCTGTATGAAGTATGGTTGTACCATTGGATGTTAGTTTAGGAGAGCAGACAAGTTGCTTCTATAGCAGACTATGTTCTTGTTTCACAGCAGTAAATGGATACCTTCTCTCTGTTAAAGTCAGAGATACGGACCATTTTTAATTGTGTACTGGATTGGTTTATAGGGAGGCTGTCAGTGTAGCAATTAAAAAAGAAGCTTATTACTACTAAACTTGAAAAATATTATTTTCCATAAACTACACATGGAGTAGTCAACTTTGATTTATATTTTTAAGAGATTTTAAAAAGTTATTGCAACTGGGATATACTGATCACATGTGGCAGATTTTACCCTAATTAAAACACTTTTCTATGGCTTACAACTTTATATTTCAAACCCAGCTGGGAATTTCGGACGTTTCTCACAACCGAGCTATTCTCAAGTTACTGAGCATTAAGGAACTCACAAAGATCCTAAGATCCTACAAATTTGTTTGTCCAGAAACAGGAGGCAAGTTTAAAAGATAAAAAGAAGAATATAATAAACTGAAAAAACATTGTGACCTTACCTAAATTGTGTAAGAATAAAGACCTGAAATTTTGAGAACTGGCCTTCAGAATGATCTACAATACGTTCCTCAGAAATTATTCCTGTGAACCAAGATCGAGAATTTCCAAGCCAGGTCCTGTATACCACCTATTACATAAAAAGATAGTACCTTCTCATTTGGTGAGGTCCCTTTTGAAGCGTGTCTTAATGATACCTTGAAGTGCAGCACATTGAACTACAGCTGGAAGTGAACAGGGGGCTGATTTTAAACACAGATACTCTGCAATAGTTTATGTCACAATGATGATGAGGAGCTGGAATGTTCAATTACTAGAGCTTCTAAATAAATGCAAAATAGTCTTCACTACAGTAGCTGATAAGTAGTACAGATCTCTTTACTAACTTTAAACATTGGCATAAGATCATATACAGATCTATGTTCTCACTGCTGAAGTCATAGAATCCTTCTGAAAGTTTCCACTTCCATTGTTTTCTGTTTCACTCATCTCTTCCTATGAATGTGTATGTAATCCAGGATTTCTTAATGCAGACATGTCTGCAGAGCCAGCTGTTTCCTTTAAGCATACCATGTGAGAACAGTTATTGAGCCCTGCAGAATTTTCTTTTCTTTTGTTCTCTCATCAACCTAAAATCTCTTAGCTATAGCAAATTTGCATGTCAGACTATCCTCTTATTTTATTATCACTGGACATACTTTTACTCATAATCATGATTTCCATTTTCCTTTGAAAAATCCTGATCTTGTTCCCAGATAGTTCTTACTGCCCTGTTCTATAATTTCTTCAGCCAGTCTACATCTTCAAAATCAGCACTGTCTGTCAATAATGAGCTTCTGTTGAGCTTTGGGACCTCACTGAAGTGGGGGCTAGCCTCCATTTATACTTAAGCAATACATTTCCCGCTACAAAAATCTGAGGAGCATAGAGAATACCAAGGAATGGAATAAGCCATAAACGTTGTCACAACTATAAACACACTCAAATAAGGTGTACCCTTATGTAGTCTTTTCCCCGTAATCTTTGGATTAAACAGAGCAGAAGATAAGTAGTTTTCAGGAAGATTCTTGGTACATTTTGAAATTTAGTTAATCTGAAAAACAATTAAAATTTTGAATACATTTATAATTAATTCTGTGTAGAGATCTTAACACAGTTTATTTTTAGGCACTCTTCGAAGGATTTATAGTTGTTGACATAGCTGAGTACAAACCACTCTCAATTACCGTAACTTTTAAAGGTCAAGAAACCATGGTGTTGCAATGGATCCAAAAGTATCATACTCTAGAACCATGCTAAAATCAGTTGATTCAAGGAAATGTTTGCAACAAAGGAGAACATTAGATATTTGATGAAGTCATTTAAAGAAGGTCAGCTTTTTTTTTGTGGATAATTTCTATGCAGAATAGAAAACCTGAAAAATGAAGACTGAAAAGACTACCATTGTGTATGTAGTACCTCCTGGGAATTATATTTCAGATACTGGGTGATTCAATTTTCTTTTGAGACAAGTTCCTTCATTGGAGTAACTCTTTCATGATGGCTCTGTAACTGTGCAATTCCTATTGTTCATTAAGATGATACAAGAAGAAAAGAGATCCTCCAGGAGTCTTACTTGAAAGTACAATATGAAGAAAAAAGGAAGGAGAGAGGGTACTTGCATTACAGCTCTTGTAAAGCATAATAATGACATTTATGATTCAATAATTTTAAATTCTGGAATTTCAGTTAAAAATAATGTAATTTTGGCTTTTTTATGCCCTTGCCCCCCCAAAAAAAAAGAAAAAAAAAAGTAAAAATTATCAAAAATGTGTACTGTCATCAAAAGCCAATTACAAGTAAAACTGAGATCAGCAAAAAAAATCTACTAGAATACATCCTGAAACGGGAAAGTTAACTTTTTCCCCATCCTGTTCCAAGTGGGTATCTGTGAAGATTTATTTCCTATGTAGATCCAATGGTAATTTAAGGTGATAAATCTCTCAGAGAACTCTCTGCAGACCTAGTGAAAATGTATGCCTGAAGCTAATTTTCTCCAACAGTTTAGCTTTTCCTTTTCCACTTATATTGGCTTCTGAATTGTCCAGTCCTTTGTTTGCCAGTGNGGGGAGGGGGGAGGGTGAGTGACTAACTGTGTGGAACTTAGCTATCTGCTAAGTCAAACCATAACAACCCAAAAGGGATTTTACTTTTCAGAAAAGAAACAGGTATATTTGTTAGGGTATCCATGAAAATGGTCTTGTCAAGGGATTCTTGTGATTATCCATACATACAGGGGGACATTCCCATTGAATTTCTTCTTTCTGTCAAAACTGAAAAGGAATTCTATCATATAGTGACATGAAATAATTTTGGAAGAGAACCAAAAAACTCAGTTCAATTATTGTTTCTGAGGGCAGCATAAGCTGTACTAAGCCAGTCTTGTCATCTTTCTCTAACCTGCTCATAAGAATTGCTGCCAATCTAGATTCCATCATCTCTTTAGACATTCTACAAAACCTACAGTTAGTATGTTTGTTCAGGCTCATTATTTCTTGTCTCATAGTGTGGAGCATGTATGATTCCATTTTGCTTTACAATACCCTTTTCCTCTGCTAGTTCTTACTGTCTTGTCCCAAAGTCTCTGCAACAATTTTAGATCTTCTTTCAAGTGTGGAGCCACAGCTAGACATAATATTGCAGTTGACATAATATTCCAGTTGCAGCTGTATGAGCTCAGATGACAGATTACTTCAGTGCATTTTAGATGAAAATTTTTCTGCATACCTTTTTGGGGGGACATGACATACCTCACTCATGGTGAATATTCCTACAAGGTATAGAACTTGGACACTTTTGTCCTTGCTTCATTGTATCCAACTTTCTAAGGCTATTATTTCACCCAATTCATTTTAAGTATTGCTAGTATTTTGTTTGCCTACTTTCCATCATATACTGTTAGCATTTGACTTGTCATGAATCACGAAATTAAGAACTCAGATCCAGAAATAACTGAGTTGTGTCAATTCACATAATCAAAGAGCCACACCTTTGTTGTAAACTTAATTTTGCTCCGTCCTAAGTCAGGCAAAAATACCTATCTCATTTAATTGAACCATGGACCTCAATGTGAAGAGTTGATCTACATTTAGTTATGCTAGTTCTAAATTAGAAACGTAATCACTTACTTTATTAGTTTGAAAGTATTCCTTTTCTCCTATCTTCCCATCTGCTCCTCTTTCTTTTCCCCTATTATCCTACAGTGGAATAAGTGAATCTCTTAGTAAAATAACAGAATAACTGAAAAGTAAGTGGTAGAAAAAAGTGCACATCTTATACGACTTAGGCTGTATTTGTTTTGGAAGATAAATGAGGTCTGGTTTCAGTGTCTGTTTCTGATCTGGGAAAATATAGTAAAAACCTAAACTCTACCTATGAGTACACTTCCTATTTAATATTTTTGTAATCGAAAATTCTTTATGGGAGTTCACTATTTAGTATTTTTAGTATCTACCTTGTACTACATTTCATCTTTACATTCCATTTGGATCTTTCTACACTTTTTTAAATTAGACATCAGACAGGCCAGCTGAGCAACTCAGCATTGCAAGAGAACTCACGTTGTTAGCATAGTTTCTTAAACAAGAGCACAGTGAGCTCTGTTAAAATAACATTTACCATGGCATGGTGCAAATATCTCATAGTGGAAAGCACTCTAAGCAAGGAAATATTGTGGTAAAATCAATAGTCCGGAATGCTATTATGCTTTCTAATGGCACCCACTGTTCAAGCAGGGAACATATACAGATATTTCCACATTTCTTACGTCCTATTCATGACTACTGGAATCAAATTACATATGAGCTTGCAAGAAAGACAGATTTATTTCTTAGGCTTTAAACTATTCTGAAGCAAAACTTGTGTGGGGCCTGGTATATGACCCCAAACCTACTGAAATCAGGGGAAGTGTTCCCTCTTCCTCAACCAGCTCCAAGACACGTCTGTAGGGGCAGCATCCAGTGCAAGCAAAGTGGGTGATATGGTTCATTCAGATACTGTTGCTTTTGGTTTTGCACACCAGTCTTCTGCAGGATGTGGATAGCGGGCAGGAATCCCAGCTGTGGTCAGAAGTAGTGTGTGTCGTGATCTCCAGTGGGTTGCTGGAGATGCCCAGTGTGGGATCCCACTTCACAGCACGTCTCACACCTGATGAGGCAAGGAGTGTTTTAGCCTGTGGCGGAATACACTGAATGCATTAAACATCCTCCTGATCTGGACACACAGAATAGGCGTGTCTTGCCTTTGGTGAATCATGACAAACTTCTGCATCTTCCAATCACCATATGTTAGAAGTGTTCCTGTCCTGGCACGCTGGGCTGCAGCAACCAGAAGTGCAGAGTAGTTACAGTTTGAATGGCAGCTCCTTTTAGTCCTTCAGAGCCATCCTGCTCTTGCGTGTGAATAATGCTGAAGTTTAACCACAGGGTCATTAAGTTTTTTAGATTTTGAAGAAGAAAACTGGTGCATGCATATACTAGATCATACACATTCTTAAAAAAAGTCAGCTCTTTCTTTAGGTGTATCATACTTTTAACACAAAACTGGATGTAGTTTACTAAATATTACATTTTGGGGGAATTTTTCTAGCGAAGACATAAAAGAATAATTATGATTTCCTTACTCCTGAAGAAGTAGAAAACTGTTCCATATAATTAGTTCAAGCCCCATTGCACAAGATAAAGTAAATTTTTGTCTATATAAAGGGGAAATACTTGAAATTTACCTTTATGCATTTTACCACTTCCACGACATTGCAATCTCTAAGAACTGAGATCATAATATGGCACACAAAATAAAAAGTACTGTTAACATAATGTGTATGTTAGGAATATCCTAACAGATTTATTATTCATGGATTTTGTTAGTAACATTTTTGTTACCATAGTTTGTAACCATGAAACCTGTATATTTGTAAATATCCTATTGTTATCTATGTGAGAAACTAAACATATTGTAATTGAATAACAATGATGAAACTTTGCATAGTTCAAATGTTTAGCATTTGGTCAAGTAATTTAGCTTGTGGACAAATAATGACTCCAATTACAAATAAACCTGCCTTTGACTTCAAGAAGATTATAGAATCATTACTGTGGAGAGAATTTGGATATATGTGTTTGTTGTATGCTTAAATGCATTTTGGAAGCAGCTTTATAGACAACTGGCCAAAGGTGAGGAAAAGTGGATACTAATAGCTAAAAAGGATCCTGTTGATTAAGTTTTTTTCCCACTTGGCTTTTTTGTCCTTTTCATGCTATATTATTTGTGAGCTTGCCTAAAGTACTTCATGCAAGATTCAGAGGAGGAAAAAACCCACATTGTATAGTATTTAAATAATTGAATGCTGGCAGAAAGGTGGGCTTTTGATGAGTCTGCAGTTTTGTATTGAAAATCAAATATATTGTAAGCACAGGGAAACACAACTCAGTGCCCTAAGAAGGTCTGGTGTCATGGTCAACATTTGAAATTTGCATGAGAGGTTATTCAAAAGAGAGGCAGGAGGCTTCCCTATTGTATTAACATGGTAATGCAATTCTTTGTGTCTATTATCCTGGTCCACACCAGCTCTGGTATGCACAGGATCTGGATTTTTATGAGCTATAAGTTTTTATGCAGAGGTATTTTATTACCCTAATTAAAAATTTTATAAAAGTAAATTATATTTATGTTTGTGTCTCCTATTTGCAGTCATTAGGGAACCCAGACCACCTCCGGTGACTTCAGAGAGGGCTGGTCAGGTCCCATCTGTGTAAATCTTGTGAGTTGACATAGGCTCGTTGCATTTGATTTACATGTGAAACCTGCGGACTGAGCACAAATGCTAACCAGACAGCTGATAAATAACACAATAACAAAGTAACACTTTTGCGTTTCTTTAACTCCTTTCTTACACGGACCTCCAAATATTTTTCAGACCTTAATGAATTAACCTTCAGTGTAAAAATGCTTTGTTATATTAACAGCTATAAAACCAAAATATTATTGTTTATATGCCTTATTATGTTTATTAATTTGCTTCTTTGTAACTCAAGTAATAGACTCATTGCACAAGTTTACTTAAACACAAAACCAAAAGCTGGTCCGATCCCAGACATCTCACAACTTAGAGGCCTGACTGGTGATTTTCACTGCTTGACAGAGGGAGTCTTTTAAACTCACCACTCCACTGCAGAGACATGTCTATGTAGATCTGATGCATGTGAAAAGCAAACAAGCTCAAAATACCCAGGAAGTGGCTTAAATCCACTGTGAGTTTGGTTTCAGTCAACCAGTTTCGTTTCATATTTGCAGCAGGCTAGAAGCACGTATGCATTCAGTTATCAAGTCTCAGCTGAGAGCTGTACCTCATCTGCTTGTGGCTGGCCTACTCATGCCCTCAGTACAGCATCAGATGGCGAGATTTAAAATGAGGTAGCAATTACAGCTTCACAACCAGAAACAGAGTGTATAGAAAGTTGACTGAATCGGGTATCAAATCCAAGAAGAAAGGTTCATTTCCCAGTATGGTGCTATAAGTACTGGGAGACCCAGTGCAGCTGAAAACAATTTGATGGTGTTTGGGAAGCAGGTCCCAGGTGATACAGAAATGGGTCAGTGTTTGTGCATAAAACTCACTTAGCTCAGCTTCCTGTCACCCATGTAGAGTCTGAACCACTGTGCAGTAATGACACTGGGAAGATTTGCAAGAGGTACCACCTCAAAGAAGCTGGGCTGAAGTAGATTTCTGTCTGAGTGCAAGGAAGGAATAACGTTCTTAATGATGATATAGAGGAGAGAAACCGCAGGTGCTGTAACAACCTGCTTCATGCTGCAATGCAAACTAATGACAAGCAGGCACATGGAGTTACACCAATAGCCATGGTCCTTCTGTCACTGTGCTCCTTTAAGCACCTCTGAGAGTCTCTAGACAAGCCCGTCAGTCTGACCTGTCTGCCCTTCTTTTTTTTCCTTTTACTTTGCCTTGTCTAGCTTTACTGAACTGTACTGAAAATGACTTCAGTGGATGCTGGATGAGGCCTCAGATTCTCAATAAAACAGTGTTATGCACCTAGGTTAAGCAACTCCTAAGGGGAAAGTAACAGATGCCAGGATTGTAACAGAAAGGAGGTTTTGAAGAAAAAGTTGTGAAACAGACCTATTAGCAACTGGTACTTACAGGGCTGAAAACCACCTTGATGGTGGGGGGACAGGAACAGCACATCGGGTGACATGAACCATGCTCTGCACTGCTTGTTGTTCATGGGTGGGCAGGGAAAACATGTGCCAAACTCATGTCTGTTTTGTAGCATGTGATGTGGATCTTGATATAGTTGCTGTTGATTATTTGGAAATATTTACTTAACAACCAAATGCAAAACCTAGCAGTTACTCTAGATGTTCTGGGAACAATGTTTTGGTGGTCGCCATTGCACAAGAATAACCACTAGATAGAAAAAAAAAATATTAAACTAATATGCATTATTGTTCATATAGTAATGTTTAATAACTGCAGAGTAAAGCAATCAAATTTAGTTAACACCAGTACTAAACTTGAACATTCAGCTTTTTTTTTAACCCAGTTATGAATATGTCGTATACTAATATTAGTTATATGATTGCCTCATACTTTTCCTGTACAATCCAGGGTTTACTTTGAATACAGGATGAATGGTGTTTATGGAATAAGTTGTTATTCAATAGTTTTTTTTATTTCCATTATTTGGTCTGTGAAATTTTAATGTACTTTGATCAATAGGATGTATTACAGCTGCATTTACTTTGTGAAAACTTGGCAATTTTACCTGTAAATGGTTTTACATTTTGTTATGGTATTTTCAGAATTTTTCTGTAATTAGGATGTGTGCAGAATGCATAATTTTGCAAACCCCGTAAAAGTGCTCCATAAACACCACAATAATTGCCATGCTTCTAATAGTACTCATTAGGGTACTGTCAACACCACATGAATCAACAAAGGCCCTTACTCAAGTCACCTGAGTGTTCCTCCAGGTTTTTTCATCAGTGTTGGGTCAAATGCATCCTGAATCATCAGTCTTTTGATTTCCCTGAATCCTAATGTGAAATAACGTGGTGCTTTTCAGCACAGGTCCCAGGGCATGCAGGTTCACATCCCAAAGCCCTGTTGCTTTGGCTCTAGAAGTACACCTCTACTGAACAATAAGTATAATGCAGAGCATGACAGCAAAAGAATAGCTGTGTTAGTGCAATCAGAATTAAGTCTTATGAAATTAAAATCTGAGGAACAAGATACACCAGCTTAGTGGAATTGTATGCTAGCCTGTTAGCACTGCCTGTGGCCCTTAATCAAGACAATTGAGTGTCCCTCCATGGCATTGCCCTGGGTTAAATAACGCATATCCACTAAGAGTGCCACTGGCAATCTCAGTAAGGAAGGCAAGGCTGAACAGAGAGTGACAGTCTTCACACAATGCAACTGAAACGTGGTACAGTTGTACTCCTGACTGTCCTTTCCTCATGACTCTGACAGACTATAGTACCTTTCAACAACACAACTTATTTTGTTTTCGTTGCTTAGTGAGTTGGAGAAGGCATTGGAAATTAATACAGGCCAATTCTCCCAGGGAAAAGGAAAAAAAGGGTAAATACTGATTCCCAAAGGGGGAATGTTTTAACTCTGGTCCGTATCCTAAGGAACTGCCTTTGATGCATAAGACTTCATGTTTTTCAGATGCTTTCCTTTCCCCTAAATTATCATACAAAGTGACATCCCAGATTGTACTTTCTGGGTTCCAAAGTTTTGGGCAGCTATGGAAGATTATGTACTCTTCCTTCTGTTTGAATGGAAAAATGGTGAAAAACAAGTTAAAGGAAACCTGAAAGGGCAAAGGAACTAGTAAGTACAAGATGAGTCAGGAATGCTCTGTGTTTCGATGGCAACCTGCAGAGAACTGGGGCAATACAACATTTCATAAACCAGGGCTTTATCTGCCAACTTAAAAATAAAACCAAAACCAAAGCAGTCCTCCGGTACATAAAGCAACTCTGAGCCACATACGACACTGTAATCTAGATGGGGGTTAGGCCTACCTAGGTTTTCACCCATAAGGAAAGTTCATCCCTGTCACAAACAGAAGACAGTCTTTATGTAATAGAGGTATATTAAATTATACATATATATTCACATGAAATAATGAGATTAAGGGTCTTGAATTTTTCCATGCAAATTCCATACATCTGTACATTATTTTTCTGTAGAAGAAGGAAAAACATGACAAGACATAACCAGAACGTGGTCATTAAGTAAAAATAATGAAGTCACCATACAAAATGGTTGTATTGTTTGTGGGAATTGGTGACAATACATTTACCAAAAACCACCGGTGCTTCACTCCCTGGTCATTCTGATTCATGGGTAATTTACATTCCTCTCACAGTGCTTTTCAATAAACAACTAACTCTGATCTATAATATAGTCAGTTCTAACAAGATGGATTTCAAAAGGTTTATCCATCTAGCTAAAATGAACCTCAATCATCTTTGTGCACAAAACGCCCAGATAGGCTATTTGTCTTGGACCAGAGTGTTTGGCAAAAAGCCTGACTTAAGCCTTGAGCATGAGAGCTTAGTGAAGAATGCTGCCATTCATTGGGGGGGTTGATGTCCAGGACTGACCCCACCCTCTGTACTTAGCTCTGAGCTTCTTGGCAAAGGCAGAGAAACCACAAGACAAGTTTTATCATCTGGTAAACCTGACACTTGAAAAAGAAAATGACTTCAGTAGAATACTTCAACAATTATAGTACATTTTAATTAGGTGTGTACCACATAATCACAGCTCTTTTATTTTTTTTTAACATCTAGAGTTTCAGAGGGGGAAAAAATCCCCCAGAAAAAACAAAGCCCCAGCCCAGTTCTATTCACTGTGAGAGCTTTAGGAGTGACCCTCTCTGTCTGTCTGACTGTCCTTTCACATCTGTGGAATAACTGTTAATTTAGGCTGCTGGAAAATGTAGTGATTAGTCTGTGACTTGGTTAGGCACTTACAGATGGGCAGATCTGAGCATCACTGTGTCCTCTGTCACATCAGAATAAAAAGAAGAATTTAGACTGACACAAACTGAAAGAGGAGCAAGATGGCAAAATAGGCAACTTGCAACGGCAGAGTCCGTTCCCAGTTCAGGGATTGGGCAATACTGACACATGGATGCAGTAGAGGAAACTTACAAAACAGAGAGAAATGCCTAGTCTGGTGGGTTGTACCTGCTGCAGACAGCTATCTGATGAGTCTGTCTTTCTCTTATGTTTTGGCAAGACTTACTTAGCTTGTCTTGCCAGTAAATTCTCATCTAATTGAATTGACAAGTATGGACATTTTTAAATTAAAGCTTCCAATCTGCCCCAAATTCAACAGCATTTTTTTTTTTTCGGTAGTGTAGTGTCTACCACATGAGTTAATATATTGAGTCACAGTCACTGAAGAAGAAAGCTGATAAAATATCTTTGTGCTGGCAATGAGTAGACCTTTGATCTTTTTAGTCATTCTTTCTGGTAGGTTGCTGGCTTTAAGCCCCTCATGTTTGGTTTGGCATGAATGGCACCTTCCATTATTATTCTCATCTCTAATTGTTCCCTCTATTCTGGGCAGTGAATTCCTGGCTGCGAGTTCCTCTCATTCATTGGTATCTCATTTGCTGATCATGAAGCACCAAGACAAAGTGTTACCAGGTTTAAGACATTGTGCTAGCTGCTGATCAGTCTCAAATCTTATTAAATTAGATGACAGTGGAGGCTTCACTGAGATGCTGCAACTGGCAATATGAAGTTATAAAATAGTAATTATAATTAGATAATTAAACATTAGGTATCATGGAGCCTCTTGAAACACCTCTTACGCTTCCTCCCTTTTTCTCCTTGTATAGGTATTTGTAAAAAGCTGTATGTTCTACAATTTTATGCTACAAGTAAAATGAGTAAAATGAATTTACCTTTTATGTTTCTATTTCCATATTTTTGAAGTATGTACTTTCAAAATGTGTGCCTGTATGCATATTATTCATTAAGACACCTTCTGGAGGGATTAGAGTCTATTATGTCAGCGCAGAGAAAATCCCAAGTGTTTCTTGTTTTGGAAGGCACATCCAAAGTGATGTTTATGGTCAGATCTCTGAGACACAATCATCAGCAAGACATTATGAGTAGTACTGATGTGCAAGGAGTGTGCAAGCATTTGCATAATTCGTGCTTGCGCACATGTGCGTGAGAGTACGTTTTCCCAGAAAGTATGCATACCCTGTACATTAATACTTTGCAAATATACTTGCCATAAATATAGTTTCACAACAGTTTGCCAAGTTTTATTCAACAGCCTCATGATTTTTAAATGACAAATATTTGCTTGGAGGCTGAAAACTTCTGTGCCAAGTTTCAGTCCAACTTGCCCACTTCAATATCAGAGTTAGGGAGCTATGAAAAATGAAATACATACTGGAAACTGAGGGGAAAAATAGTTAGCTTTTGCAGTTTTGCCAGGTGAGTACTTAAACAGTTGATTCTAAGCTTGCTACAGTAATTTACAATTACAATTACCTGCTACAATCTGTATATCGAATGATGCCATTTAGGAAAGAGTTTTATCTGATTGCAAGGAGCACTTAAAAAAGACATTTTTACACATCATGCAGTTTGGAGTTGTGACTATCAGGACTTGATCCAAACTACTGAAATCGAGGGAAAGAGACTTGTTAACTTTAAGAGCTTTTGATTGGACACAAATGATAGTATAAAATAGGCTTTTTTTTTCTCTACTTAAAGGTAATGCAGACTCACCTTTTAAGTTTTATAGGTTAAATTCTATCTGGATTATCATGAGCTAAGAGCTAAGGATCTTTGGTGTGCTGTGAGCTATATAATATTAAACCCCTTCATAACATTAATTCCTCATTGAAAATTCTCCTATTCTTCAATGGCCACAGTAAATCGAGTCAGAAATAGCATCTACTGTCCTTTGGATTTTTTGCTTTGAATTTTTTGCCTGTATAGGTATATGGCAGAAAAATTCAGTCAGGTTGTCTCAGTCACATCTGTGCTTGGATAAAACAACCCTGTAATTGTATTGCTGTAACCCTAGTCTTTTACCCCATATGGTTCTTATCAGATTTTTTTTCTACAATATCAAAACTACAGAATAAGCCTCACTTGCTTATATCACAGCACCACAATTATCTTCTCACTGTGCAGAAGGCACTGCCAATCACCACTATTGGTAGCCACATTTGTAGGCTGGGTTGGGAACATGTAGAAAACAAGGACAGGGACTGCATCATCCTCTGCTTGCAATAGCACCTGCAGTGAATTGATCATGCTTGATTACAATATATGAAACCTCATCCTGCAATACGCGAGTCATATTGCAAAGCTGACATGTAATCAGGGGAAAAATCCAAATGTCTTGCTGTGTCACAGTTGGGTTGGAGGGTAGAACAGAAAATATGGGTAGTCTGGAGTCAGAGGTGGAGGCTCAGAGGTTAGGCTAAGTTGTGAATGTGTGTATTGCATATGTGTCCCAGTAGAAATCTCTAGACAAGATAAAAGCCTGACACTTTGTTGTGTTATTGCCTTCTGCCCAAGAAAGGGAATGTGTCCAAAGAAAGGTATGATGTGAGGCAGCGATATACCATGCCTGCAAAGGAAACACATGACGATATAGTGAGGAGGATAGTCACGGTGATAATGATTGTAACATAAAATTTCCATGAGTCAGCTTTGGGGTCTTGTGTAGCTAGTCCTGCAAAAAAATTGGGAGAAATCTTCTGCCTGCAACAGTAGACTAAGGCAAAATCAGCTTCTGCAACAAAATGACAGAATTGTTTCATCTTGTTTATTTCTTCTACTTGACAACCTCCATGTCAGCATTCATCAGCTACAGGGATGGATCATTAGATTCATAGCATGTCCACAACCTGGCTGAAACTACATGTGCAGTAGTACACGTGATCTTGTCCTAGAAAATGGTCTAAATGTTTAGGCACTACGAAGATGAGCCAGACATAGTTTACAGTATTTTTGCATGAGTACTGAATGCTAAGGCTATATAACTACAATTAATAACTACAATTCTGTGATTCCGTGATTCCTTATTGGACTGTCTGATGTATATTGCTGAAAATCTCAATCCTCAGAAAGTTTAGATGGACTTCCTTCACATATCTTTCCAGAAATAGAACATCTCAACTCAGGCCACTTGCTGTCTACTTCCATCACCTAAATTTTATTTTCAGACTTCTCCAGTTTATAGTCTCTTTTTACATCTTACTCAGGTAGCTATACAGCTCAGGTAAAGCAACTCTTTCTCTTGACGAAAAATTTGTAAAGGTTTCATTTGAGGGTACAAGCCCTCAAATCCAAATATGTGCCAAACCTCTTTCATATGAGAAATCTATGCAAACACTTGGACTTTGGTGGAAATCAGTGATTTTTATTTCAAACGAGAACCCCTCATAATGATAATAACTACATAACGAATACATAATGAATAGACCTAATTTTTATCCTA
Organism: Penelope pileata; assembly: GCA_013396635.1. NCBI lineage: Eukaryota > Metazoa > Chordata > Aves > Galliformes > Cracidae > Penelope > Penelope pileata. Next base: position 196,243 of record WBMW01000147.1, on the reverse strand, counting down.
AATCTTATCTTTTGCAGTTCTTCTTCCTGATTTTTCAGAGTTGATGAGACTACAATACTAACTGTAGAAAAATACTTTCCAGATTAAATACAATTAGATATGAATTTAAGAGAGGTTGATAAAAATTCTAGGCTATGTATGCATGTAGACGTATTTACAATATTCTTAATTTCAGTTTGTTATTATTTAGTGATTATTCCTTCTATAAAACAAAATGCACACAGCTATACAGAAACTAGTCCAATAAGGTGTTGAGTGAATCCTCGGTTGCTCTGGGAGTTGGTGTTTGCAGGAATTGAAACTGTTAAACAAGCTCCTTGTTTCCCAGCATCTGTCTTACACAGCCTGGTAAAAGGCATCTGGTTAAGAAAACAGACAAATGCACGTAAAGCTGGAACTGCTAATTTTGAGTATTGTATCACTTGAATCCCAGCTTTATATCTTATTAAAGGACAAAGGGCAGAAGCTCTGAGGTCTTTCCTGCAACAAGCTGCTGGTTGACATGGAGAGCCCAGGTCTAGTTAACGAAGTTTGCTCTGTATGTGCACTTTCTGTGAACCTTACATAAATATCATATACCTGCTTTATCTTGTCAAAAGGCCTGCTAGTGTCAAACTGCACAAGTGAGTGCAAAAATATGTAACAAGTTCTACAAATGAATAAGGTTAATGGGTATCTCCCTGCAGAGCAACAATTTCCCTCTTACAAACCCCTCCTGAACTGGGTGAGTGCTGCATGGACATACTGTTTTCAGCCCGTAGCCAACATTTAAGCAGTAATCTAAAGTGACAGTTTTATGACAGATCTGAGTAACTCAAGAAACAATTGAAAGGATCCTTTTCTCCTTTCTTAAGTGAGAATACAGGCAATTTGCAGATGCTGAACAAAGGAAGGATTCTCCTGAACGAGCAATGCAATATCATAAAGAAATGACCAATCTTTCTAAACATTAAAGAGATTTAAGTCAGAATGCCATTTCCAGGTTAACATTTCTGATCTCTAAAGTATCAGGATAAAAAATGTGTTAATGACAGTTGACAAATTTAGCCCTCCTTGGCAGTTTAGCTGAAGACATCTTAACTCACACAGCTAATATCTGTCTACATCTCAATTTGCAGTCCCATATAGAGCATAGTTAAAGGGGTACATGTTTTGTTAATATGTTGAGGTCAAGCTCTACCACTATTAAATACAAAAGCAATTTTTAAAACAATGATATGGCTGAGATACAAGCACATAAAAACAGATTTCCCAATTAAATCTACAACTGACCCCTCTCCTCAGCTTAGTTGCGTCTAAACACTTCAGCCCACAGGGAACTATAAAAGAAACTCTCCACAGTAGATGATATTACACAATCCATGTGGTCATTTGTAAATGTGGTAGTACATATAAGGCTCCAAGGAATTCACTAAGATTTTCATATTTGTATCTCGTTTGGTTTGGTTTTCCCAGTTGCACAATAATAGAGCTCCACAGATGGGAATTTTATTAGATTACTATGCTCCTTTTAAGGATCTGGTTGTCTCTGGATACTTTGTGGGAAAACACTTTGTAGAAGATAATCTAGCCCAAGCATCTTCTGGGGTTGTTCTGGAAAAGAAGGACAAAGTCCCCATTTAGTTCTGCATCCTTAGGACATTGTAGGTTTGTTAGCTAAATCAAGGATTCCCAGTTGTGACAACTGTCTTACTTACGGACTTCTCCAGTACTATGAAACAAAACAAAGCATAACACTGTGTGGTGTTTGCAGTAATCTATCTGCAAAGTTATGAATAAAGATGGCTGCATTAGTTTAAACAATTCTCTATAGAAAACATTATTTATTTACAGCTAAATGCACATTAGTGCCTGCTTTCCTGGAAAAAAAAAGTGTTTGGAGAACCCCAAGTCTCAAACTAATATTTGAAGTATTTTGGTATAGTATATTTTATTCTTTTGACATCTTTTTCAACAAAAGAAAAGAATCTACAGTAAGTACTAGAATAGGTTAACAAGTACTACCACAGAATAGCATAGCTCTCACTAAAGCTAGTGCCTCATGGCATGTCCACAGCAGTATTCCAGGTATGGACACATCTCTCAAGGCACCAGGGTCAGAGAACTAAGACAAAGCAATTTTCTACAGCTATATACCACCAGAGAATGACTCTTCTACATATTAATTTTTTTTTTTATTATTTTTTTACTTTCAGGTGGAGCCGAAGGTCTATTAATGCCTTGTTTCATACTGATGGCTTTTTCCTCTGTGCCTACAGCCAAGGTTTAGCAGTTCTATGAAGGTAATAAAGTGTTTCTTTTTAACTTCTCCTTTTATTTCTGTAATCACAAACATTTTAATTATGCTATAGCAATGCCTGTATTTAAGCATGTAATAGGTATATAATGTTCTCTGGAACAAAAGATTCAAAGCCATATAATGGTGTTGCACAGTATGTAGCTTTTACATTGTTACTCAGATTTGCTATACAGAACTATTTTGTTCCTTATTCTCTCTGATTCACGCTTTGTGGCACAACAGTAAAGAGGCTTTGAGTGCAGTATGGGGAACAGACAGCCTGGAAGACAAGCAGGGGTCTTTTCCTCCTCAAACCACTTTCAAAGTGTGACATAAATGTTGGCTTTGTATTAGCCCCATAAGGGTTTCACGGTACCTGACAGCACCCCTCAGGGCAGAGTAGAGGGCTGAGCAGGAGCTGTGTGCATGCACGGGTCTCTGACTGGCTATGCATAATGTAGCTGAGTTACACCACCTTTCTTTCCCTATCCCCACACTTTGTGCACCATTCCCTGGCACCAGACAGATGCTGACATTCAGTAGCTGGCAGTAGTTGAACTTTTCTATCATTTTTGCAACCCTCAGGGCTATATAAGCAGAGTAGACAAGACTTCAACAGTTAGTATTGGAATGCAACAGTTTATGTGTTTGAATTTTAAGAGCAAATTTGCAATGTCTGAAAACAGTCAATTGGATGGGCATAGAGTTTGTACGTATAGTCACATATAAAATTGCTGCGAAGTATCAAACTTTTTTTTTCAGTATTTTCTCTGGGAAAGACTGTAGTGGAAGTGGATGTCTCAGTTTCCTAAAAGTTTCAAAGAACTTTTGGGATACAATACTCTAAACAAAACAATATAAATGTGAATGAATATCTTTTGATGTGAAATAAGATGTTGGCTTGTATATCATTTAATGTGTTAACCTTAAATATTAGAGAAGATTTTGCCGTGCATTTTTGAAATTCACATTTTTTAAAAATATGTGATTAGTGCATAATATTGAGCAATGCTAGAAAGATAATATGCCTTTATTATATCATATTTTTCTTTTTTTCTTTCTTGCTGAAGTTAATCTAATTAACTAGAAAAGTTAACACTTTTCTAAGTATTTTTAATGTAAATCTGAAAAAAGGTCCTTTTTTGTAAATTTTCTCTTCATTTAATGATGGAGAATATTTAAGTTCTTCTGCAACATACTATGACTAGAGAACTTTTCAAATCCATTGTTGCTACGTGTAAATCTTACAGAGGTGAGCAAACGCTTGTAGAATGGAATTCTAGGAGCAGTCATTAAGGAACAACATGATCAGCTGTTAGCAAATCTTTTCCCTTAATGATGACCACTAACTAAACTAAGATAGCATTATTTGATCATGATCTTAAATTAAAAGCAGTTGATGATAATGTTGATTACAAGTGAAAAAGACAAATATCAAACAAGTCAGATCACTAGAAATACTTGAGAGAGTTTGGTGACTGCACTCTTCTCAAAAACCTTGTTCGTCTTTTGCATCTAAAGCTGAGTAGTGAAGTAGTAGTGTGTAGAAATACAGGTTCAAATTTTCATTAGTAGACATATTCAATCCAGTCCATACCATGGTTTCTTTGCAGCTCATTATTCAATACATGCAAAGACTTCTTTGAAGTATCAGCTCTATAATCTGAGATTTTTTGTCTTCGCAGAAGGAATTTTTTTTCACAAAGGATCATATTTATTAAAAACATACCACTGAATGGATTTTAAAATAAAATGTTCCATCTTCTCCTTCTTATTTTAAAAAAGGGAAAAATAGAGTTCCAGTGTTAGTTGTAAATGTGGCAAAGCCAGCTCTGCAGTGAATTCAAATTTGTACATTTCATAAAGGCTACTTAGGGACAAGATAGTTTTAGATCTAAGAAACATGTAAAAAATGACTCATTGTTAATAGGGTGAGCTCTTTGCATTTGGATTAGGGTTAACTGACAGTATCCAGTCACCTTTTATTCTCACAGATTCCACCAGAGGAATGCTTTGTGCTAGCCTGAAAAAGAGAGAATTAGGTGTTCCATTTATACTATTGATCTTAATAACCTCATCTCATAAATACCTACTTTATGACATCAATAAAAAGAGAATAGCAGCAACTTCTAACAATAGAAATTGTTACTTTGTAATTCAAGTATTTCATTGAGCATCTCAGAGATACTCCATAGTGGTACAGTAGTGATATTTTATTACCAGCTTTTTAAATGTGCACAGAGAGACCATTTTTTTAAACAAGTGAAGATTCTAATTAATTGAGCACACTGTAGCTTCCAGATCCCTCAGTTATCACAGTTCTTATTTTTCATCTCTTATCCTCCCCCTCTTCTCCATCTTGCACATTTAAAAGAGCATTTCCCTTTAAGGGCGTTGGTGGATGTAGGACTAAGTTTTGACTGGGCTGAATTGGATGAAATGAGACAAATTTACGCAATGCTCTTACCTCCCTGTTATCTTGCATTAGTGTGCTGGAAATGGATATTATCTGCTCTGAGGGGGTGGATTGAAAGATATTCCAGACAGTGTTATTCTCACGTTCCTCAGGTACCTTCCTGCAGCCTCTCCTCTCATCCACTAGCTGCCACCAGGAGGAAGAGGATGAGGCACTTCTGATCTCCGCTGTAGTTTCTCTCAAGAGGCCCAATCCTTTTAGCTTCCACCTAAGGCGGAGGAAGGAAATAAATGATCAGAAATTATATGAAAGAAGAGGAATCAGAGTCCTCCCTACAATGACCACCTGAGATGGAAGATTGCAAGCTCGTTAAGCAGGCAGTATCCAAATTGCTGTGCCTGAGAAGGGACAAATTAGCACATCTGGTGGAAAGCCGTCTCAGGTCATCCCCAGATGTTTCACTGTTACAGTGCAGATGAGACATCGCAGACTACCTGAGAAATAAATGTGAAACACTCTTTCTTGTCCTCTTAAAAGATATTTGACTTATATTACACATTGATTTAGCTGTATTTTTGTGTATAACATCATTTATGTAGCCAGATCCTTCCTGTAGAACCCCGGTGTTGTCCTCCCTGAAAAGCTGGTTTTTTTGTATCCTTGAGGAAAGCCAATTGTTTACCTTTCCCACTCATATTGTTCGTCTTCAGGGAGGACCATCCATTTGAAGACGAATATCTAAAACCCCAGAAATGTCTAATGTTTATTACACTGTTTTGCTCATTACAGTTTGCCTTTTCCAGGATGGTTTCATACAGGAAGTGTCTAATTTATCTCATCATAGTTCTTTTTCCTTTTACAAATATGTAGGATCTAAAAAGTATTACTTTTTTTTTTCTCTTTATTTAAAATGGAAGAACAATGGTGTGGCCTGGGGGGAAAACAATGCCGAATAACCAATATGGACCTGCTTCATCCTGTTCCAGTTATTTCTCCCAGTCTTAAAAGCCTATTAAACTGCCTTTGTTTGGACTTTATAAAAGCTCTTTGCTTTGATAGTTTTAGAGTTTTAGGCTCATAGATTTGAATCTTTGCTTCTACACCTTTTCTTTTACCGCCTTAATCATGTCAGCAATTAGTCCAGTTACCTTAGTCAACTGAAACAGCACTAAGTTGTCTTGTTTTTGGAGCACTATAATGTTTTACCAATTGGTCCAACAACACTTCCTTTGTTTTCATCTCTTTATTAGAAACTTGCTTGTATTTATATTTCATTGGTTCCATTACATCACTGAGTATGTCATATGTAATGATGTTGTCACACAACAAAGTAACTCCTTCTTTTCCTAAAACATTGATTTAAACTTATCTTTAAAAGTTATGTTGATAGCTAGTTTTATAACACAAAATTCCTTTAAAACAAATTTCAAAGTACTTTTTTTTTCTTTTTGGCATAAAACCAGCTTTCCAACAGGAAATTCAAGAGAACCTAGCACTGAGTTTTCAAGTACTCAGCACCTTCAATAAAGGCCAGATTTTTAATAATAGTCAGAATTCATAATGAAGAACAGATTTTCAGAAGGGCTTGGTTCTTGCTTATGTCCAAAATAAACTCAATATGTTGCAGGTTAAGTTTTCTAAATATCTCTCCCTAGTTTAGAAGCTACTTGCTTGCAAGCTGTCTCCTGAGCACTCTTAACAAACTGACAATGGATGATTTTAATAGTCTAGAAGAGTTTTGTGAGCTCGATAGTTCTTTAGATCTGCAAATAAATACAAATGGAGATAATTTGTTTTTAACCTGTGGTATATTTAATGAACCAAATCACTTCCTTTCAAGTATGACAGTAAGACTGAAAGATGAGATCACTTGATGTTTTATGGTCTCCCATTTTCCAGTTAGATGTCTGTTACAGTCTCAGTATTGAACAATAAGCCACTTTCTAATTTACATTCCTGTAAAACACAAAAATCCAGCAGTACTCCCATATGGAGAGATCCCTTTGGGATGAACATTGGCCATAACAAGTATTTCTGTTTGCAAATTTATGGCATGGCAATTCTTTGAAGATATGGCCCAGTGAGAAGAATAAGATAAAATTGTCATGGGATGAAGGTATTGACACAGCAAGATCTTTAATCAGGTACTTAACTTTAAGTAAGTACGTAATTCTGTTTTATGGGAGTGGACTGTTTTTTGCACTGGAACATGTTGCCCACAGAAGCTGTGGATACCACATCCCCGGAGGAAATCAAGGTTGGATGGGTCTTTAAGCAACCTGGGCTACTGGGTGGCATCCCTGCTCATGTCAGGGAAATTGGAACTAGGTGGTCCTTAAGATCCCTTCCAATTTAAACCATTCTGTGATGCTATGATGCTATGATTATGAAAGTAAGTCTATGCTTAAAAAATTCACTTATGTAAGGTGAGTTTCACACATCTACTAAGAAAAAATTAGCTATATGACCTTGAAAGGTGATTTGTAGGATCAAAATTATCTTTTTACTTTCTCTATATGATCAATGAGAAAAGCTTGGTTCATCCAAAATGAGAACCAAATATTCGAGATGCTGTGGGAAGACCCACTGAAGGCTAGCTGGCACCAAGCAGAATCACAGAATCATAGAACAGCTAAGGTTTAAAGAGACCTATGCTGTTTTCTTGTAAGAGGATGGCTTTCTTTGGAGAAGGTCGTAGATATCTTTCTAAACACACAGACCAGAGCATGACTTACATTTTGGGGAGTAAGCACTTAACAGGCATGTTTTTAAGATAGTGACTCAAATGGGCAACTTCTGACATGAGTCATTTAAAAGAAACTTTTTTCCAAATACGTTTTGACTGAAAGTAGCTGAGCTTTGTACAGGACTCACTTCCCTAGTTCTCTGGGTAGCTAATAGTTGAACATCCTCTGAGATTTTGTTTGGGTGCTTTGAAGGCTGTTTTCTGCCTCACTGATGGAGCACATGGAGCCTTTGTGTGATGGAAGAACTTTCAGATTTGAACAGAATTTATGTGTTCAGTTTCAGGTTCTTGCTTCCTTAGGAGGATGGCTTTCCAAGAGGAGGATGACTTTCCAACAGATGGGCCTAAATTCTGAAAAGGTACAGTTGAAGGTGACAAAGGCCTGGCTATGATTATTTTTCATGTAAATAATTTATTCTGAAGATACAGAAGGGCTGTGTTTTTGATTCCAACAAAGGAATAATTTGTATTCTCTTCGTCTTGGCAAAAATAACACCTAATAGTTCATTAGTTTAAACTTCAGTCCACTGTTAACCTGGAATTGATCTGCAATTGGGTAGTCTACACCAAGGCTTACAACAAATAAGATGGGGGCAGAAAAATCCTAGGTTATTTCAGTTTGATTTTACTTACAAAGATGGGGAGTGATGAGTTATGATAGTGAAAAAATTATTTTTTGTGAGTAGTTTCAGTGTGATTAAAATGGTCCTAACTAACAATTCCAGACATTGATTGGAATTAACTGATATTACTGAGTAGTGGTTTCGTACAACCAGAAACAGCTCAGTAACATTGTTTTCTGACACAAACTCTGTGTCTTTGTAGTAACTCATTTGCCTATTGATATTACAATGCCACTGAAAACAGAGAATTCATGCATTCCTCTCAATCTAATATATCAAAGATTTATATTTACATACATACATTTTTGGAGAAGGGAAGGCCCTTTATTTGATATATAAAGCTCTTTATGTATTTGTTTCAAATCAATGCATGTCTGTCTGCCTGGCTACCTTTCCATCCATCTATTGGTTATACATTGCTATTTGTCATAACATCTGAATGCTCTCTACTTAAAATAAGTAGCTTATATAAAATTTCCAGTAAGCATTCTAAAGACCCTGGCACTTCTATCTTTTTAGAAAAAAAACGATGTACGAAAAATTTTTTAGATGTAGGTACTATTTTATTCCTGTGTCATCGATTTCTCAGGAGACATTATTTCTGAAAAAGTTCAATAAAAACTTTAAGGTAGCTTGGAGGAAATCTTGGCAATATGTTAGAACAAATCTTGAGATTGATACCAATGCATTCAAGATTGTACTTGAAGAAATTTCATTTCTGCAGAAAGGTTTATGATATAGTGCTCCTCAAACCACAGCACCCCAGAAGCTTGGCTGGCATCCCCTTCTTAAAAATTCTGGAAAGAATTTAAGTTTATTCCTTTTATTATGGTTCAGTAGTAAGTAAGGTGTTGAGCAAATAAGGATGGTGTCAGGCTCCATGCAAAGGAGTAAGCCAGTCAGTGTCACCTCTGTCTCTAACCACAGTTGAAATTGTCCTGGAGAATACAAAGAGACTTCTCAGATTATGCAAGGTAGTTTTGCTTCCCTTGTGGCTGCATTTCTGTATAAATTAAAATGGTGACCCTTTCTTATCCATCTTGAGAAAAAAAAAAAATAAAGGCTGCTCTTATGTGCAATCGGATCCTATTCTGTCTGGGATCCTTATGTTCTTGTTGAAAAGGGATAAAACTTCTGGGGAATGTGGCAGAAGAAATCAGTTCAGAAGCAGAGTCAATGCACATATTTTCCCTTGCTGTTGCTTTTTCCAGAAATATCAGTGTCATTCTCTACTCAAATGCCTGGTTACTCTGAATATTACAAAAGGTTTAGTTTCCTTGGGAGTCCAAATAGCCAAGTGTGTGGCTGCATGTGCTGTTCTTACTCATAAATGCAAATGCTAACCTATAAATCTTTCCTTTTACAGTACCATAATAACATTCTATCTATTTAGCCTAGTACAATACCACCACAATAGCTGTTTCATTGTGCTGCATTCATATTAGACTAATATAATGAGATGCTACTACAATACCATGAAATAAAACGATGTTCTTGACGTATTTCCAAAACATTTGAACACTGTTTCCAAATCGACCTTGTGAATAAATTAAATAATAGCTTGCAAAAACGTCCTCTAGCATTTTCAGAATGTATGCAAATGCAAGCTTGAATGTTTACATGTTTCTTACAGTGTCAGGGATTATACAGCGTATTTGTGCACATGAGTGTTGTCTCTGGGTGTATTTGTCATTTGTGCTCAGTGGCTTGCACAGAATTCTAGCATGATTTGCCCTTCAAGTTGTCCAATTCTTCCTCCTTTCCCTGATGACCTGCATATTAAACTTCTCTAAGACTTCAGATTTCAGTGGCCCTTTCCATTTGTCGTATGCGTTACAGTCACTCAGAAACCTTTCAGTAGAATTTTTTCAATACTTATCCTGACATAGTTTCCCCTGAACTATCCGGTGTGTTTTGACTGCAGATTTCTAAAGGATATATTCTTCAAAGTATATATATGTATAAAAATACATACACATATATGTTAGGTTTTCCACATTAAAGAATTGGTTCAAGGTAGTGGAGGGAAACTGAAAACTGGAATGAAATATGAGGCACTTGTTTACTTGTTTTTCTGGAAGATACTTTGATTATTATTATTATCATTTTTTCAATGTTACAGTCACAAACTTTTGAAAGAGAAGAGTTTTGTTTAACCATGGCTGATTATTTTCAAGTACTTTGCAGCTAATTTCTTTTTATTAGCAAAACCATAAATATTTTCTCCCAGTGATGTGCTCCTCTCTCCTTTAGAAACTTCCCAACCACAGTATGCTGTAGGGTGAAAATGAATTTACTTTTTGCCATCACTTTCCCATATCTGTAGATCTCATTTATGAATCCTAAGGGATCCACAGATCCTTGGTTAAAAGGCACTGCATAGATTTGTGGTTAATAAGCTCCAAGGGGTCATTATGACAATATTGTCTGTTGTCCTTTGTGACATGGACTGAAGTATTTCATCCACCCATTTCTGCTTCACTGCACAACCTTTGGCTGTACTGTGCCTTTTAGAAAAAATATCTTCTCATTATAATAACTCCTGTTTCAAAACGAAAGCCTCCTAAGTGGAAGGATCTTGTAGAAAGCCTCAAAAGACTTCTTCCATTGATACACTAGCACATATCTTTTCAATACCCCCATTGAGGCATCTAATCCAAACCTCAATGATTTATCTTTACTGACTTTAATGGGCCTCACAAAGCTAGTTTAAAGCAATGGATTGTGAATTTCAACCAGTGTGTTCTTCTCTTACGCAGTAAAAATCCACTGCATACAGAGACCCAGTTGTCTTTCCCAAGATATGCTAGCATCATTTCTCTGAGTTGCTGTTGGCTGGCAATAACAGGTGGGTTGCTTCTAAATACTCCTCTTGATAGATGCTATTTTACTTGACCTTTCTGAAGAGGAAATGGTGCATATGTTTATGAGAAACACTCTGACACTGTTTCATGGGAAAACGTGCATTGTTTGTACAATGACAATGGGAAATTTTCCACTAAGCACTCTGCCAAAAAGTAATTATTATAGTTGACTATATGTCTTGTTTGTTTTTCCAACATCATGGAAATTTTCATCTTCCTAGTGGTCATTTCAATAGACAAAACCAGAAAAATCTTGTATCCTGTTAGACAATCTGCTGTGAAATGTAGTAATACTCAGATAAAGAAACATTCACTGTATATGCATTTACACCTGTAGAAAGCTGTCCAAAATGGATCATAAAATTAAAGCAACATTGTTTTCTTGTATGCCTAAATTTCTATGTGAATGCATTTATACAAAATGAAATCAACTGGTAATTGCCTGTCCTGTTTTCCCTCCTCTCAGATGTGCAACCTGAGTCTAGTAATTTGAAAGTAGAGCTGGAATCAGGAGACATGCAGTCTGCTCTTCAGCCAAATGCTGATTTATGTTGTGACCTTGAGTAAATCAGTTCTCTGTTCTCTGCTCTTCCTCAGCTGTAAAAAGATACTCACACTTTATAGAGAACCCTTAAGATCTATGGGACAAAGACATAAACCCCCACTGTTATTACTTCTAATAAGATTGAGGAAAATCCATGGGATTTAGTTCACCTGTAATATTTGGAAAAGTGAACTTCAAGCAAGTGTACTTCCAGTTCTTTGTCTGCAGCGAATGCAGCTCTCCAACTGGACAGCTGCTAAAAATGAGCTGCTGTCAGTGGCTACCTCTTGAATGTCGTCCTTGTGACCAGTGACAACAATTGGTTTGCTTGGACACCTGCTGTCTTTTTCTTCTCTTCCCTGCAGCTTCTATTTGGGATTCATACAATTGAAAGACAACTCTCTGTTTTTCCTCTGTTTAGCAATTTGTCATGCACCAATGCATTAATTACGGGAACAATGGACAGTAACATTAGATTGATCGTATCGTGGCAAGAAATGCAGGGTGGAGAATACTGATGCTGTTTCTGCAGCGACAGTAGAGGAGAGACTAGAGAGCTGATCCAGCAGCAAGATAGAGATATAGCAGAGGGGAGAGGAGAATGAGGCCTTGGTCCTGTTCCTGGTCCCTGTAGGAGGATGCATGACTGTGTGAAAAGGATACCCCTGTATATCAGATGGACTTGGCTTGACAGCAGTGGGCCACTCACACACACGCTAAAAAGAGAGAGGAGAGCTGAGGGACTGCCAGCAGTGAATAGAGATGATAATGCGTGATATATGGGTTGACAATGCTAAAGGCAATCATGATGTGGCCACCAATTCAGCTCAGTTATTGCTACCTGCTTTGCAACTGGGAGGACTCATTCCCTAAGAAAGGGTAGCTTTAATGCAAGAGCTAAACATCCCATAAATACACTTAAATGATTGCATGTAAACGTAAGGAAAGAGCAGCAATTAGTCCCACTCACTCCAGAGCACTTTGTCCTGTGCACCAAAACCTTCCTTCTCTGTCCCAGTGAAATCTCTTTGCCAGAATTTCCCTTCAGACAAGGACAATTCTCTGTATTCATAAAAAGGTCCAGGCCTCTGAGTTCTGCTGATCCTGCAGACCCTGATCTGAGATGAATGTAGACTGTAAGATTCCTTTCAAAGAGCTGGCGTTCCATTTGAAGAAATTATGCCCCCTTATCATTGATCCAGACCAGATTGGTTTTATTAAAAACAGAAGTTCCTCCCACGGCATGTGGCGATTATTTAGCACTATGCATTTTTCCTGTAAATACCATGAAGAGCTGTTAGCCCTCAGTCTGCACAAGAAAAATGCTGGAGTTTCTGAAAAAAAATAAAATAAAAAGCTGTTTTTAATGTAATATCTTGAAGTTCTTCAAGTTTGAGAGCATTTTATATAATGTTTAAAAGAAAACCTATACAATCTCTCTTCTTTCCCCATGTATACTAACGTTTATTTGCATTACAGTAGCATCTGGCAGTCCCAACTGACTGCAGCACCCCAGTGAGCGAGACACTGCACACTCATAATAAGAGACAGTCCTGGGCTCAAAGAATGTAAGAGAAAATCTTTGTTCAGTGAAGTTAATGGCAAAACTCCCATGAACCAGTGGGGCCAGGATTCAAACTTACAGACAAATTAGTCAAGACAGACAAAGAGTAGATGGGAGAAACTGAGTCCTGCAGAGATCCGAATCAGAGACCTGCACTGAATCACCTATATCAAAACTAAACTGCAGTAGAAGTGCAACCATTCCTCAGCAGAACAACCTTTCAAGTATCCTCTTTCTGGCAGGGGCAGTAATGAAAGCATAGGAAAGCACAGGAAAAAAAGCAACTATGAAGAGATCTTTCCTTGGTACATCCTTTCAGCTTCTGTACTGAGATGTGATGAGTTTTGAAAGCCTGCAAGTCATCCAGATCATAATGTTTAAAGGATAGCCTCTTGGCGTGAATGTAAGCCCTCCCTGGACCCATAATGTGCTTCTGGCCTCTACAACTTTCACAGGGGAACTTTGGCACTTCTGCTGAGAAGCTAAACTCAGATGTGCTCAAGGTCATACAAGCATTGGTGAACTAGGCTGGAACTGAATTTCCTGCATTGTAGGAATAATTATTTTCTTTCACCACAAAGGCATCCTTTCTTTCATCTCAGTTTCCAAAGCAATACTGGCAAATACAATCCAGCTCTGTTACATTCTTTTACTGGTTGAACCTCCTAATTGGGTTAGAAGATGCAAGGCTTTCAATTCCTCAGCACATCTCACACCAATGTTTGTTTACAGGTGAGGGTGAGTGCACAGGAATTAACCATTCTATTCCAGATAATTTTAAAATGATCTTGTAGAACAATTTTCCTCAATGTTGTTCAACAGTAGCATTATGTCTTTTCTATCCTTCCAAATGCCTAATAAATTTAATTTTGTGGAACACTGTCTCATTGTGGAGCAGACTATCCTGGAATGCAACATTTTGTTTTCTTTTGCACGCACTTCTGCTCTTATACTATCCCATGCCACTATTGTTATCACTGCTTATAGAAACATGTGTGGGCTCCTTTGTGCTAGAAACCATAGAATGCAATCAGAAAAAATGTATAAGTGAGCAGGTGAAGCTAAGTGTGAAGGAACAGATTCACACAGCAGGCTCGTGATAGGACCAGGAGTAATTACAACTTTTCTGGGTTATAATCCAGTATTTTTTCTCTGAGATCTTATTTTGCCTTGTGTTGGTCTTTCTTGCTTTTTCTTAGACTTTCATTGAGTGGACTGAGAGAAAGGGCTGCACTCTTTTTGAGATGAAGATGCTACTGTGTCTAGTTACCTTTGTTATCCGACGTGATCCAACTGGGTTAAATTCATCTCAGAGTATTTCTTGTTCTCATTCCCTCAAGTACATGCCTATGTTGTAAATTGAGATCAAGCTTTACCAAGGGCTGACGCTGTCTGTTTGAAGCCTGGAGAGAAGAGATTAGGTATCAGGTTTGATTTTCTGGTAGTATGACTTCTTCTGTCTTCCATTCATACACATAATTTATGACCATTTGATTAGATCTAGAAAAATAGTCTAACTTTATCCATGGTCAAGTGTTCAATATGAATATTCTTAAAATCTATGTCTTGCCAACTGTCTAGTAACCATATTCCTTTAAACTATCCAGATCTCTTTTTATTTGCATGATTAAAATGCCTTCTTTTCCCTTTCTTGCAGCAAGCCAAGGGCCTAATCATGGAGACTTTTCCACTGCAGGAAAAAGCTATTATGTACAGAGTTGGCATTGTTTTACCATGCCACAAAAAAATTAACATTATTTCACGTACCAGTATGAAATGGAACTTATACAGATTTATGACAGAAATGGGCTAATGTCACACACAGCATTTGGTAGTATGCTTTTCATATGACTGAATTTGCTGATATTTCCATTGAATGACCTCTCCTGTTTAGCCATATGACACTTAATAATCTCACTGCTAGAAATAATGTCAGAAGATTCTGTTAACGGTAGAGCAGTCCCACACTGTAAGTTTGAGACAGCTCATTTGCTCACAATCCCTGCTGCACACTTCCATCCAGACATTGCCCATTATGTATAATCATCTGGGAGTAAAGCAGGCTCACTGCAATATTTGGGATAGCATAATGGGAAGTGAGATTCATATGGATATAGTGTTAAAAATCTGATGTACTTTAACAGAATATGGAAAACTGGCTAGCATCAGGGGAGACGTATAACTAGTAACTTCCAATTGGATACTATTTAAGAGAGGAAACCTGTGGTTTAGACGTTGATTTAGTGCTCATTAATACCAGATCTGTGAACAATTGGATCATCCTCTGTGCAAAACATGATCTGGCACAGGTATAAAGACTTGACAGTATTTATGTCATATTAACTAGAAGATATAGTATAGTGTTTATCCTGTCCTGATGAAGGTTGCAGTAGGACAGATGATAGTTCAGATGATAGATGAAATCAGATGATAGATCAGGCAAAAAGTTACGTTTGAAGTATATCAAACGAGTACGAGTTGGCCGAATGAGTTTGTACTAGTTCTGCATTTTACCTCAAGTGGAAATAGTGTTTTTGATCTACTAAGTATGCCCCTAAAAATGTTTCTGCCATCTTCCCAACTGTAGTTTACACAGAAATAGTGTTTTTTTACTTTGTAAATCGTGTGTGCAGAAGTGAGGCTGTGTACAAAAAAGTATACTTTCGATGTCTTATAATTAAGCATAAAACCACAAATAATCTCAACTGAGCAAAACAAACAAACAAGCAAGAAAAGTAAATATTTTTACTTAGGCAGTTACAGATTCCTCCTACATTTACCCCCTAGATGCTAGTGAAAAAAAAAAAACGATAAAAAGATGGGAGAAAAAGCCACACCTACCATGATCACATTGAAAAAAATGTTTTTCAGTTTGTCTTCCAATACATACGAAGATAAAAAATCTTTGTCCTCTAATCTTCTCCTTGTTTGTCACACTTTAATAGGTTCTCACCCAAATCTTCCCCTTTAATTTGTCCCCGTTGAGCAAAAAAAATCAGCACAAGCTGTTGTTGATCAACAAGTTGGCCAATGAAGTGGACAATAAAGTATATTTGTCTCTTTTTTCTTCAATGGAGACATCAGTTTTGGTTTATGCTACCCACTGATTTCCGTGAACATAATGGAACTTGGGTATTTTCGTGTTTTTACACGTGGTTGAAATTGGTCAATGGATTTATTCAGGGAGAAAGCTATTCAAGTGTGGGGTCAGCTAGCCAGCCCACCCACATAATCATATCAGTCTTCTTTCTTCAAGGAAACTAGAGTAAAAAAAGGAAAGATGTTACAGAGGCTGATATAATAACCTAGATTATGAGTAGGATAAATTCAATTAACAGTTTCCCTGGGAAAGATTCACAGAGTCTTTGCAAGGTTTTGTTCACACAACTTTTAGGTGTCAGGTTCCAGGAGTCAAATTCAAATTGTAGTCTTCCTACATCATCAGGGAAAGCTAGGTAGAGGTGCAGAAGGCAATTTACTTTGCAGTTGATCAAAGATTAAATTTCCCTATGAAGACAGCCAGCTTTCTTTATCAGTTATTTGAGAAATCTAGAGTGACCTAACCTCCAACATTCAGTTACTTAAATAAGATAGGATGGATCAATTCCTGAATGGGGTAAGAGAAAATACCCAGCAGCATGCATTCACATAGGGAAAAGGTGGTGACATATTTGAAATTCCACCTATCTATCTCCTCAGTTTTGCTGTTTATCTTGCAGGTTCCACCTTCTTGAGATTGAGATCATGGATCAGTGCTATTTCCTGCCCTTCCCATGTGTGTGAATGACAGGTTTGTTCTTACCTTTTCAAGCTGATTTAGGAACGGTGATAGCTTTACTGGTTGGAGTAATTGCTGGTGAGCAATTTGTGTGAGCGTCTGTGCCCTAAGGAAATTCAGCCTCAAATTTCTCATCAGTACGGCACATTTTTCCTGACCAAAACCCATCTCTTCAAGTAGCCCTCTTAACAAAACCTCTCCAAAGTGGTGAATGGAGTGTGTTCACATAACGTTGGACCCCTTCAGTTTGAGTTAAAAGGTGATTATTAAGGAATTGAATTTTACATATGCCTGATATACTTCCTCTGAGTTTTATGATATAATCTGATGTGAGAAGAAAAAAGATAAAATATTAACACTTTCTCCTACTACCATTCTTTAAAGTGACTTAAAACTTTCTTTTAGCCTGATTAATCCCATTTGTAAGGTTTGTAGTGTTGGGAAAGTAAGGAAAGAGGACAAATGAGGAGGGAAATGCAAGGTGGGACTAGAGAAGTAAAGCTTTATATCATTTCCCTATTTGATCTTTTCCAGGTTTATCTTTCAGCTTGAAGGGATGCATAACACTAATTAGACTCACTCATCATTTCCGCACATGAAAAAAGTCCTTAGGAAGCATAGTTAAAGCAGAGCTGCAGGTACTGGCGAAAGCAGAAGATTCTATCAGAAGATTACATAAAGATGGTTTATGTGATCATTCTGCCTGCCTTTCTGTCAGTAGTTAGGGAACCCTCTCTCACAAAGAATTCTGTCTAGGACTTGGAGAAGTATGAATGGTGCTGTGCAGGTAGTCAAGCACTTCATAGAAAGGTTCATCTTGTTTGTTACAAACACCCCAGACTGTCTCTTAATCCTCTGCCCTCTTGGATAGTTTCTTGCATCTATTGGTAAAATCAGTTTTAGTTGTAAGGAGAATTCATTCTGTTCTTAAAAAGGTGGCTGGCGGTAGGGCATTCATCCAAACTTGATCTTTTTCAGTAGTGATTCAGAGAGAGAAAACACAATAATATACTGTTCATATTTTTCTTTCCAACACAACTTTTTTTTTTTCTCTTTTCATGAGAATTGAGAGTACCCTTTCTTCTTTGTCTTCTGCTTCTGTCAATTTGAGTTGTTGAAAGGTGCCAGATTGACTGTGCTGAAGATTAAAATCCTTTAATTACCCACCAAACAGGTTATGTGTGGACAACAGAAGTGTAAGCTTCCTCATGCCACCCTGCCAGTGTGTGTAATGAAGCTCCTGAGGCCTGAGTACCTGTCAGTCTTGATGAGTGAAAGAAAAACACAAGACCAGATCTTCACCTTGTGAAAACTGACATTGCTCCAAAAACCTGCACCACTTTAAGCTTTATACCTTTGATTTTATCTGGATATTCAGAGAAAGATATAATCAGTGGAAATTAGTTCTCTGTAAAAGATGATTGGTTATTTCCGAGCATAAAACTGTTTGATACCAGTTAAATGTATTAAGTTGCAGATACTCTTACTGTATTTACTTAAATATTAGTGCAGTGTCTCTAACATTTGAATTTGAATCACCTTACAGTTTTTTATCAGTCTCTGTGAAGTATTTCTTCCTTAAATTCTTAGAGAAATTCTCACTTTACTTAAACCTAAATCTTCTAGTTTGGGTTTCTTGAACAAACTCAAATAGATCATCAAGCTTAATTTTACAATAATCTTCAGTCAGTTTAAGTATCTGTCATGTCACCTCTAAGTCATCCTTATTATTCTTTCAAGACTAAGTCATTCTCTCCTTATACGTAAACTCTTCCATTCTATTTATCAAATCACACCCTGTACACTCTACAGTCTTGGTTTCTATTTTACATTGACCTTAACTCAACAGTATGAGCTATGTACTCAGTCATGGCACTCTAAATCTAAAGTAACTGACTTCAGTGACTCCAACTTTGATTGGATGTTGATTGATTTACTTTAGATTTATTCTGCTATAACTAAGCCCACAACCTAGACCTAGTATTATGATGTTTAGAATCTGAATCTCAAAATACCCTTCTGTTTTTTTTATGCACTTGCTTTTGAGTCTGATTAGAATTTTTTTGACCCCCTTTAAAAAAAAAAAAACAAAACAACATGAGTAATTTCTGTTGAGGAGCCATTTTTCCTTCTTTTTTGTCATATTATTTGATGGTTCTTCAGTTACTGAACTTTCTGCTGGTAAATAGCCACACGAAGTAATGTGGAACATAATTTTGTGTATGTGTGTGTGTGTTATAAGGATTTCATTCCAACCTTGCAGAAAAAAATCTTGGGAAAGAAAGACCAATACACATTCCAAAACCTCTTCTTTTATCTACACAGGTTTTCTGGGACATGTTTTCTTACTAGAAGATAAGTATCACCCCACTTTCTCCCACAGTGGCCCAGACTTCAGAAAAGCAATAATATACTGTACTAGGACAGATTTGTTACCAGATGAAGTTCAGATATTGTACTGGTAAGTGTATTTAGGAGCTAGAGACTAGAGTGGACTGGCAAGAAATCTAATTTTTGGATACTAAAGATGTGCCAGGCCTTCCTCCTCTTGCCTTCTTGTTCTGCTTTTCCTAATTAGTGATTTAAGTGTAAAGTAAAAATGATGAACCTGTTTCCTTTTAGCCCATTTTCTTTAAACAATCCTATTTACTGTGCAAATGATGTTGACCTTTGTACAGGGGTAAAGTGACTCTAACATGTTTATGTGATAATATTTTGAATGGCAAAAAAAGCATTCACAGAAAATTGAAATGATGATGCACAGCAAGTTTTCACCACAATTCTCAACTGCAAAACAGAGAAGCAAATATTAGCTATGCAAGAAGATTAATTCCCAGCATTTTCTAGAAGTTTTAAGAAAAAGGAAAAGGTTTTGATACTATCTACTCACTTCCCTTGAAAACTCAATGTTGTCTTCTCATCTAAATATTTTATGGGGCAAGCGTGTTGAAAGAACTCCATTAGGTTTGGCAGTCCTGTTCTTTTCCCTCTGCTGAGTTCCTTCTATTCAGTAGGAAGATAAAACTTTTGCTACATCTATGTTTGTGCCCCAAAAGTAAGCAGGGTATTTCATTCATACAGCTGTGTGCTGAGAAAGAATGAATTCTAGAAGAAGTTCAGAATAAAAGCAATAACTGCTTGTGTCAGCTATTACTCATTACTCAGAGATTACTCATGCACCCGGAGTTTGCTAAGAGGGATAAAGAAGTTGTAAAGCTTCTGCAAAAGTTGACGCCTCAGATACATGACTACTTTACAAATGGCTGAAGTGGCTTTAAACATTTATTCTAGCTTTCTCCCTAGATCATTTATTATTGCAGCTCTCAAGAACTACTTGTGCATCAAGGCTGACAGAACTACAAAAAAGACCTCACTGACCATAGGGTGAAAGAAATTATGCTAACTTACACTACTGCCAAAAGCAGCCTGAGTTAAACTCACTGATTTGGACAGTGATCAAACTGTGCAGTGATCTGTCCTACCAAGTGAATGGTGGGAACAATCACTGGGAACTGATGCATATAGTTACACCACTGGGCTTGAGAATGTCCTCAGGAATCCATGAGTGCCCATGTCCCACTGCTCCCTTCCTTAGAAACCTACTCTGACCGCTTAAATCTTGTACTATGCTTCCAAGAAAAAAGGCTTTTCCAGCTATGGCTGATTTTATATCTTTATATTCTTTCACCTCAGAGTGTCACAATGTGTTTTAAATACTAAAGGGAATCACTTTGTCAATCCACTACTAAGGAGATACATGGCAACTTGTTAACAATGCATAGCAATATAACACAACACCTGCTGTCTTCCAATGAAAAGGAGAAATTCTACGTCCAATTGAAGATTCATGGAGTTATTTTTTGAGTAGACAGAATGCAATTACTCAAACTTCATCACTGTTCTACCCAATGGTTTTTAATTACCTCACTTTTATGTCTGCTGTGGAACTGATCACCTCTAGGATCTTTGTCTCTCCCTTTCTACTGACTAGAAGGGCAAACTGCTGCATGAGCTACTGATTCTGTAGGCCTTTTTCAGTTGGATCTGAGCAAGTCATTATGTTAACGTGTCCATCCTCCAACCACTTCTGTGAAAATGAGAAGCCCTTGTGTTACAGTTGAGAAGCTTAAACGTTAAATGACTTGTTAAAAGTTGCACAGGAAGACTAGGGCAGAGCATGTACTCTGTTTCATTTCTTTAAATCTATGACAGTACCTGTAACCCTCATTCATCCTTTCTCTCTGAATCACTAAACAGCCTCTGTTACAGTTTTTTCTGAAGTCAGTAAAGTATATACCTTCTATACTCATGCACGCATTATAAAAACTGAAGCCTCATTCTGGAGTTGTGATATGCTTAGGTAACCAGAGACAATCAGAGAGATTTCTTAAGAATCCAAAATTAATATGAGAGAAAATGTCATTCAGTTTCTATAACAGTTTTACCCTTTTTTCCTCTAGTGCTTTCACCATTACCCATGATGTATGACCCAGTAAGTGGAAGAGGAATATGTCCTATTTATTTCCATAGACAAGTATTCTTGATTGCACAGCTATAGACTGAGGATGCTGAGGCCCCTGAACCCAGAGAGTGTTTCTGTTTTCAGAATTCTAGTAACATTCATGCACTGATTAACATGCACTCTACTTTTCCCTCCATGTCTTCTGCCCTTTATTTGACCTTTTTCTTTATTGGGATGCTGATTATATCTGTTGTTCTATAGAAAAAGTAGACGTTCATCACTATACTGCATGAGACTTTCTTGATACAGAATGACCTTCTCAGAAACAGAGAAATCCTGAAAACACATTCAGGAGGAAAGTTACACCCATAGGCCTTGCACAGCTCTGACTGGCTGTGCCTCAACTCTTCAGCTATTAAATGGGACCAGAAGTTACAAGTGGATACTGGGAGGTTAGTATGTCAAAGTAAGCAAGTGGCTGAGACACTGATGCTGGGGTCATGTGCATACCTAAGATACGTAGGTCACTCTGAAAGCAATGCTTCTCATTTATTTCCATGGAAACTGCAACAGATACAAAGAGAACAATAGAGCAAATTCTCACGTACAAAACACTATTTTTCAGCATAGTCATCACCATTAGCTATACATTTTTGCGAGCCATGTACAAAAGCCTGCTTGCCACGCTTGTAAAAATCTGCATGGCCGTCAAGAATGTGACTTGTCTTTCATGTCACTGTTGCCACTGCTGAAACTCACCACTTACCACCACACCATGCTAATATCCACTATTTGGTCTCCATAAATGTTCAGCAAATGTTGATGAATGTCAATGGGTGCATTTTTTTCTGCATGGAGGAATTCAATTACACTCCTTTGCTTCATGCACTAGTGACTAGAAAGAAGGCAGAGATGCATCCATTTTTAAGAAGGGTAGAAAGGATGATCCAGGGAACTACTGACCTGTCAACCTCACCTCTATGCCAGGGAAGATCATGGAGCAGATCCTCTTGGAAGCTATGCCAAGGCACATGGAAGACAAGGAGGTGATATGATACAACCAGCATGGCCTTACTGAGGGCAAGTCCTGCCTGATCAAACTTATGACCTTCTATAATGATGTAACTGCATCAGAAGACAAGGGAAGAGACATTGATGTCACCTATCTGGACTCCTGTAAGGCCTTTGACATGGTCTCTCACAACATCCTTCTCCAAATTGGAAAGACATGGATTTGATGGGTGGACTGTTCAATGGATGAGGAACTGGTTGAAAGATCATAACCAGAGAGGGGTGGTCAATGGCTCAATGTCTTGATGGAGATTGGTGTCGAGTGGTGTCCCTGGGACTGATGCACTTCAATATCTTCATCAATGACAATGACAGCGAGACTGCACCCTCAGCAAGTTTGCAGATGATACCAAGCTGTGTGGTGTAGTTGACATGCCTGAGGGACTGGATGCCGTCCAGAGAGACCTAGACAGGCTCAAGCAGTGGGCACAGGAGAACCTCATGAGGTTCAACAAAGCCAAGTGCATGATCTTGCACCTGGGCTGTGGCAACCTTCACTATCAATACAAGCTGGAGGATGAAAGGGTAGAGAACAGCCCTGCTGAAAAGTGCTTGGGGGTACTGGTGGATGGCGAGCTGGACATGAGCCAGCAATGTTCCCTTGCCGCGCAGAATGCCAACCATATCCTCGGCTGCATCAAAAGAAGTGTGGCCAGCAAGGCGAGGGGGGGGGTCCTGCCCGTCTACTCTGGACTGGTGAGACCTCACCTGGAGTACTGCATCCAGATGTGAAGTCCTCAGCAAAAGAGAGACATGGACCTGTTGGAGCATGTCCAGAGGAGGGCCACGAAAATGATCCAAGGGATGGAACACATCCCATATGAGGATAAGCTGATAGATCTGGGACTGTTTAGCCTGCAGAAGAAAAGGCTCCAGGGACACCTGATAGTAGCCTTTCAGTATCTAAAAGAGGGCTATAAGAAACGAGACAGACTCTTTAGTAGGGTCTGTGGTGATAGGACAAGGGGAAACATTTTCAAACTAAAGAGGGGAGATTTAGACTGGATATAAGGGAAAAGATCTTTACAATAAGGATAATGAAGCACTGGAACACGTTGCCCAGAGAGGTGGTGGAAGCCCCGTCCCTGGAGACATTCGAGGTCAGTCTGGATGGGGCTCTGAGCAACCCCATCTAGCTGTAGATGTCCCTGTACGTTGCAGGGGAATTGGACTATATGACCTTAAAAGGTCTACTTCCAACTCAAACAATTCTATGGTTCTATGATATGTACTTTTGTGTCAGATGCCTTTTTGTCAGACTGTCCCTCTGCTGTGAGCTGTCTTACGGCAACAAAATTTGACTGAATATTGGTGGGAAGATTCAACCTGTACTACCATACCACCAACACCCACTTCTGATGTTGTGGATCAACATAAGGTAATAGGAGGAGTTATTTTCGGAGAAGCCCTCATAGATATCTAGAAAGATAAATCTTCACTGTGGCCACAGTTTTTCACAGGACAACTCGGAAAGTCCAACTATGAAATAAAAGAACTTAAATCTTCTCTACTTGGGCTGTCATCAGTTATTGTGAGAAAATTTTCCCAAGGCTACACCATTCCTAAAATTTTTCCCTCTATAAGAGAAAATCCCAGCTCCTGTAACTAAAGCTACATTTGGGAGTACCTTGAGGGAAGGCCTCAGAGAAATTGATGTGCCTTGGATTTGTTGTCCTGTAACTTGTAGAATATGTGGATGATTAGTCAACGTACATAATACTAGTTATAATAGCACGATATGCAAGTTTTCAATGAAGTGTTCTTTCCTACTGTACATCACCCAGGACAGGCTGTATTGTGGGACTTGTGATCAACGTATGAGAAGAAAACAGCTACTGAAACAATTCTCCTGGGCAGCAAAGAGAATGACTACCCAGGGGAAAGAGGAGTGGAATAAAGAGAAAGAAGGGAAGAGAGCTTCTGCAACACTAATATCCTGGCAGAGTCCTCTGTTGGAAATTGAATATCAAAAGATTTTATGACCTTCAGTCACTTATATAAAGAAAAGCACAAATACAGTGTGGGCCTAAGGATGTCCCTCTCCCATTACCAAGCATCACAAAGTTCCTCGAGTGTTGTTTGTAAGGAGTCTAATCCCACGTTGTTTACATCTGATGTCTTTTCAGTGCAGACCATTCTTTTTGTCTTAAAACATTTCCTTATTTTATGTTCTTTTGTTATGTGATGAGTGGAGACATGTAATACAAACTTTTCATTTCATCCATCTTTATAGCTGTATTCAGTAACCAAGCTTGATTATTAAATTTGAGCCTTATTCTGCATCAATCTACTCCTGTGCTATGTTCTCAGGCCAAGTCTTCTAAGCAGACCATAAACCAGATGTGATTCTTAACTTTTTCAGGACTTAATTTTGCCACTTGGTTTGGATCACAGAGACGTTTTCAGCCTGCAGTCTTTGATGCCTTATGATTGCGTTCATAAAAATTATATAGAAAGTTATAAAAGAGTGATAAGGTCTTCCCGTTTCACCACCAAATGGAAAAGTTGTCCACACAAAGAATTTATAACCATCTTGTAACAATTTCTAGGATCTAAAATAATTTTAGCTGATTATGCATTGGAGATTTTGAAAAGAATGTAAACCTACCACTTTATATGCAAGAATCATGAGAACCAACTCTGATTTCCGCTTTTATACATCTTCAGCACTACTTCAAACCTACTCTTCAAACCCTACTTTTATGCTGAGTTACACTGACTTCAACAGCACAACTTATGTCTGAGTAAGGATGACTTGAATGAGTGAAGGTTTCAGGCATGGAATCTAAGAGCAAGAAGCATGAAAACCTTTTAATTCACTTCATCATCACTAACACTGAGTGACTGAAAAACTTAAGTAATGATTAATGACATTGGGATAAAGTCAGGATTCTTTACAAGAAGATTTTAAAATATGATAGCTACATTTAAAATATCTTTCAAAATTGTTAGTAATGTAAAAAGGCATGTATATTCATGTATATTCCAGAACTAAAAAATGGTGAGAGACAAGTTTTCAGCCATACTTTCTAGTCATCAAACATTATACAGATATAGCTTCTTTTTGGAAATAGGTGTATTTAAAAGAACGAATGCTTCCAACTGTTTTTTGTGTATGTGAATTTTGTGATGAGTCAACTGTTTGTTATATTTTGTCCTATAAGGATTTGAAAAAATGTAATTTGTAGAAAAAATGCAATGAGTTTAAAAGAAAAACTTAAAATCATTCTTACTATCAAGAATTACAGCAGTAACCTTATGTTAGACAGCACACCATCCTCCTATCTTTCACTAATATCCTTTTGGTAGACAATATCTCTTCTGTCTCAACAATTTAAACCCAACAAAATGTGAATGCAAGTTAAGAAACACTGAAACGCAGAAGGAAAAACTACACTAACCTCTATGTTTGATATGATTGTTCTTTCACTTGGCAGGTTGCATAAAGTTTACTTGTAATAGTAAACTCTTTGCACAACAAGTGTTGTTGCAACATCCTGTTATTAACAGTGCTATTTCATCTACCTAATGACAGCTAAGAAATGGAAATAATAAGGCAATTTACAAATACTAAAAAAAAAGAAGTTGTATTTCTTTACATATGTAGGGTATGTTCTGATCCATTTATGCTTCTGCTGAGTTCTGCTGAAGCATGAAAAAAGCTGTAAATCATATTTGACATACATCCCATGGGTCAGCCACCACTCTTCTAAGATAGATGAATGAAAAGGGAATAACCACTTTCAGAATATGAAAAAGGAACTGTGATATACTGTACAAGGTAGAAAACTATCATTTAAAAATGATCAGCAGCTCAAACTCAGTTGCTTGTGCATCTTTTTCAATCCAGGTGAGGAAATGGTAGAACACAATGGCCAAATAACATTCCTTGGTGAACTTTAACATTATCAAGGGATGGGTCCCAGCAGGGTCAAAGACTGCTTCAGCAGTGCAGCGAAGGTGTCGTGATGTTCACTGGACTGATGATCTGAGAGAGATGCAACTTGTCCTGTCAATTCTTATTTCTGAGGACCAAACAACATCTTCTTCTACTATTTAAAATTCAGGACCATCTCCTGAGTCACAGCATAGCATTACAGATATTTTGTGTATTGATGTGAACAGAAGCCCTTTGGGGAAGGTATTGTGGAAAGGGCGAGACAGAGCAGCTAATCAATTGTATTTGTGTTGCACACACTATATGAAATTCCTATTGAAGACACAGTTCTGTCCTTAGTGAAGATGATGGCAAACACTTTCCCTGTCCAGTGGTACTAGGACCAAGCTGTGACAGTGTTTGGATATACTACCCTACCAACTCCAGAAGCATATGGTGAAGATTCTTTCATGAACCAAGGCAGAAATGTTATGACATTCAATGCATCTGCAAATGGAATGGCTATGTTTGCACTTGCTCTTTTGTCTAGGCTGCCTTTCCCTATTTCAACCAAGTTCCACCCATGTCTCCTCTTTTCTCTGTCTCTTAGCCACTTGTTTTAACCAAGAGAAAAGAGCAGCCTGACACTTCCTAAGAAGGGATGAAAGTTGCTATTTGTTGAAGTGGCCAAACATAATGACAGTGAAAAAAAAGGCAATTCCTGCTGCTTGCAAAACTCAACCCTTCTCTGCTGCTGGACAGACCAGCACTGCCCAGGCCAGGAGAAAGAAACACTAGTTCCCATGAGATGTGGCATCTATGCCACATTGCCTTCATGTAATTCTGCCCCTCAAACACTAATATCAGGAGACAGAAAATAACAGAGCCTAGTACGCGCACGTGTATTCACACGTGTATATGTCTGTGTGCAATTATATATGTATATTAATGCATTAACTCATTTGTGGAAGAAGGGTAATCATCAATATCATGATGTCACGGAGTTCTGTAATTGCACATCAATCTGGACTCTGTGTCTTGATCTGCAAGCTCACATTACTGGCAATAACATTTCTGGTGTAATCATGCATATACTTCGTATTCCTCTGGCCAGGATGAAGCTGTAGGAGCTAATGTATTCTGAGTCAGACCAACTGCCGCTCATGAAGGGAAAAAAAGACTTGCTTGAGTAACCGTAATAATTGGAAAATTATTTTGATAGCCTGAAACAATCTAATATATTACAGAATTTTATTAAAATAATATCAAATCAAATTAACTGCTATTCCATAATGAATTAGGTAACAAGGTAGGCAGATATTAATCGGCCTTGGCTCCCAGGCAGGGGAGCCAGGAATTTATTAGCTCTTGCGGCTTGTGTGAGGGTGAAGACAGAAATCAGTATCACAGGCTGCAAGGGAAGCCCCTGAGACAGCTGAGCTTTTACTTTTTTCTCACTTTCACTTTATAATCCATCATTAAACACTTGTATTTCTTTTATGTGGGGTCTTATGAAATTTTTAATTTTTTAATTGCTTTGTGATTTAATAATGAGGATTTTTTCTGCATGTGTATGCATAGCATGTATAACTCAGATGCCAATATTAGGATTAACTAACCTTTGTCCACCTATGTCTAACCTTTATGAAAGAAAGAACTAATTTTACAACTAGTCTAATTACCTGCAGAAATGTTGCCAAATTCATGGATATTACGGCATCAATAACTGAGTTTAATAGGTTTCCGGTCCTATCTTGTCCTGTCCTGTCCCATCTTATTTGAAAGTGGGAACAGAGGTGCAGTTGGTGGGAAGCACAGAAGAAGCGACAAAATTATGTGTGGTGTCCTCCAGTGGGGTATTAGTAGTAGTTACACTAGATACTTGGGAAACAATGAGGGTGTGCCTTGTTCATTCTTTTTTATCGACATTAGAATTTGCTCTGCTCAGCATTAAATTTATGTCACATGCTTTGTGTTGTTTGCATGTAATTTCTGTCTAGGTGATTATTCTAGATAAGTAGCAGAGGTCTGGAATCTGTCTTTCTGTGCTAGGTTTCTGCTTGTATAGATAGATTCCTCCTTGTTTGAACTATGATCATGCCAATACTAGCAAACTTGATTCAATAAATCTCATGAGAAAAACAACTTTTGGAGCTGAAGCTTATTGAGTCATAACAGTAAGTGATTCTAGAGGGATGTCTTCATGGTAAGGGGGTGCTTTGAATGGCTGAAGGGAAAACAGCTTTGTAAGGGATAGCAGCAGTAGGTAAATTGAACCAAACAGCAAAACTGTCAGTAGAATCAGACCTCCATTTCCTTGGGATTTGCTGATTTGGAGTTCCAGATTTCGTGAAGAGATGTGGAAATGAATGTGAAAGGAGACAATTATGCCCCTGCAGTATCCATTAGATACTGGGATGAAAACTAGAGAAGCAAGTCTGTCTAGGTACCTTTCTCCAGAAGAGAACTGAAACTTGCTCTTGGGAGCTCTCAGTCGAAAGGAGGATCTGATTGCAATATTGTACATACACTTCAACATTTTTTTTTTTAAAAAAAGTTGTTTGTTTTGATTCCTATATAATTAAAGGCAAAAATTCACCAGGGGTACTTGCTGCTTCCAGAAGTTCTGTCTCTGAGCAGGGCCAGCTGGAGTCATTTTTGTGGTCCTGCTATGGAAGAGGAGGAGAGAGTGACATTGGTGCTGTTCTGAAACATGAGCTGTACGTGTTACAGCCCATCTTGTCTTCTTCAGTTTTTCTTATAATTCTGGGCTGTGTTGACTTTGCTTCACAAACAATAGGCATTCCCAGCACTGATATTTTCTGTTCCTTCCTTGGTTTGTGTCTGTGGAAGGGAAAACAGAACAGAGAAGGTCAGATTAACAGAAGGCTGTAGTGCCATTTCCAGACATGGCAAAAACTTGGTTGTGCAGTGCCTAATGGGACACATGAGACCAATGAAATCTGTGTTGCTTAGTAGTACCAGGCCTGTACATTATACCTCTTCCAGTCATCCTGCCCAGATACTAGTCAGTGGTCTTCAGTTCTTGTATTTTTGGTATCTTGTTTTCTTCTTATCTCTTGACTTCTTTTTCCTCGTTTGGCATTTGGACATGGAATTTCTTGAGCATTCCAGGAAAAGTCAGGGCAACATCAAAGAGGAGAACTAATGGAGGTACTTATCCATCTTCCAGGAGCTGGATGATAGAAGGTGACTTCATTGTGTAAATGCCAGCCACTTAACCTTTCAATGTGTCTATTAACAGAAAATAATGGTGTTCAAGTACTTGTCTTAAGGATAATGTAGATCTTTTTTCAGTCAAAACTTATGTTTGTTCTTGGAACAAGCGTAATGAATTTGACAGGAGTGTGTCTGGATGAGGTCTGAGTAAAATATGTTTATTTTGGGAAACACTCACTGATGGGTGAAAGTCTGTATGCTGCAATTGTAGTCTTTTAATAAAGAGGAGAGAAAGGGTAATATGTAAATAAAAGAGTTAAATTTTTCTGGGGTTAGTGAAATATCTACTTCAGGCCTTTGAACTAAATGCTTTGCTGTTACTGCAGAGGAGAAATACAGATTTTGTCCTGATAGGACTTTAACAACCATTCTTGTTCAAATGTAAAATCATTTCTAAAGAAAAACACCTCAAACAATCGGCTGTGGACTTTCAGCACACAAAAGAAGTGGAAGAAAGTGCATTTTTGATGACATGGGTTACTCGGTATATGCTGTTATAATATTATTTATGACAGTTCCTGCTTTCCTATTGTCTGGTTGCTAGACCTTCAGGGTTGTTACGTTTGGACAATGCAAACTGCATCCCTGTCCAGATCAAATAAAATATGGTTTTCTGTTGGGCTGAAGACACAGTTCCTTCAACTTCCCTACACTATTATTTGCATTGTACAAGCCATATCTCTAAGCTGAAAGTCATAAGGTAATAACCACAACGCCCAGAGAGCAGACATGATGGGAGGCACTGGATGTTGTTTACATGTTGAAACTGATACAATGCACTGCTGCACAGGGGAGCAAGGCTGCGAAAACTCTCAGGGTCAACAGAACCCCCAGAGTTACCACCTCCCTCTGCTTGCCCAGAAGATTCATGCTAGCTCTGTTAAGCTCATAGGCACATAGCAGAAACCTGGAGTCTCAAGAGCCACAGAATGCAGTTAGCACTTGAAAACTCCTTGTTGTCAAGCAGCTCCCCATCTTGTCTCAAAGAAGTATCTGTACATATTCCAAGGTATTAATGCTCATATTTTGGAGGTGCAGTAACATGTGGACCTTTTGTTTTTTCATGTTTTGCACATAAATAGATCCGAAATGAAATTAACAACTCCCTGGCTGGTAATTACTTTGAAGGGAATGAGATCTGATTTATACAAGCCCACTGGTAAGGGAGATAAATAAGAGATCTTAAATTAAGAATGAGAAGAATAAAGGTCAAATGCATAAAGGCTGAGATGCATATGAGGGAGGACAAATTGGCTTTTTGGCCATATCTTTTTATAGAAACATTTAGTTTTAAAAGTCATACTTATACTTAATATAATAGTGTGAAATGGAATATTTTTATTAAATATCATATCGTTGACTGAAATGATGTACAAGTGAGATTAGTAGGCACTGACTAATACAAGTTAGTGAAGATTTTGTTTTTGCCATTTCCTTCCAAAAGTTAGAGACAATTTGGTTTTGCCTGCTTTGGGAGCTATACGGAGGTGAGAAGGTTTGTCTCAGCCTGATGGAGATGGAAGAATAACAGAAGGCTTCTGTGGAATTAGTGATGGAGATTTGGGAGGCATCTGCCTGGGGATCTGAATGTGTTAGCTCTCCCAGAGTCCACAAAACTGAAGTCTGGACTGGACTCAAATCATGTTTCACACAATTCTATGTTTCTAACCTCTTTGAGCAATCTTTGGGCCTTAGAGTGAAATTAAATGGAATGAAGCCAACAAACTCTACCTATACACGCTACCTTCTCATTTCTTGTTCCTTGTATCTCACTCCTAACTTGCGCTATCTTCTTCCTCATACAAAGAATCCAGGTCACAAACATAAATTTTACAAAGAATATTGAAATCTGTTTGTATTTCTCAAATACAAACAGATGAATAACTGAGGGATAAAATAAATAATAATGATAATAAAACTATATTCAGTTTTACTGGTGTGAAGTCTCACCAGTTACAGAGTCTCCAAAACTTCTTCCTCTCTAATGCTTATTCATTAGCTCATTTGATACAAGTAATTTCAGTGTGGTCTGTATTAAATAAGGTTACCAACACAGTTGACAAGTCCTGTGTCACAAAGCATTGACCTGCAAGCATACGGAAGAGCACGAACATCATCTCAGGTGTAGGCTCCCAGCAGCAATTATAAACTCATATGCAAGTAAATTTGGTACAAATGCCTTCCCATTACAGATGATAGGCTGAGCACATGAGAAAAACAATCACTAGGGCTGCAGCAACTGAAAGATCTGGCCATGGTTAGTATGAACATTATCTTCTACATCTTGGTGTATTGTGCCTTTTCATGTTAAAAGCCCTCACGTTCCCAGTGAGATTATGTGTTCAAGATTTGAACAGGCAACAGAACTGGTAAGATGTTAAGTTAGGAACTTATTTAGGTACTTTGTGGTTTCTGGGACCTTCTGTTGTGGGGCTTGCCTGTCCTGAGCGTTGTTGCTGTAGTGCTGTCAAATGGCCATTTAATTTGCCTTCTGCAAACTGTAGGCTTCTGTTAAGATAATTAGTGGAATATAATGTGCTTGACTGATGAATCTCCCTAAAGGGATAATGCTTTAAAAATAAAAGCCTGAATTCTCACTTACATTGAGGCCATTTTACATCATTCTGGTAAGCATAAGAGGTCTTTCAAGTGGGTGTAGAAGTAACTTATGGCCCATTTACACAGCCAGATCAGTGTGAATTGACCTTCATGTAGATGACAACCAGGCCCAAATTGCTAAGTTACCTTTTTTAAAGATCCAACTTGGCCGAGGTTTCATTGAGAAGGGAAGTGTTTTTCTTTCTTTTTTTCATCTCAAATTAGTCAAATGAGGTTGATCGCTTTAAAGGATGGAAGAGTTCACCACAGCTCCAGAAAAATATCAAGTATGAGAGCCTAGATTATGTCAGAAGACATGCAGCAGCCCACGCATTAGACTTGAAATCTGTGCTCGCACCTGCCCCGACTCATTTTTTTTCCCTTTGCATTTATTGAGATGACACAGTGTCAACAGAATTCTGCAAACTTTATGACAAAATTGTGACAGATCTGCAATGGCAGAATGACTTATGGAAATGTTGAAGTGGCTTCTCAATCAAGTCTCAGGATAGCTTGTGACTCCATTGTCTTAGAGGTCAGAAGTCAGACTCCACCAAGGAGAGACATTGCTTGATTCTGGTCCAATTTTCTGCCATATGCAGGAGGTGGGAGGGGGGAACCAAGGCTTCTAATTGCTTGATCCCTATGTTTTCTCGTCTGCATTCCCCAAGCTAAAAATGCTTTCCATATCACACACCATTGTTTGCAATGTGATCTGATTAGTTTTTTAAATGCCTCAGGTCTGATTCTTTATAGTTTTGACTCTTTTCAAATCATTTACCATTGCCTGGATCAAAATGATGAATCGCCTGGGACACAAGCCTGTAGATAATACTGAGTTAGTAGCATTTCACTAGCAATTCACATCTGTGGAGAAAACTTCACAAGTATAGTGGAATGATGGGTCAGATCTCTTGCATACTGAGAGTTGGACAGCTTGGATATACTGTCTGAGCTTGGATGGATGGGCAGAGGCTACTTACTTAAGGTACCTTGATTACCCCACTGGAGAATGTCTCTTTGTTTCAATTGCTGTTGATAGAATTTTTCTTGTTTGTTTGTTTAAACGTACTTTTTTAACATGATTTACCTGAAGTGGTAAACATGCATTTCATGTGACTACAAATTGAAAAGGGAGAGGTGAGAAACAAACTGCTTCTCTACTGCATATACGCTTGTAATTATGTAGAAAAACATATATGGAGAGCTCCACCGTATTGAGAAGGCAAACTACTGTTCAGTGAGGCTGGCAAGAGGGATACTTTGACCCCCGTCCTCTGGACACTGTATTAAGTCACTCAGAAATGCTGTGTTCAGAGTCACAGTCCTACTCTACAGAGCCCTCCATGTACTACAGAGGCTCCCAGGCAGCTCCTTTCACAGCAAGCAGCTACAGCTGTGCCCTTCAGAAAGGCTAAATCTGCCACTGGACTAAGATTTATGAGAGCCACAGGTATAGGTAAAGGAAGATGTAAAGAAGAGGAGTGTTGACTTTTTTCCCCAAGTTCTATATTTCTAAGAGTACAAGAAATATTAACCTTTGGGAAATGGCTATAGCTTTGCCTAACAGCATTTTGGTCACAGAAAAATTAAATTTCTTCTTTTAGAATATTTTCCTCACTGTAGTTACCAAGTCCGCCTCACCTCTTCAGATTTGGATTCACCATCCTTCTACCCTGACTTCCCCAAAAACCAAATAGAAGATCCTGTTGTGAGGAGGAGAAACTGTTAGCCCTGATAGCAGCAAAATAAGGATGAGATGCTTAGCTGTGCAGACGCACTACCATGAGAGACAGAGACTAGATAGATGGATAGTGGCTGGAAGTTTGCACTGTGATGATGGGCTAAGCAACAGACACAAACCCAGCAAATCAGATAAACAAAATTCCCTGCTTACTTGCCTGTTTCTTCCGCTGTCTCTTGTATCTCAAATGGGTTGTTGTATCAAAGGAACATTAAATGTGATTCTAAAATGAGAACAGAAAAACTGAAGTATTTGGAGGGAGAATTCAAGTTACCTGTTTGTGCTAGCAACCTTAGGAAATGTTCCTCTATCTCCATTCTAAGCAACCTCCGTGCACCAGCAGGCTTAGTTGCTGAGTGAAGAGATGCTATGAAAGGAAAAGCTGTGAGCACATTTTATTTCAGTGACTTTCCCTGATACAAACCTCTTCACAGTTTACTGAAAGACCTTAAGGAAACTCAGATTCTTCTGCACAACTTTAGTGTGGCAGGCAAGTACCATGAACAGTGCTTGTTTATGTTTAATGACTATAACATGATGGTACAATTTGTTTATTTAAAGATGAACTTCCATGCTCAGTCAAACTTCTTATTTAAACATAAGTCAATTTGCCAATCATGTATCTGTTACTATTTTCCTCCATATATAGTTAATAATTTAAGCTAAATATTTGTAAAGAGCTTTTTTCCTTAACACTCGTTTTCTTCTCCTGCTTATTCATACTAAGAGGTCATTTTCAACTTCTGGTTTTACCATTTTATTTTGGAATCTCCTTTATTTTCTTTGGGAATATCCATGACCAAACAAGTCAATGGGTGGATTACAATAAGCATTCAGCATGAACCATGTGAGAGAAGAGGGAGAAGGATGAGGAAGAAGACTTTCACGCAAGAATTCACAGTCTTCCAGGATGACTGAAAAAGGCAAAATGAAAGTAACAATCCATTCTTCAGACAGTGTCAGAATAAGAGGTAAATATAGTGCTGAATGATTTTTAACCCATTAACTGGTTAGGATAAACAAATGAGATTTGCTTCAGCTGACTAAAATGCATTAGATCTGTACCTGTTTCTCTTCACTGTGGTTTAAACATTCATTAAGAATACACTGTTTTTTCCTAGATAAAACATATCCTGATTCAGCTGTTCCTCTCATAGAAACTACTGGAA
Organism: Penelope pileata; assembly: GCA_013396635.1. Taxonomy (NCBI): domain Eukaryota; kingdom Metazoa; phylum Chordata; class Aves; order Galliformes; family Cracidae; genus Penelope; species Penelope pileata. The sequence continues at coordinate 161,269 of WBMW01000147.1, read as the reverse complement.
AAGTGCTTTAAGTCTGGCCAGTGGTAAACTGGAAGCATGAAATAGTGTTGCAGATCTTATTCTGAAATGAGGCCGTCTGGAAAACAGTAATTTCAGTTCATTTTTAAAACGTACCAACGCATTTCTACTCATCCAATGTGAAAAGGAGATATTTTGAAAATTTCGTTGGATGTCAAACATTATGGTCCTTGCTCTGAATCAGTTTGAACTGATTAAATCTTGATTGTGAAAGGCAAAGTCAAGCAGAGCAAAGATATGAACCTGCAGTCCCTTCATCCCATACATCCTACCCTTGCCAACAGGTCCCCTTCCTTGTGTGCACAGCTTCAGTTCCCCTCCATTATCAGCACAACTACTGAAGAGGACTGAAGTTTTTGATCCTGCTCTTTGTCCTGGCTTTCTACTTGGCTGTCTTTCTTCCTTGCTTTTTCCCTTTCCTAAATAACAGTTTTGAAGCTTATGTGAATATGGAGTTGAGTTAAAGGGAAGGAAGTGCCAGAAACATAGCTGGATTTTCACAGAGATACTGTGTTTTCATTATATTTTTGAATAAGCTTGAAGGTTAATATTCAAAGCATTAGTAAAGTTTTCACTATTCCTTTCCTGGATGCCTGAACAGATTGTCAATATATGGAGAAGAATCCAAAAGTTACTAGTTTTTGACAATATTCATGGTGTCTGGTGCTGGATTAAAGATTTCAACAACAAAAATATGCATATCACTTTATTTTTAAAGGTGTTACTGCAGAGAAGACACTGTTTTAAATTGCTTGCTGTTGAGGACAGGACAATATGAGGGTGGATTCAGAAATTCATTTTCTTCCAGCATATTGCTCTCTTTAAATATACCATTTCCTGCTCTGTTCCTAGAGGACCTTATGTACATTGGCCCCAGTTGCTGATATACTGATTTTTTTTTGCTTGAAAGGTGCTGTGTGCCTGTGACTTTGTTACATACTGATGGAACCAAGCACTGCTCAGCCTCTCCTCGAATAGGAACTTAAGAAAGTCAGGAGTGAGTCAACACTTCTGTGGGAGACAAGGAAAATGCCATGAATACAGGGAGAACGGTACAGCTTCTGTCTAAACCCATGGTGTGATGGGACAGCTGACTGAGCACTGTTATATAGACACTCTTGCTGTTTATCATTTTTTAAGTCTGCTGATATACCTGATACTGATGAGTAGTAGCCACCTCTGCTCTGTGTTGTACAGTGCCTTGCACATTGGGTCACTCTGGGATTTGTAGCACTATAGTACACACAAAAATAAGGATGGAAATAATTCCTAACAGCCACATCCTCATTACATGCATTTTCTATTTCAAATGGTTTCTGCAAACTTTTCCTTTGGAAAGGTGGACACATAAACTGAACCTGCCATGAGTTATATCTGCACTTTTAGGTTGAATGAGCGTGTCCAAAATGAAAGCCTCTGTCAGCATGAGCTGATGTTTCCTTGGTGATTGTGGTGCAATATTGGGTAACTAGGCTAATCCAAAATGCAGTTATTTAATCATTTATTATTTTATAACTGTGCATTAAAATTTAAAAATACTTTATTCCAAGTGCCTCTTTATTATTAACTCTATACTATCAATAGCTGAACAGGAAGGAGTTAATCACTTCTTCCTAATTTTCTTTTATAAATATGTGATTAGCCTGAATTATTAGGAAGGCACAATAGCTTTATTCTTCCTGTCAACTGTGTGCAGAGAAGTCGGGATTAGTAATCTCCAGGGATCAGGAGCTGATTTGGTGCAGGCAGGCAGGAGGACGGCTAACTTTTGAACCTAAGAGGGCTTTGCTGGGCAAGGGTGACAGCTGTAGCATCTTTAGCCTGGATTTGAATTTGAATTCTATCTACCACTGCAGCAATGCTATGACTTGGCAATATGTCATAATAATCTTTGTGACACAAATGTCGGGGGCTTTTTGTTACATGTCCTCAAAGAGATTTAGGTAATTAATGTTAAATTGATGATATAAAACCTCCATTCTATCTCTCTTACTAATTCTGATCTACTGTAAATAGACAGAAATATTCACAGGCCAATAATTTCAAGGCTGTTTGGGGTTTTTGATTTATTTTTTATCATGAGTATGAGGTCAATAGTTGCTGTAAGATATTCAGCTCTGAATCTGAAAGAGTTTATATTGAAAACACTTTGAAAAAATAGGGATGGGGCCTGAATGCATTCTCCTGCAGAGAAAGCCATATACTATTCCATACTGTAGGCTTAGGTGAGAAAATGGGCCAATGTGTCAGAATTTATCAGCTTTTCAACACAGTTGTGGTCTATTAAATGTTTATGTAGCAGATGGGAACAGTGGAGAAATACAGGGCATAGAACACATGCCGTGCTGGGCCAAGAGGAAAGGAAGTTCTCCAGCCTTCCCCCTTTGCTGTAGTATGAACCTATCATCCTATTGCCTAGAGGCAAAAAAGCTACCTGCAGAGATGTCAGCAGTATGGAAAAAAGGAATTACAATAAAACACAAACATTCTACTCTGCAGAGATGCTTTAGGCTTTTTGTCCATTTGGCTCAATCTTGGCAAAAACAGAGAGGAAATATTTTGGGAAGGGCTAAGATCAAGCAAAATGAGTGAAATTATAAGAGTGGAAAATTACTGAGCGTGGCATATTTGGAATGAATTTGCTGACAATGGAATGCAACGGGCCAGAGAACTGATGAAAAATGCAAGTTTGAAAATCTTATTTCTTGGGAAAGTTTGGGTAAAATAATATATTCAACAGGGAAACATTCTCCTATGCTGACAGGAGCTCAGATCTAAAAAGAATTTCAGTGGTCTTATTCTTGATATGTACATTTTATTAGGAAATGTGATCTGCTTTTCTCAACGGAAGAGATCTCAGAGAGAAAACTCTGCCTGAGTTCTTCAGTCAATTAGCATATTCTTTAATTAATGAATTAAATTGGAGAATTAAACTTAGGCAATTGGTGAGGATAGATAGCAGTGCTGTAAATTTTACACATTGGGAATCCTTTTGCTCTGGCCCCTTCCTTTCTAAATGATTGGTTAATAAATCTGACTAATGAAGCATACAGATAAAAGGTAGAATTTTCAAATGCATCTAATTGACTTAGAATCCAAAGCCAATGGGATTTATTGTCCTTAAGTCATTTAGATGCCTCTGGAAATTTTACTCATCTATTCCATTGTTAACATTGATAAAATAATGAACACTTACAGTTCACAAGGGAAAAAAAAGGAAAAGTAAAAATAAGATTACTTATGGACTTCAAGAACTGAGCTGGCCACAGTAATAACTGCACAGATCTTGTTGAAACTGGCCTAAGAGGTCCTGGCATTTTACTCTAAACATGCATCAAATAACAAATGACAGTAATGATGCTGCACTGATGTGATGTTCTGTGATGTCCTCTCATTTCATGCCATGATGTCTTCTCATTTCGTTTCAGCCCTCTGCTGCTGGACATCAATTCCTAAGTCTATGGCCTGTCTTATTCTCTCTCCACAATGTTAGAAATGGATTGTCTACACCTTTGAAATGTTTATTTTCTTTTGAACTGTGTGTTTTAAGGCTGTTCCTGATGAGGCACTTTTCCCCCTACATATCTTCTCTGTAGTTTATTGAGAAACTCACACACCTTGTTTAGTACATCTCAAAGTTCCAGGAACCCAGCTTTTGTAACAGCATGGCAGGGCTGCACTGGCAAGCATACTCCTAAATGCTTTGCCCTGCCCCTCTCTGCCCAAATCATCTCCCCCTAGGCTAGTTCAAGGAATTGTAAATGAGTAAATGTAAAATGAGTAAATGACAGTCCAGGCTGCATGGGGCATGGAGCAGGAGAAGGCACAGCTGTAGGAAGAGGTATGAGGTGGCAGTGAATTTTGGGAGCTTCTGCAAGTAGGATTTTGAAATTGAACATTTGACCAGTTCCTTAGTTTACAATGTTTAGCCTCAGAAGTTATTCACAAATTCACTGGTATTGGCAGTGTTTTCATTCTTGTTTGCAAATTGTAGGGTTTGTTGTGATGACAGTGGTATTGTTCATTATGCTGTCAAAAAAGCCATGCAGCAAGATGACTTCCAGTAGTTCAGACTGTTTGGATTGTACGTGGCTGCTCATACTTCTCCACAAAAACTCAGAAGTTATTCACATTGTATTAATGTGCTTGCTTCAGTTTAAGGTGGCCTTGACAAGATGTTTTTGACCCCAGCTATATCTTTGTCTCAGTGTGGCAACTTTAAAAGACTGGAAGAAATGCATGTGCATTGTTCTGATATTCAGTTTTAGAAAAGCTTTAGGCTAATGGCTGTTTTTCTATTTTCATATTCTTACTTTGTTCAATATTAAATAGACCCAATTCAGAGGTCTCATATTCATTCAGTTCTCTGTCCAAGATTTCTATGTGTTCGAGGCTATCTACCAGTCTGGGTAAAGACTAGAAAATAAGATCAGCAGATAGATTCTTTGGTAAACAAAAGCTTTCACATTTCTATTAAAGTGTTTAATTTTTAAAATCTTCAGTGTTCAGCACTGTCATGAGCAGTTATAGTTTACATCATAGCATCATCTTAGAAATACAGTGTGATGATTCAGCTTCTGGGATCAGTCCACTTTGTTTCTACCCTCTTTTTTCAAGCGAAAACAATTTTGACATTTGAGGACAACAGGCTTGAAAGGCTTTATACTACAGAATGTTGAGATAAGCAGGGAAGAACTTCCTCATGTGAACCATGGGAGTTCCTCGCATTAGTCACAGTAATAAATAATAGACTGTACCTACTGAGCTTCTCTTTGAAACAGACCTCTGTGTGCCCAAGAAAAAGCTACTATTGGATTCTTCCTTTTAAATTGTTCATTCCATTTTGCATCTTGCTTTGCAGACAGCTGCTATTAGTTACTTGTGTTTGTAAGAATAGAAAAGTTGGGAAAATACTGCTATTTAAGCGTACACTTTCTTTTTGCTAAATGTCCAGCAAATTTTCACTTGAAGAAAGCCTTATTCGACCCTCACGCAATACCTTTCCTCTATAAGGTTTTTGAGAATTTTGCTCTAATTCTCTAAATATGTAGTAACCATTTCCTTTCCTTTTAGCTCCCCTTTACAGGACCTTTTACAGACTTCAATAATTCCAATGGCACTAACATGCTGTGGTCTCTACTAAAAGCCCAGTGAGAATCAAGTTTTTTATTTAAAGATTTGTTATGAGTTATTTCATCCTTGTAGTTTTAACTGGTGAGGACCAGAATACCTCACAGCACATATGAAGTGACTCTCCTTTGTTGTGCTAACTGCAGAACAGCCCTGGTTTACCTGGTCTCCCACGACAACAGACTTGATGGCAGCCAAAGAGATCCAGAGGCAGCCGAGCGTGACAGCTGACATCAGTGAGAATGCCACACCTTGATCCAGCCTTTACTCTACCTGCCGGGGCAAACTTATTAACGTGACCACCCTGAGAATTCAAAGGAGGAAACACACACAGGCACACAAAACTCAACCACTCAAATTTGAAAATGAAAATAGAAGTCTAGACAGCTTTTATTCAGAATTCATTGCTGCTGACCTAATTATTTGGATCCTGTGCTTTATCTCGTTCTTTTCAAAGAACAAGAAGAATAGTTAATTTCACTTAATAGAATAATTGAATGTCATAATTGCAGGGTTTTCTTTTTTTCATTTCAACAATAATGTTTTAGTTAAGCTGCTAACAATCAGGCTGCTCACACAATTAATTAGTTATGTTTTTTTCTTTCCTTGCTGGACTGTTTGAACTAATCTAAATTGATAAAGAGTTTCTGTACATGCAAGTGCTCTAACGTTTGGTTTTGTCTATGATGTCCCGAGCTATAAAAGAGACCTCCTTTTCATTCATGATTTGCTACGTGCAATAGCTACTCTACTATGAGTACACATTTGGTATACTGACAGATATACTTTGTGATTGTCTGAATAACAGCTTTAATTTTTATTTTTATTTTTTTAGGATGTGATTGTGGCATTTTCCATATTTAAGCAACACTGCATATGGGATGAGTTCAAACTTCACATTGTTTGAAATTTGTAGAGTGTAAAACTTATTTTTTACAGAACTAGGGATTAATGGAGTGCAAGTCTGTAGACAAACTGTATGGGATTTTGGGATGGCTAAAGCCATTTAAATGAATGTGGTGAACCCTCTCCTAGTAGAAAGGATGGATGACATTTCAATGACTTCAGTGGTAAAGTGGCTGTGAAAAGATCTGACTAATACAAAGTGGAAGTTTCGTAATAACTTTATTGAGCTCCACAATTTCTCACATTTATAGTGCCTTCGATCTTGTAAATCCCTGAGCACTTCACAACAATATAAAGCACCAGTGAAAAGCAGCTACCTCTAGCGCAGAAAGTGGTGACCAGCTGGCTCTCAGCAAAGTACATAGCAGTGAAATAAGAAGGAAAAATCATTTTGGCCAAGTAAACTGGATTATAAATTGAAAGTAAGTACTATATTGCCTAAAGGAAATACCTTGTCAAACACTATGCCCCCTTTTCATTCCCCTTTAAAGGAAGCATTTTGAATGAAGAGCGTGTTCTAGTTATTAAATGATTTGTCTATCTCAGACTTTCCCCAGCTGTGGTCTGGAGTATATTTATTAGTGGTTTGTGGAGACTCTCTGGTCAGAGTAGCGAGACAACTTTAGTTTTCAAACAGTGTCTGTAGCTTCATGTAGCTTCATCCAAGATTATTATTCTGCTCAAACTCCCACTGAGTATTCCAGTGCCCTAATGGCATGGTAGGGAATATGAGTGCTTAGAAATGCCGGAGATGTGGAATGATTAGAAAACTCAATTTTTTGGTCAAGGTCAAATCTGGTACACTTCTGCAATATGTGTACTGAATTCATGTTCTATGCAGCAGATCATGCAGGCTGAAATGACATCCAACACTCAAATAGAGAAAACAACAAAACTACATAACTTTCTGGTATGCTAAGAAGAACACTATTAAGAAAGGATTGATTCCAAACTACCTCCTAAAACTTTTTTCAGTTTTATTTCAGCTTGGTCTGACCCAAAAGATGGGAAACAAAAGAAAAAAGAAGGGAGAAACAGAGATCAAGAAAGGCTATAATTTGTTAACTTTACCAAACTAACACACGTTCATTTAAAGCTCCTTTCTTCAATGTTGCCTTAACAATATTTTTCTACAAGGGATTATAAAGACATTTCATAATATGGACTGTGAAATTGAGAGAATATACTGTTCAAGAAAAATTTCTCATTTAAAGCTGTTGAACAGTGTAAATGTGTTTAGAATCATGAGGATCTCTATTAAATATCCCCTGGTCTAAAACTTAGCCCAAGATGAGTCAGAACTGAATGAACATATGTAAAACGTACACTTTGAAAACCCATAGCTAAGATAGTAAGTCAGTGCAAACTCCTTCAAAGAAAGATCCCAAAATGTAGCCAGCAGAGTTTAACACAGTGCAAGAGCTCAAATCTGAGTTCCTTCCAGTGTATGCGCGTCCTTCTCCATTTCTTGCCTTGTCTTCAGAAGGAGACAAAACTGTGTTGGAATTCCTGTGAGTGCAATTGTATTCTCATTTTGCTAATTGCTAATTTTGCAAAATTTCAAGCAGATAGTTCATAGATTTTTGCATAACCAGCTCCAAATGCCTTGTACTTCACTGCATTATAGTATGAACCAATGTTCATCTCTACAATTTAGAAATTATGAAGCTTGTGTGTGTGTGTGTAAGACAAATGAGCTTGAATCTCCAGTCTGTGCCCTGCAATGACTGTAACAACCTTATTTCATTCTCCTGTCCATGAGATAAATACTACCAGTGTTGAAGTGAGATACTGATCTGGACTTTTCTGGCCCACTTTGGTCACATGTCCACATTTACTTGCCATTTTATCTCTATTGCATGCTAATTTTAAATTATTTTTTTCCAGGATGATTAGCATGCTTTCTCAGCTGTGTATTCTTTCCAACTTCCATTGCACATTTCAAACATAGATAATATGTAAATACTTTCATTCTGCAGTGGTTTCCACTGTGTGCTTTTTGGATTTAGTTACTCTGTGAAGTAAATAGTGATGCTGGTTGAACTCTTCATAACAAATAATTCATCCAGAAGATTCAGCTCTTCTGTAAATGTAATGCATACAAGCTGATTGTGATTTTCCCAAATTAGTTCATTATTTGTAATTGTCTGATGAATTATTCTTGTGAACAAACTGTAGCCTATGATTTATCTGTAATTTGAACGCTATGATTATTGGCTTTAAGTTATTTCTTGTGCATGACAATTCACCTGCTTCATGTGGTTTTATTTCTGTACCCTGATTGGACAGGCTGACTTTGAGAAATAGGTGCATTAGATGGGTTCCTAGCTTCAGACTTTACTGTGAAAAGGACTGAATGCCTCTAGAAGAAAGTGGGAAAGAACAGTTCTAAGAATAAAGAAGGAAGGAGGGAAAGAAGAGAGGGAAGGAAATAAAATTTGTCCCTAAAATAGTTTTTTATTGAAATAGGTACATAGAACAATTAGTGTGTTACAGTGCTCTGTAGTACTTCATAATAGGTTTATGAGGACTCATCTGGGATGATACCCAATCAATAATGCTGGTTATGCCAAAAGCAATAAAGAGATTCATGCAGAGCCACTGTGTTCACATAGTCAGGTCTCCCTTTATCACACAGACACAGAGAATCTCACAGAGAACTAGAAACTAATGGAACTAAACAATGCCTTTAAAAATCCTACTTGATTTTAAAAAGCAGAGAGAATTTACTTTAAAGTAGAAACAAAATAGAAATATGGAGACAAATTATTTAACTGAGCTGACAGACTGGATCACTGGCCATACTGCAGGTGGATCCAGCCTCACAGGTTCCTAAGCTTGTGCCATGTCTATAGGCCTCCATCATCCCCATTCAGTCACTGCATGTTCTTAAAAGTCCGTTTGAAAAGCTGCGGACTAGATCTGACCCATTTAATATTTGGTGCCTGTGGAACAGAATTGCTATTGTATTCTCCAAATCCAGAACATAATTACAATCCACACACTTTAATATATCTGACAAGCACATGGGTTGAATCTATTAGCCTTTATTTTATGTACCTTCATCATTCACCCACTGCTCCTCAAAGCCACCAATCAGGTGTACACGTGTGGGGCTCTTTGCAGTGAGTTCATTTGCCAACATACCTGCAGGAGGAAATTTAACTTTTACATCTGGCTGGGCTTTATGTGAGCACCTGTGGTAAAGACATTGTGAAGGGTAAATTAATGAATCTTCTGTCTAATCCGGACAAACATTTTTGTTTTCTTTTTTCTTTTGTTTCAGAACCTCCATTTTGAGAGCTGTGCTACCTTTTTTTTTTTTTTTTTTCCCTGTCTCAGACAGCATAAAGTAAGGATAACTTCTGGCATTACAAGTTCTTTTCCTTTCCTTGAATCAAGACACACCCTAAGTGAATGAAAACTCAGATAATGATTAAATATATATGCACATGTGCCCTCACACACACAAACTCACACACACATGTATATACCTCACTTCAATAATATCCTAACTGTAGCCACTCTGGGGCCAGATTGACATAGGGTGGGCACATATTTGCACCAGATTTCAAACTGAAAGCATGTCTAATGCTGTGAAGTCACAGGCATATTCATTTCCTGGTTTTAACACGCTCATATGGCATGTAAAGTTTTGAAAGGTTAGGCTGAAAAGATCATAAGCCATGTTGTTAGCATCTGTGAGATTTTGAAGCTGTTTGCAAAGTGCTGAGATCCTCAGACGGCAGGTGCTATATAAGTGCCATGTATTATTATTTTTAATATTATCATTCAATTATGTATTAATCACTTGCATGAATGAAAGAAGACTTTACTGTATGATTCTGACTTCTATCCCTATGCTTTTGGATAATCTCTACAAGACCTCTACATAGGTAACTCCGAAAGTAATGCCTACTATTTATTTCCGTGGAAACTACAACAGCTACAAAGAGCACAGTAACACTGTTTGATAGATCAAATTCTCACCTGCAAAACAGCATTTTTCAACATAGTCACCACCATTAGCTATATGTTTTCACCAGAGATGAACAAGAGCCTGCATGGAGCGCTCATAAAGATCTGTACCAGTGGAGGTGCCCCACAGTTGCCACTGCTGAAACGCACCACTTCACTGTGCTCACATCCACTGTTTGGTATCCAGAAACGTTCAGCAAGTGTCAATGAATGGCAACGGGTGCAATTTTTTCCTGTATTGAGGAATTCAATGCCACACCTTTGCTTCATCTGCACTTCCATGTCAGATGCCATTTTGTCAGACTGTCCCTCTGCTGCGAGCTGTCTTATGGCAACAAAATTTGACAGAATATTGGTGGGAAGGTTCAACCTCTACTGCCATAACACCAACATCCACCTCTGATGTTGTGGATCAACATAATAAAATAGGAGGCATTACTTTCAGATCAGCCTTTGTATTTGCTTGGACCAGGTCTATAATAATGAGAGTAAATGCAGAACTCAGTTTTTAATCTGTTACTGATATTATATTTTATTTTAAGCCGCATAGCCCATTGTCATTCAGATGTGCGACTACTGCTGAAAGTCAGCCATCAAATATGTTCAAAGCTGTACTCACTGTGTGAGGGTGTGGCATCAAGATGCTGAGGAAGAAGGGGTTAATTCTTAAGCTAGTTGGAAAAGGGACCACAGTCCTCTCCATCCTGTAGGAATTAGGCTAGCTGTGGGGAGTTAATTGCTTCCTGTACACACCCCTCCACGCACAGCATAAAAGGGGTGTGCTGGGAAGGCTATGGTTTGGCAGGGAGAATGAGATAGGAAGGAAGCTGTGTCTAGGGATAGAGATGAAGCCTGAGCTAAGCAATATTCTACTCTCTGTTGCTTGCCTAGTGTGAGAACTACTTTGGCTGGATAGAAATAAGCCATCGTTACATGACAGCTGTTGCTGAGAAGGGCAATATCTTGCTTCTAGTCTTTGAAACAGGGCATTCTTCTTGGCTCATTTTCTTCTCAGAGTGATGAACTTCACAATGTTGAGGTTGTCTTCTCTCTTTTTGTTGGTGCATCAATAGATGCTACCACTTCAGAGCATCTTTGTGTGGTCAGGACAGGAAGGATCCCCTTTTAAGGGAATTAAACAGGCAGACAGTATGAGATGCAGAGAATTGAGTTTGGTGATGCTAGGAAAGTTGCAGTAATTATGCTCAATTTCTGAAAAAACTGCTCTGGTCTCACTAATATCAAATATGGTGCCAAACTATACTTTTTATTCTGCTTTGACTTTTTTTTCTCCCTCAGTGCTCAGGAGTAGCACTGGAGTAGAGAATCAGATGCTTTGTGTTTATCCTGGTTGTAATTTAACATGACCGATGTTAGCTGACCAGCATCCTCTGAATTTCAGTTGAAGGGACTGCTTCTAGGGAAAATAATATCTTGTGTCAGAGCCCACTTGACATAACTTACAAGTGACTGACCTGTTGGTGTAGGGCTGCTGACCTGTGCTGCTCTGTATGTGGTGGGTGGCTGCATTTTTGCTGGCTGGTGTGAACTAAGCATCTTTTGTGCTGTGGAAGAGGGTACGCCTTGCTAATCTACCTCCTCAAAGAACCGCATTTCTTTTTACCTCTTGGGCCCTGACATGCCTGTTCAGGGGGTAGGATTTGGCCCTTCGTGAGCTGATTATCCATTCCCTTGACATAACATAAAGCTCTTGGATTTACAGCTATATAAGAAAGTAATAATCTTGCTGGGATATGTGGGGAGTTACATACAGTATGTAAATCCCATCTTGAGATAGGAATATGTTCCTTTGAGAGTACAGCTGTAAGAGACCTGCATTATAAAACCTGAATCCATGTAAAATGGCACGATTTCATTACAAACTTGAATCTTACTTTTTTCAACATCAGTTGAAAGTTTTGCTATGGTTCATGAACATTTCAGTGCAAACCTGGGCCAGGTTCAAATAACTCTTTTATTCCTCTTTGATGCAAACTTCATAATATCATGCAGTTTCTACACAAAACCAGATGAAATGCTAGGCTTTTCACTGAGGTTTTGATATATATTTTTCTTATTTTTGTGGATGTTTGCCTGTCTAAAAAGTTCAATTCAGCAGCAGTAAGACTAGTGAAATCTTCAGGAAAGTCTCTATAAAAGCACTGGGATGCGAAACAGCCAAGTTCTGCACAGCTATCCTACAGGGTAACGGGCAAGGCTTTAGCTGCTAAGCTTGATGCAGCCACACTCACTGTCAGAAAAGAACTGAAAGAATGCAACTCCTCTGGTTTCCATTTCTGCCTGAAGGGGAGAATAGCTCAGTGAACCCACAATGAGACTTGGGGGAAAGGAAAACTAAATTACATTTAGAAAAAGAAAAGAAGCCTTCTGCTTTTTTTTTTTTTTTTAAATGATTGAGTGATGCTGATCTCTTCCACATAACATAGATAAGGTTACAGTAAGCCTTTCATTACAAGTCTAATATTGAAAGCAACCCCTGCCAAACTTTGCCAAGTCAAAAATCAAGCTGTCTGAAATTTCATAGGCAGCAGTTCAGACCAGAACAGAACCCTTGCCTTCTTGGCATATTTGCTAAGGTGTGTAAAGAGGAAAGGGGGAGGAAAAGCATGCAGGGAAAAGAAGTTCCCTGTAAAAGAATCAGGTTTATGCTACTATACATGTCGTGTTGTGCTGCTATGGCTGTCTGATGGTCTTAAGGAGTCTTCCAAATTCATTTTCTTTGCAAGCAGGTAGATGCTGAGCCTAATGAGATGTGGTGTGTGTTATTAGGTTTGTTAAACAGGTCAGACAGAGGAAACAATGTGAACAGCAGGAGGATTTGCTCTCTGCCCTGGCCTTTGATTAGGGTCAGTTCATAACACAGATGACTCTCGTCAAAGCCTAGAATCAGTGCTACGCTTTGATTTTGCAGAATAGGGGTGGTCTTGCATGCTGGTTGAAAAATTCTTTTGCAGAGCAAATTAACGCAATTTACTGCTAAGGTTCAGCTTAGACTCTGCTTCCTTTTTGCACTGGAAACATCTGCTGACAAGATATTTGTTGCCATGTGCAGAGAAACTTCTTCAATAAGACTAGTGACAGAGGCAGCAAGGTAATACCTTAGAGAAATACCACCATGACTGTTTTCAATGAGAACAAAAGAAACCCTTCGTTTTTCAGTTTGTCTTGAATGTGCAAATGGCAAAGGTGCCAATGAGAAATTACTGTTGTTGTATTTTACAGCACTCTTACCAGCACTGACCCAGGAAATTGAGCATGATAGTGGACTGTGAAATGGCACTGGCCAAGCTTAATTTTTTTCCCACCCTCATGGAAGAAATTCTAGGAGATTCATGACTCAGAAACAGAGGAAAAAATTAAAACCATGCCAAGCCATTTTAAATTGGACTTCATGATAAACTGAGATTTGATATTCCAGGATAACTGCTAATGAGAACACTTTCCCTTTAATTATCTTGTGGTCACCATTTCAAAGGTGATTAAAGCTATTCTTCACTAGATGTGGTTATAGATTTAATGCAAACCTGGTCTTTCTTGTGGTTTTATCACAGCAATTAAATCTGGCTTGCACACAGACTTTGTGTGGCATGAGGGATTTCACCAAGCCAAATGATTTTATCCTTCAGGCAATGTTAAATTTAGGAAAAATATAATTAATTATATCAGACAGGTATCTATTATACATCATGCACACATTCTTAGAGACCAGGGGGCCCGTTTCTACTCAAAACAGAAACAGCCATTCCTTCCGGCTCTGGTCTTGAGCACAGTAGCAACTGTTGCCTGTTCAGACATGTATTAATATGATCATTTTTATTATCTGTAGCAAGCAGTCATCAGTTCTCTGAAAAGAAACAAGTGAAAATCCTAAGTTTTGAATGCAAGTTCTCCTCTTCTATCCCATTTTCAGTGTACCTTTCATGATTCTTCACTTTCTGTCTGATTGTATGCAGCAGTTATGCCTTGGAAACAATGCAACATTAGCTTATTATAGTCACAGGCTCTGTAATGTGTTTCTATTTAGCTTTTATCTGCTGATTGTAAGATTACCTGATTACATTTTATTTCTCCTTCCCAACCCAGCCCCGCTCCCTCATCCCAAACTACTAAATGGGTTTCTTGCTAACTTGTCTAGTACTATACAATCCTTCAGCCCACCAAAAATATACCATTTAGGGTATTAGGCCTCCTTCTAAAGACAAAAGGCTGTGTTTTCAAAATGTAAGTAGGCACTTAAGATGCCCATGCCAGTGTTACTGCATGGTACTAGAATGTCTTTCATCAGTGCATCTCAAAGCATTTAAAAAACATTTACAAAACATCAGGGAGAGAAAAATGTATATCCAGTTTACAGATGTGTGAACTGATAGACTCCTATAGATATGCCATGCTAAACATTAAACTACTCTACTTTTGATTATGTTAAAAAGATGGTGCTTGAGATATGTGGGTGAGATGGGCATTCTTATTGTTGATGGGGTTCCTCCCTGATCCTTGGGATAGGTTTCATGTAGGGAAATAGAGCTAGATTTAAAATGCTGCATTTACATGCAAGAATAAAATGAAAATGAGGCGATGGAAGTAACTTCTCTTGTTTTGTTTTCCTCTAATACCTCATAGCAGTTAATCCCTCTATATATTTAAAATAAAATGAAAAAATATAAAGACGGTCCTAAGGAAAAACTGCCAATAGGGAACTAGTTTTACATTTGAATTACTGAACTGGAATTCTTTTTGGGAAAATAAGCTATGAAATCTTACAGAGCTCTTACCAGATTTCATCTGTATCTTCTTTTATTGTTTCTTTCTAAATTCAAAAGCCTTAGTTCTTGAAAGAGTCTTGGAAGTATTACAGCATTCAGAACAGTGACATTGTAAAATATAGGGTACTAATCACAGAGTAGCTGTTCAACATACAACTTTTTCTATCTGTCATAGTTAATAACTAGACTATCATATCATTTGATTCTCATGTGCCAGAATCAGAGCCCTACCTCTCAACAGTTTGGAACCATGACAAAAATAATATCACTCAGCCAATCTTATGACTCAAGTGACCTTGGCCTTTGAACCAGTCAGATCATATCAGATCTTCAGAGGGTCAAGGTACACCTGTTTTTAGTATTTTAGCATTTTAGCCCTAAGCATTAAAGGACTATGGAGGACACGGGATACTCAGAGGAAAATGAACTGCTGCTGTGTGTGTGTGTGTGCCTGAGTGTCCTAGTTTCTAACAGAAGCTACACGTCTCGTAGTGTCTAGTATGAATTTATCTTGTACCTCCGAGATACTGATAACATCCTGGCAGTGTTGAGCGGAGCCGAGAACATAACTCACTTCCGCATTCCTCTGCCAGTGAAATAGTTAAGGGGGGCATAAGGAGCTGGGAACTGGGAGGGGACAGGACCAGGGCAGCTGACCCAAATTGGCCAAGGAGCTATTCCATCCCATATAACATCATGTGATTGGTTGGTGGTTTTTTCCGGGTTCCGTTCGTTACGGAAGGGGCTAGCCGGGAGGAAGGGTCACCAGTGGCTGTGAGCCCTTGCTCTGCGTATCCTCTTTGTATATATATATATATATATATATGTACTGTTATTTCTTTTGATCTCTTTACTATTTTAGTAAATAGCATTTATCCCAACCCACGCGTTTTACTGCATATCTCTCTACTTCTCTCCCCCGTCCCATTTGGGGAGGGGGGAGGGTGAGTGAATAACTGTGTGGAACTCAGCTATCTGCTGAGCCAAACCATAACACTGAGGAGGGAGGTAAGTTTAATAATGGTGGCTGTTATTTAAAATTGAGTTTAGGCCAAAGCAGAACAAGGTTTCTTTCTTGCATATAGCATATACATTTGAAAGTGCTCTAAATGAAAAATATTTTATTAAAAAGATTCTTACAGCATGCATACAGAAAGAGAGACAAGGCACGACAAGTACCGTATACAAGAAGTGCATTAACATTTAACAGTACACAAACATGCTTTGCTGTATGGAAAGCAGCATGATCAGGTACACATCTGCCGTATTAAAGGATTACAAGAAATATGGAGAAAATAATGCCTAATTCTGAATGTAAAAATATTCTGGTTTCTAAAGAGGCATCCTTGAAGCAACTATATTATGAGATATAATACTCCAAAATCTTCTTGATTTAGCACTATAGAGACTATTAATGCTTGACTGCTTAATTTCTCTTACTGAAGTATGTAAGAAAGCCATATGCTAGAGTGTAGGAGGTTTGCAGCATGTCCATTTAGTCAAGAATAATATACAGCCAGAGGCTCTGAAAATGACTATTTTGTTCATAAAAATATGCCAAGCATTTTATTCCCAGCTATGAAGTATTGAATAAACTTTTAATGGTCAATGCTGACTTCTATTGGAGAGTTGTGCTGTGTATACACCAGGCTAATGTGTATGCATTGTAAGCTATAAAGGTATGATTATCATACAGTTCATTGTTTGCAAGTGGGAAACTTAGAAGTCTGTGAAGATAATCTCTCATGGCAATTATTATGTACAGTAGGCATTGAAATTTTTTGCCAGTGACCCTCACTAATTGTTAGTGAGGCGTGCCTACTGGGGGAAGAAACAAAGATTCTTCATTTACAGAAATAAAATATTTTGATGAAATGTATACATGGAAGAGTTCCTAAAGTGTCCTGGCCCAACCAGGCCAAAGGATGACCCAAGCAACAGAGCAGAAGATTCTGTGTGCATGTTACAGAAAATGGTGTGTATGCCATTATAGGAAACAGTCAAGGCACAGGGTATAAATACTAAATAAATAAATATTAAATAAATTTAATATAGGATACAGCCTGAGGTATTGTGGAGAGCTCCCAATCTACAGTAGTGCTGTGGATGCCAAACAAAAACATCTTAATTTCATCAATGGTTTTCAGTAACAAGGAAAATGGCCCAAAAGATTTCCTTCAGTGACACTAGACCAACTTTGACCATCAGCAATGTCCACCTGGGGCCTCATTATAAAATCCCATCATGTAGCAACACTAATTTCACTAAACTCATGGGATGCTTCTACTTAGACAATGGCTGCTTGTGTGAACCAGGGTTATGAAATTAAGCCTTTAATATTGCTCTAACAAAGCAGGCATGAGAAGTTCACTGTAAAGAGAAAAAAGGGGAAAATTACTTGTACTCTTGTTCTGCTGCATCTTTTCTTCTAACGCTGTCACTTCTTTCTTTAGTTTTCTCACTTGCAACGTGGAGAGAAATGATCAAGTTCATCCTGCATATACACACCAATGGGGATTCTGAACTTGACCCAACGTCGCTTATGTCACAGAGCTGTTTAGGAGGTAACTGTATTTGTGAAATGCTATAATATATGAATTATCAGTTAAATTAAAAATGATACTTTAATTAGCCAAAACAGAATGGGCTTTGTCCCCTGAGCAGTCTGCATAGTTTTCTAGCCCCTCTCTTTTCCACACTCATGAAATTCAATGGTTTATAAAGATTTGGAGAGCTGGTTTATTTGTGTTTGTAGATATGATGAAACATAGCATATATTGTTACAGTGACTTCTAGCCTGGCCTGCATACTGTTCTGTTTACATCCGTTATAGACAATTAAAAGGGAATGCATTGGTATGAACTGAGTCTGTAACATAATCTTTGACATATTCACTGTGCCACAAATGATGGAGTCAGGTGAAGACTTCTTTGAACTGTAGAGTTCTTTGTTTTCCCAATCCATTTCAATTGAAGAATATACAGCAACAATCAAATACTTTTCTGCCAAAGACTGTTTGGCTTCTGACTAAATATCTTGGATTCCTTCCATTTCCTGTCCAGTCCCAAAACCATCTCTCTGCTCCCTGCTGCTTTCATTTGGCCCCAGGCATTATTTCCCCTTTCTTTACAGGTCTAGAAACCTCCACTTTTTCCTAAAACCAAACACTTTATTTCTTTAGGGGCAGAGCAAATAAGCCACCAGATTCTCATGGCTGCTCCTCTTGTCCTTCCCCACTGTGCCCAGCACAGAAAGTGGTGTTATACAAAGTAACACTCTTTTCTATAATGCACTGCTTGCACCCCTAAACCTGAGCAGCAAATTCCTGCCTCACAATACAGACTTACAGATTACAGACTTACTTACAGACTTACAGCAGCCAGCTGCTAGATGTCCAGGAATGTATTTTATGGTGAAATGAATTTGGTGGGATAAAAAAGCCCTATTCCTACTGTTTATGTTGTCGAAGAGTGTCCACTGGCTGCACTGAAAACTTTTTGTTAATTAGTAATTTCATACTTTGTTTCAATCGGGAAACAGGTGCGCTTAGACATGTAGGAACAAGTTCTCTGTGCAGATGGAGTAGAGGGAATGGTGGTCTGGCTCTTGGACTTTGTATATGAACTGTATTTTTTGCAAAGTCAAAAACAAGTCTTGTAAACAAATGTTTTTAGATTTTATCTTGGAAGTGCTATTTCCTTGATGGGACTGTCATATGGTTAATATTAAATTTGTGAGCAAGACTGGGAACTTGCATTTCAAAAATTTCCCCATTAAGGGTAGAATCAGTAAGCTGTCTTTCTGCTAGTAATAGATGCTTGGATTTCATTGCTGCAAGCAACATACTGTAATCAAAATACTATAAACTTGAAGATGTGAGTGATTGGCTAGTAGTTAGAGCACTGGAGTAGAAACAGGAAAACTTGCGTTGTCTTGGTCCAGCTTTCAGCAATGAATTTGTTGACTTCACTACACCTTCTCTATTGTAAAATGAGCACATAATCAATATAAATAACCCAATCTATGTGCAAATCTAGCTACTCTGCAGTCCCACTACATTTTTTTCAACAGGGTAAATTAGCCTTAGCAAGACTCTGTGCCATTATCATGCTTTCAGCAGTACTCCTTCTTCATATATTTTTTAGGATAGATCTGATGCTTCTACAGCTTATATGATTGCCTCAATGCAAGAAGATGCTCCTACCTTGCCAGGTCTCCCAATAGTTTATAATGGTCCATCTTCTCAAACTACGTGAATATTCAACGACTCCAATTTTCATTTTTTTCAGGTCAGACTCTTGACTTTTTAACTCTAGGTTTGCTTATAGATCCAGTGTATTCAAAATGCTTAGAGAGGAAGAGGCAAATATAAATAGTTTCAAATGTTGTTTGAAAGCTTTATTACCATATTGCCAGCACAGAGTATTTGGAGAGGGGAAGTCACATCAGCTTCTTTTCATACAACCTGCAGATTGCTTCAATTATTCAGTAGCTTGAGAACAGTTCCCCCCAAAGCTTACTTTGTCTCAGATCAGGAAGTACAAAGTATATTTCTTTGTATGTAGGATTTGGATGTGAGAACATGATAATAGATCATCTTCAAGTATATGCAAGAAAATGCATTTATGTTTCATATAAATGAAACAGTCCAGCTTGGAGAAAATATCGCAACTCTTAGAAGATGAACAGCTGGGTCAAAGCAGAAAAGAAACACACGTGCATTTAGCTGTATTTCTCTTTCTTCCCTCTGGAAATGATATCCAGACTTTGGTACCCTATTCCTTGGGCTATCTAACAGATGAGTTCATGTGTTACTTCCAAAGGATATTTAGTGGATCACAATGATAAGCAGCGTTGTTGGCTCCCTCTACTCTTGTGCAGCAGGACATGACTGCCAGATAATATTCCCAAATCTGTATATTATCTTGCATATATCACAGATGATGCTGATACAGAAAACCATTAAGGCTGAGTCTAGTTTTCCTTACATATATGAGACTTCAGTGAAGTAAAATGGGAACTGTGAGCTGAGATCAATAGTAGGATCAGGCTTTAAGAAAAGAGCTGAAAAGCCCTATTGATTGTTTACTACATTAGGAATGCAGAAAACCATAGATTTTAAACGATACCTGGTATTCTGAGGAGGAAAAAAAAAGATAAAATAATTGCCTTATACCTTCGAATTAAGTGTTTTCTCTGATAGTCTAAGCATTTACCTAAGACTTCTAAATTTATTTCCCAGACTGACTAGGCAAGTGACCTTTCTGAAGTTATTTATATTGTCTTTATATTTGTATTCAATTACTCAGCATAAATCAGAATGAGAATTCAAGGCCTCCTTCTGCTTTACCTTTATCAGTATGCAACAAGCCTGATCCAAAGTCTGCTGAAGGCAGCAGATGAAGACCCATTGACATTAGCTGACTTTGACTCAGAAAATCGTATATACCACACCATATTCGGATCCCCTGTATAATTCATCGCAGCTTGGCCAAGTGATAAGTCACATGAGTTTGATGTCATCCCTGAAAAAAAGTTTTGGATATCTGCTCATATCTTTACATATGTACATAGAAGGCTGTTCTTTGTACTGAAGTGCAGCTAGCAACATGGAGCCTGGTTCCTTACAGATGTGCATGGTATGCTGATGTGCTCCCTGCTTTACTCACTGTAAAATCTTCACATACTCCTTGGTTCCCTCCTATAACACCTCCTAGAGAAGTATCTTTAGCCCCTTTTCATAAGATTCCTGTCCTTTGGTTCCCTCCTGATCTTTTTTCTGACCTGTTAGACAACCAGAGGACTGCAGCGTATTACAACTAGTGCAAAGATACGTAATTCTCTCCGTGGAAAACTGGTATAGTCTCTCTCCTTTATTCAGGTTCTGATTTTAAAAAACAAAAACAAAACCAAAAACTAATGAAATTAAATTAACATTGGGACTTCTACCCTGAACTCAGATGAAACAAGTATGTCAGACTGGGTGACTGGGGCAAAAAAACTGATCAGTAGACAAAGTCTTCATAGAGAAACAAAGCATCATAACTAAACACTGTGATGGCATAAGACTTTTCCTCTAAATATTTTAATTCTCTGTATACCAGGTAATTATTGACTTTTTCATGGAATAATGAATACAAAAGATTTTTTTTTTCCTGTCTATTTTTAATCCATGTCAAGGCATAGGAAAAAATTTTTAGTCCTGCTATGCATTTCTGCTTCAGGAGAGATGATGTAAAGTCAATATCTTTGTTTGCCATTTCTGTAAATTAAAAGCCCTCAGAAAGTTAGGTATTGCATTCTATCTTTTGGTACTCTTTTGGCAGATATGGACAGGGAGATTACTTTTTATTTTTCCAAGAGGAGCCTGTAATTTAATGTTATAATCTGATCAGTTTTCAGTGCCTATGTTATGCTTCTCTATATAAAGCCTTCATGTTTTAAGTGGGACAAAACAAGTTAAAGATTTTCACGAGATCAATGACCACCATTGGGATTTATGAAAACCAGCTTCAGCCATGGGGGTCACAGCTGAATTTTAGATTCTGATTCGTGTACGTCTGATGGATCCAGTAGGGAAAATGGATGCTCAAAATTTCTTTGTCTCTCAAAGCTTTAATACAATGTTTATTTTTGCCCTGCAATATATGAAGCCTGATTAATACAGTGTAGAATGCTCAGTTAAACTATGCTCTTGTGACATTTAATGTATTCTTAGCTTTTTTCTCAGTACACAACCTAAGGAGAAAATGTCATCAGCCATGCTAAACCATTGAAATAGCTGTGAAAGAAGTCATCCTCAAGTCTCAACAAATCATCTTTTTACAGTGTTGCATGTTAAGAATTCATTTAAGAAATGATCCCCAAGAGGCCACAAGTGAACATTGTGCCATCCTAATCTATCTTTTCCTGACTATTAGGTCAATAATGGGAATTCCTTTGCACAGACACCATGCGTTGTTGTCAGTCTTGAGCCAGTTTTATGACCTGTGTTCAAGATGTACCCCTATTCTCATTAAATGATTGAAATGATCCATTAATCTCTTGCTTTGCTTCTCCAATTTTTCTGGCTTCTTATAGAACTTTAAAATGTAGGTATTTTTTAGATGTTGGAGAACCAACATAGCTAGAACTATGGTAATCCATTCTTGGTTCAACAAGAAAAGATTTTTATCTAATTTCTATTGAGGGTATAAATTTTCAACAATCAAATCCAGCACAGTTTAACATCCAAGTGACTGTGTTGAATCCTAGCAGTAGCACGCATGGACCATAATAAAGAAACCTCCCCTGGGTCTTATTGGCAGTGTATGCATGTAGGGTACACCCATGCAGTTTGGTTATATCAGAATATGCTGTTACTGCCCATGGAAATACTTTGCATCCTTACTTGAATGTAGAGAAGATACAGTTCGCTTTAAGCCTTGCGAGAGAGATTTTTCACTTTAGGTTTATAGTCTAGCTTGGCCACTGAAGGTTTTTGAACAAAAATTTGTGTTCATCTTTTAAAGCTTTCCTAATCCGAAAATGAAAGACAGTCATGATTTAAAGGATATACTTCTGGTGCAGAGTATTTTGAAGGAAAGATACAGTAATCATTTAGAAATCACAGTAAAATTATACTAAGAGTCCAAAACCAGTACATTATAAATTACAAGATCTCTTTGTTTCAGTGAGCATAGTAATATACAGAGTATTCAAGGCAGCACAATCAGTATAAAAACACAGAGAAGGAAAATATTCCAAGAAAATAATTTGCCACTAGTTCATATTCCCCTGTCCTGGAAGTGTAGTAATCTCAGTAAATGTGGGTAGACTCTCAACACTGGTCTTTTCCTGGCTGATTGCTAGCCATAACCTGCTGGTATTGGAATTAGAAACTGTCTGCACACTCTGCTCTCTATTTGGCTGACAAAGTACTAACAGAGCAAATTGTAGGTTATTTCACTTTTCAACATGGGCTGTCACCCCCTAAGTTTTCTGATATGGTGGCAGTGGTATACACCATCTCTATTAGTTTTTCAAATAAATAGGGTGAAAGTGAATGGGTAGGCTCTTTGCAACTCTCATATCAACTGTATACTTATAGTTCTGCACTTACCTGCATTGTCTGATCATTAGTTTGATCACTACCTAACGTCTGATCATTCTTCCTGCAGAGCTTGCTGTTTTATTAAACTACTTCTCTGGTATTGTGAGTTTCTGAATCTGGGTTATTTTCTCTTGAGGAAAGAAAAAATATCAGAGAGGCATCTACTGTAGCAGAAAGTGTACTCTCCTTGGTAAATTTATGTCCTTGTGTACATACCAAATTCACGAAGTTTCAATACCTGATGAAATGACTGACGCATAGGTATTTTTGTTTATATATATTGCCATCAGTTTATATATTAATAGATAAAATGAGTAGTTATGACAATCATATTTAATCCTACTCTCAATGGATCAGATGTGAACTGTGGGAGGCTGGCCCACTCTTGCTGTTTCAGCTTTTCATCAGCACTTGGAAGTACATGAGATTTCCTGGAAAAAAAAAAAAGAAACCACAAAAACACCCAACCCCTAAACTTACAGTATCGTGCATTCCAAGCACCAGCTCTTTCCTAAAAAATCACCTGTGAACTGATGCTATGTGACCTTGTAATTCAACTATAAACCTATTTCTGTCTTTGCTTTTCTCAGGTATTTTTAATATGTCCACCACCATGGTTTCTCATACTCATTACTACTTACCCCTTAACTGTTTAGCATGCCTAGCTTTTAATGTTCCTGTGTTTTTTTTTCTTAAACCTTCCTTGCGTTAAGGCTCCCATTGAAGGCAGAGAAGGATTTCTGTGCGTTTTAAAGGATGCTAGATCATTCTGTTAGACTACTCAGTGAGCTTACTGTCAGTTTTAGCGATTTCAGATTGCATTTAAGAGTTATTAAGAATAAAATTGTCTAACGTGATCTCATAAACAGTGGAAAATAGCCTAAATGTTTTGAAAGTAAGAGCGGTTTTGGTATGCACTTTATTATGGACAAAATGCTGCTTATTTGTTTTAGATTTTTTTCACTCAGTTTATCACTGATGGCCAAGATGATCTGCAATCCTGATTCTTCTTTTCATTCAATATTTTCTGGCATTTTGAGACTTTAACAGAAATTACTGAATATACTAAATGTGTGGGATTACTGATGGCATGGTTTCCTTACACAGATTGGAAGTGCTATGTTTGTTCAGAACCTAATCTGCTTGACAACCTAGCATGGCTGGGACTTTAGGTGCTATTGCATTAATAACAACACCCACTCCCATTTTTGTTGTTAATGAAAGACATGTACCTATGCTATGAAATGCACATGTATTATGGCACTTTTGTGATGACAGTAGTTCCTGTTTTTAAAACAAAAAAAGAAAGACCTAACTTAAAACTACAATTTAATGAAATTAAATCCATTAATATCCTATTTAGCTTACAAATACAGAAGGTCCACTTTTGGCTCACCACCTTTAAGAAATTGGATGTGGTTACATTTGAGGAGCAGATGGGAAAAGCTGGCATTTAGCATACTTATAAATTTATGTTGCAAACAATGCTAGATACGTGTACTGTGACATTCTTGAGAACACTGATGTGCTGCTCATTGTCACAGGTCCCATTCTTGTGCCTTCTTGATGGTGACATGAAATTTTGTACTTCATTGGATTACTCTAATTTCTGTGGCAAGTTAATGGTTGCATTGTTATTCCTCAAAGTTCAAAACTCGTAGGACTGTCTTTGGTATTAAACTTCGGACTAAATTTAGACCACGTATTCAGAGTTTTCTCAGCAACAACGAAGGCTAGAATTGCTATTAAACAAACAAAACCCATTTAAATAAAGATTAGTAGGATTTGTAAGTTGGAATTCTCTTGAATTTTTCATTTATGACTGAAAAGAAAGCACTGGTGTCATAAGGCTTGAATAAAATCTGGACAATCGGTAATGATGAGTGCAGTATTATTGGTGGACTGTAAAGTCATTTTACCTCAGCAGATCCATGGTCACAAGATTTCTAGCTTTGTATATATGATTTGTTTCTCTAGGTTGTTTTGGATGATGGCACAAGAGCACAGTTACCTGGTAGGTTAGTTGGGCTGCTGACAGAGGAGGCAGATGTGGTGCTGCTTTCTGTTGTGCATGCTCTACATAGGAAAGTTCCCCAGTTCCTGGCTCTACAGCCCTTGCTGACACCCTAAAACGATCCCTGCAGCTGTAATGGTGGCACTGAACCCTGGATCCTGAAATGTAATGTTAAGGAAGTTCATACATTCACAGTGCAATGCTCGGGCTAGATTTTCTTTCTTTTCTTCTCTCCTGTATTTCACAAGATAGAATGCCTATGTATGACAGACTGTTATATTTGACAAAAATGACGACTCTTTCATCAACTAGTCCTGCTTTTACAGTCCTGCTGGTGAATCCATCGAGACATAGAATGTGTTCATTTGCACAGATAACTCTGGTAATGTATTTAGTGGGACTGTCCATACCTATACTTTGTGCGTTCTGGCCACAAAGCTGCACTCCATCTTTTCATCTCTGCCTATTTACCAATATTTCCAATGGATTCGTTGGAAAGAGTTGGTATATCTATTGCATTTCAATTTACAGTTAAATCTCTAGTCACTAAAACAGACTTTCCCTGTCTAAGAGGCTGCTGAGGAGCCCTCAAATATTTAGCCGAGATGTCTAGCCCAAAAACTATTCTAGCCCATCCATTATTGTCTGCCAAAGTTTCATCCTATAAAATAAAATTTAATCCTATTTTCTATAGCCTGCCATCCTTCATGTTTATGACACAATAAGAGCAAAGTATGTACTCTTCCAGTTGAAGAAGACTGCACTGTCATGGCTTTAGTTTTCGTAGAAATATATTCCAGTTTGACTGTAAAAGTGTTGCAGAGATTTAAAATTTACCCAGTTTGATATTTGGTCTCAAGTTTAGTCCACCTATAATTGCCACATATTAAAATACATTGCACTAAAAATTAGGTATTCTCTGGTAACGAATCAAGTGCTTATATAGATTGATAAATGTTATGTCTTTGTATGCCTGGAAAACTCGTAAGCTTCATAAAATAAGAAAAATGCATAACTATATTTAAAAATATCTATTTATGTTTTTATTGCATAGTTGTTAGTCTGCACCATCACTAATTCAGATGTTAGGGTTAGTAAATTGGGTTAGCATTTTGGCCATCAATATCTAGCAGGTTTCTAAATCTTCTCTACAATGATACTCCCCAATATGCTACTCCATATGTTCCCTTAGGTGCTGACGTATGAGATTAGATATTTACTGTACTATTATAAAAGCTGTACATTCATTGATGTGTTTGATTAGAATACTTTCAACGTTACTCTTTATCAGTATGTAAGTTAATAAAATGAGTGACTTCTTTCTTGGAAGAAGGTATATTCTTTGGTTTTCGTTTCCTCTGTAGTTACACGCTGCAGAGGAAATAATCAACATAATGGCAAACATTATAAATCTAAACAAGTAAAAGGTAGTGATTACTGTCTCCTGTTGCTGGTCTGGAATCATTATCCTTTCCTAAATTATTGATAGCACATAGTGTAGATGCATTAATGAAGTATTAAGACATAAAAAGTTGTTATAAATAACAAGAATAAATCTGATTTTCCTATACTTAGAGAATAGATAGATTTTCTGAATCTTCTGAGTAGGTCTTTCCATGACATTTGCAGGAAGAAATATAATTTTTTTTGTACATCTTTTAGCAAAAAATACAGATAGAGACTGGGCTTTTCCCCTAGATTCAGATTCATGACTGAAAACCCTTAATTTCAGATGTAAAGTGGTTTGGCTGCATTCATAAACAGAGCCATGAATTCTTTTCCATCTGAACTTATGTTCTTTGATTTTCACTGAATGACTGACCATTTCAGTACGCTCTCCTGATTGTATATAATTCAGTCCTTGGCCATGACAAACCAATCATTCACAACTGACCCTTGAAATTAATTAATGCCAATCACTGCTATCAGTCAAGAGACATTCTGAGGGATTTGAAGAGATTGATGTTACATAGTACTAAAGGTAGATGTAGAAAATGCAGTCAGTCAGTGAATTTCAGAACTTAAATTATATTTAGAGATTGCTAATATCCCTTCTAGTACACGTAGTTACAAGATGGTATTCATCAATGTATAGTAAAGCTGGAACAAGTGCTCAGTGTGAAAATGCTAATTTTCAGATACTTATATCTTGAAAACCATAGGTGGTCTTGGCATGGAAAATAACATGTTACCTCCAAATTTGAATCTCTAAAGCATAGCAGGAGGCAGATCTAACCAATACTGTGACCATATGTGTTTGGGATTTCATACACAATAATTAATTTCCATTCTGTAAAAATGAATAATTTAATGTAACATCCCACATCAAGAAAAGCAAATGCAAACTGATACTTAAAAAAAAGCCATTGAATGAACTTTTTTCTAACGAAAACCAGCTTTAAGTGTTAAAAATAAAAATAAAATGAAAACTAACTGCTTTTATTTCTCAGTGTAAACATCTTATGATGACTGTCTCTTGGCAATTGAAAGACATTTAATTGAATAAAAGGCTTAGAAGAAATATGTAATGTGCAAATTGATGCTATCTGTACATGTACCTAACATCCATGTTTTGATTTAAGTGTGCTTCTAGTTACAAACATGTTCCTTCTTTCCTGTTTGATTTATGTCTGTAGATGAACCATCATCAAAATACTCAATATTTTTACTTAAACTCAATAAACCTGACACACCTGCAGGCTAAGTCTCTTCATTGAACCAGTGATAACCAATAGGCTGTCATTCTCTGACACAGGTCAGCTCAATAAAAGTCTTTATAGAAATTATAATTTTGGTGTCAGATAATCCACAACATCAGAGCTGTCATGTTGTCTAGTGGTCTACTTTCCCAATGAAATAAGAGGTAAAGCACTTAGTGTCACTCTGTATCTCTGTTGAGAACATATTTGCACCAAACTATCCAACACATGGTATGTGTATAAATACAAGTCCTGCCAAATCTTCTCACATGTGCTACTTGAAGTTTCTAAAAAAACCACTCTGCTAGTTGATGCATTTGTCTCCTGCTTACTACATTCAGCTGCCACTCCTAGCTCTGTCCAAGTGCAAAACAGCCTTATTTTTACAAATAAAAACAAGTCAAGAAAGAAACAAGAACTGTATCTTTAGTTTAGAATTGCTCTGCTAGAAGATGATTGACTACAAATCAAAACCATGTGCCTGCCTGGAAGTCTTTAGCCATCAAAAACTGTTGATCAGCACCAAAGAAGGGTTCAGAAATCCAGTGAGGCTCCTAGGCACATTTCAAAATCCCACTAGATGCCAGTCTGACTACATATCTCAGAAAAAATATATGGTCCTCATGAATGGCCTCCCATTTCTAATACCTGTTGGATGTTGATCCAAACTATGAAATTAGGCCTGGATCCAGATCCTACTGTGCAGCTCCCCATGGCTGCCAATGAGAATGCTGAATGGTGGAGGCTTATGGGAGTTACATGAGCCTTTTGGGGTGTCTCGTATAGGTTACGTCACAGAACTGAGTGTTGCCAGTCAAGAAAAGGATATTCCTCCAACTGTCTATGCTTTGGATATCAGGTTTGTATTATGTTAATAACCGGTACTCATTGCCAAGCAAAGAATAACATTCAATGCTTTACAAGTAGAAAAATGTTTTGTTGTTTGGCTGGATCTTTGTTGGTAACAGAATAGCTGATTTTTATCTTGAAGAGCAGCATGACTGGAAAGGCATTCAGTGATCAGACCTCCAGATTCCAGAGCCAAAGACAGGGTCTATCTATGCTGTGACACACCTGATATCTTGGTAAGTGACACTCTTTTGCAGTGTGTGTGAAGAATGTCAACTGGAAGGATGCTGTTAATGATGATATTACTCCCATTATGTAGATTTTACATTTCTTCGTCAATGCTTAGAAACCCCTCTCACATGCTTTGCTATTTGTGATTTCTTCTTTTCTTTTTAGGCTGCATCACAGTCTTGCCAGATCTACAGTCCACCAGGAACACTAGTTAGATTTTTTTTTTTTACATACATACATGTATGTATTTTTTCCCTAAAAATGCTAGTTTAGGAAAGAATTAGCA
The DNA here is from genome assembly GCA_013396635.1 of Penelope pileata. NCBI lineage: Eukaryota > Metazoa > Chordata > Aves > Galliformes > Cracidae > Penelope > Penelope pileata. Next base: position 132,282 of record WBMW01000147.1, on the reverse strand, counting down.
GTGTAGTGATTTTTGGCAAATATTTCAGCGAGGTGTTTTTTTTAATTGAATGTGAAATTTTTAAAAAAGAAAGTATCTTGAAATGTTACAGTGCCAACTTAGTTTTTGGATTGAAGAATCTATTAGGGATGATCACATGAGAATGATGATTTCCCCCCAAGTCCTTTTGTTCACGTCTCAGCATGTATCTACATACCAGAAGACAATATAATACAGTGTTTTCTGCTACTTTTAAGTGACTTAGGTATGAGACATTCTAGTTTGATTGCCAACTGCTCAGCCACATCTGTATATTCCTTGGTGGCAGGACATGTTTTTTCCCATAGAGCTCCCTAATGTCCTGTCTACACTGCCAGGAGGACCTGAAAGATTTGCACATCCTTTCATTGCAATAAACTTGTTACTACATGTGACTTCACTAAAGACATACTCTTAGCTCACTGATTGCTAATGCTACCTACCTGTCTGTGCTGAAATAGATCATGAGACAGCCAAGTGGGAAGCATAACTGATGGGTTTCAGTGCCTTTCAGTACAGCATATATCAACAGAAGGTCTGTTGTCCTTCTGCAAGTACTGCTTTTTTCTGCTCTGACTGTTGTTAATGAAGCTGCAGCTTGCTTCTGTCTATTGCTGGTTTCCGGTGTCTGGATTGGTTTGAGGTTGAGAGTGGTTTCCTGTTTCTGTGCAGCTCTGGGATAGTCTAATTGAAAAGACATGTCAGCAAATACGTGTCCAGTGTGGCTAGGGAAAGAGCCAAGGTCCAGTTTTCTACAGCTAAGTGACTTTGAATATAGAAATCTTAGTGGAAATAGAAAAAAAATCAATAAGATGATGTTTAATGCGAACAGCAAAATTTTTTCCTTCTAGTAAGCCTAGGAAAGTACATGGAGGGGAGTACAGGCCTTCTGCAAGAAGGTCAAGGCAGAGAAAAGAACAAGAGGAAATATTAGTGATGGGAAAATCAATTCAGTAATTGTCCTCTTGGATTCTTCCAACTTGGCTGTGCTTGTATGAATATATGGGGCCGAATGAGGAAAATACGAAACCTATACATCAAGCCCTTAACATTGAATCCATCAGAAACTGCTTCAAGTTTTTAACCTAAGCAGAGAAGTGTTGTTATGAAAAGAACAATGTTTCCAAGTATTATTTTGTGTTACGAAGAGTTTTTTTGAAATAGGTATGGAAACCATGGCTATGGTGTGAAGAATGTATCCATTCATATGATTTAATCGAATTTCCAGTGTTACTGCTTTGCGGCAACCAGATTCTTGGATGCACTATCTTCCTTTTGATATACTGTAGTAATCCTGACAGACATTAGGAATCCATTGTTTCAAGCAAAATGCACATATTAAAACAAGTGATAGAATTGGTCCAAAAGGGCTGACAGTCTAAGGTACAGATCTTGCATGCTATTAGCTGGAAATATAAGATTACTCACACTTTCTCCTACACACGGTACAGCCTTCCAAGGAATTTAGTACTAGCATGCAAACCTTGAACTGTATCTAAGTCTTGGCAGATTATACACCTAAATACACAAGAAGAACAGTGACGATATTACTGAAAACTTACTCTTCTATTTTTAGTGATAAGTTAAGCATATTCTCTCATTACTACGTCTCTTCAGTTCAAATTCCCATTACTCACACTGTTTGCTGTGGTGGTAGGTACTGTGAAAAGTACCCTCTTCCCTGGAAAAAGAAGCTTGGGACATGTTCATTCTGTAGAGAGGGGCTGAGATGTTTTTGAGACTGCCAGAATGTGGTCTATCCTCAGCCTTAAGGTGGCTGTGATTGCTGTTCACTTGGATTGGGAAGTTCATTTTTTGCCCTTAATTAGAGTTCTTCTGAGACTTTCTGCTTCCCTTGTCATTTTTTTTTCTGAATCCCCTGAATCACTGCTTGTAACAACGTGCTGGCACAGTGATTTCAGCATGAAGCTGAAAGGAGAGAAGTGTTTGAGTCCTTTATAGATGCCTATCTGGTTGGCACTCTGAGTGTAAAGAGATGGGAGAGAACTTCTGGGTATTCTCCTAAGGGTTATGTGGCAGTTTATGACCTGTATTCATTCTCTTCAAGGTCCAAACCAGTTTTGACAATAGCTTTCTCTCTCCAGTCTGCCATAAATGGAGAATAAGGTTACTTCAGTCCTCATATAGAAGAAGTGAATTTGGATGTCAATTCCAAAACTATAGGCAAACTGGGGGAAGAATATGAAATCAAATCCAAACCACTTCTTATTCCAGTCTTAGGCACATGAACATGTCCTATGTTTCATGTTTCTTTTCCTGAATCGTAGAAGTTGAGAGACTGGGCAAGTTTAAGGAAAATAAATCCTTTGAAGATTGCTAAATTTGTAGAAACCATATCCAGTTCTGTAAGTTCCCATGCTGAAAATAGTTGGTGTCAGGGACAGTATTAACTGGAAGTATCATGTATGCATGCTTGCCCTGTTCTTTGTCTTCCTTAGCCATCTGGTAATGGTCAGGTTTTTTTCAAGTTAGAATTTTGGGGTGATTCAGATACCTTGTCCTTTTTGTTACAGATAAAGACATGTCCCCTCTCTTGTCATGAAACAGGTGTTTTCAGCACTATTCTAGGTCCTTATTTATTTATTTGTTAACACCAGAAAACAGCTTCACAAGCTGCACATTTATTCTTCATAAACACTGTTTTGGGGATGGTGGAGATTGTTCCAGTCTTCCTCAGACTTTTCCACAGATTTGAGATTCACCAGTACTGAAAGAGGCCCAAGCCTCTATTCCTAGCTCAGTGTCATCAGACATTCTTTTTTCTTCTCCCCTGGAAGAGTTTATAACTTTTATACCCTATATAATTTTTTTGACCATGTTCTGCTTTGTGTCATTCTGCTTCCCTTTGGAATAATTCAGAGTTGGGGATGAGAAGGTGCCTGATGATTTCAAGAGGGTTTGTGCCTACTAGAATGGTAAATACCTCTGTGGGCCTCATTACACTGTAGGTCTTTGGTCTTACCAAATCAGAGCTCCTTCAAAACCTTCCACAAAAAAATTCAGTGTTTGAGTCAATGCACAGATGCAAAAGTGGTTAAACTAGGTAAGGACATTCTTCTGCTTTGGTGTTAAGGAGTTAACTGCCCAAGAGATTAATCTTGCTTCCCTTACAGAGATGTGGTGTGTGTGGGAACGAGAAAGTATTAGTGAGACAGAAGGGAGACAGTGTTTGGGAAATTAAGTTTGGTTGTAGGAAACAATCTAGTCAACCTGGATCTGATTACCAGTTTGAACCCTGGACATTGAGAGCTTTGTTAATTTTCATGTATCTATCTATCTGTTGATTTGTCTTTCTATCTATGTATCTTTCTATCTATAGCTGATGATAATTTGCTTTGACTTCTGCTCATAAATATTGTTCCAGGGATTATACATGAGTTTGACCGAATCCGTTTTTTTCTGCACCATTTCACTTGCTTACTCGCACAAGGCAAATATTTTGTCTAATTTGATCCCTGGTAAGAATGGGGGGCAAGTCTGAAAAAACAGAACGGGGATCAAAGAAGGTAAAAGAATGCAAGTTTTTGATTGAGAATGAATAAAATGTGAAGAAAAAGAAGAGCCTTAAGAGATTTTATTGATAAAGTGGAATTGTGAATATGAAATTTATTTCCCAACCTGCTTATGTTTTTGTTAAAACATAGATTTTCTCTTTGTCTTAATAGTTGGAATTTTGATCACTCTTTTCAGTCTATCCTTGCTTGCTATCTAACGGGCTTAGGATTTTTAAATTATTATTATTGTTTTTTTTTTTTTTACAAATGTCTGGGAGATCCATCACCCCAAATAAGTGGACTTTAAAGGTCAAAAGAGCTCTTATCCTTTTAGTTCCTTTCATGAGAGCTCTGAGCAGCAGGCACAGCAATCTCAGCATGGACTCAATGATGTTTCCTCACAATGTAGCCAGAAACTGCATGCCTGCAGGGTAAAACAAAATTACCAGTGTTCCCCTATGAATGTCCTACACCTCAAGAGGCCACAGCCGGCTACAGAGCAGTTAGCTGCATGGCTGAGCACTAGCAGTAAATGCTTACTTCAATTGTGGCAACTGCCACTCAGAAGGGATGCATTTAATCTTGAAGGATAGATGTCTCAAGACATCTCGCCTAAGTGACACAAAGTCTCTGGATGTAGGAAGGAGTGCTGAAGGGTTCTGGATGTAGGCAGTTTTTCTCTGGTATGTATGGTAAGTGGAGAGAATTTGGATAGCAGTTAATAAATTACTTTCAACATTAATCTTACCCATGTTTAATGAAAATGATTAATGAATGCACACACAAAAAAGTGAAACTTGACAACATGGACAAATACCAACAACATAGTAAATAAAACTCGCTTTTCTAATTTTGCACGTTATTGTTAATAGCAATGCAAATTTTTTTTGCAAATTTGCTTAAAATAGATTTGATGAAGCTATACAATGAAGCTGATGAGATCCGATTCCAAAATGTTCAGGAATTTCCTTTAGGACTAATGCTCCTAAAAGAGATGTAGGGGAGAGGGTCAGAGTGAATTGCTGCTGCCAATGGACCCCAGAGAGGCCTCCTTGACTCAATCACTTTCACCCCTCAATTGAGTCAGAACTTGTTGCCATTCATTATTAAAAATTCTGTTAGAAAATGGCAACAGCACTGGGATTTCTTGTGAGATAAACAGAAATTAAGGTCAATGTGGACAGTATTTCAACAACGCAGGACTGTTTAGCGGTCACTGTAATGATCTAGTCTTCAAACCCACCCACAAAATTTTGAAAGCTGTGGGAAAATTCTTACAGCATTATATGAAATATATTTTTGAAGCCTTTGCTACTGTCAGTTACTTTGTGAATTTTGAAAGTATAACCTGAAGGTGTAATAAATAGCACACAATCTGATCTGAAGGGAACTTCAGGTAACTTACTGTAAATACACACACACACACATGATTCTTTCTAAATATATTGGCCTATTTACTGTGGTAGTTACCTGTTTAAGACTTGCAGTTACATTAAGTAAAATAGTGTGCCTGGGCTAATACATTTTCAGAGACCCTATTTGTTTTACTGAAGAATTTATTGCAGCAGTAATAACTGTCAGTGTGAAAGGGTGGTTAAAGTGCTAGAGACAGGACCAACTGCAAAGGGTATCTATCAAACTATCGACTTCCTGCCAGCAGTGTTGTGAACTCTTTTGTCATAAACTCAAGTACCCAGAGTTGAAACCTCGATCAATGAAAGGGGAATCTGGTATCCAGCTCTTTTAGAGAGGGCATCTCTTCTGTTTGACCCATTAGGACACAAATAACAGTTTTTATACAGTGGAGGTTTGATTTACAGCAAGCCTTCAGGTTAGCTAGTGACATTTATATTTTAAAGGATGTGAACAGCACTTACCATCTGAAAGAGTTAAATACAGAACTCCCAGTTGTGCTCTAATAAAAACTTTTAGCTTGGCAACCTGCACATATAAATTTCATTACACTGCATAGTTTTTTGCCATGCAGGATTTTATTTCTCTTTTTTTCTTTTGTATACATATATATGTGTATATATATATATATATGTTGGACTTGATTTCATTTCAGTCTTAGCATCCTGGTACCATGGTCTTGTCTGAAAATGCTGATGAATGCTGTTTCCTCAGGATCTGTAAAGGAAGCATGCTTGACAGTATGCCTCTTGTCATCTGTGAATGTAATGTACCTCTTCACTTTCCAAAGCCCCTCCCTCTCTCAGACCCTGTATTTCACCTATGACTAAGAACTCATTTAAAACTTCTACAATATTATGATCAAATTTATAGATACAGCATAATAAAAAACTCCCAGATTAGTTCGTGTTTCTGACCAATTTGTAAAATCACTTGATAATGTGTTAGCAAAGTGAATAAAAGCTATGGAACATACGGAATTTCATTCTCGGGTTATATAAATTACAGTGTATGCTTATAGATATATTAATTATGGTCATTTGTGGCTAATTGTCATATGCTGCAATCTAGCATGAGAGATATTGTAGAAGAACCCTGTTAAATGCTAGGAATCTTGCTGTCACATAGGGCCTTCCAGAGTTTTCCTTCTAAAAATATGGACATCAGAAGTACCTAAACTCGGCTCTGACTGAGGTCAAAGACATGCTTGCCAAATAGGGCAGCTAGGTCACACTTTACTTGCCTTTGCAAAATTCCACTGGGATTCTCATTTTCAGCTCAATAAATCTGTAGCTGGACATGCAGATCTCCCTAGGCATCATTTTTTTACTTTCCTTGAGATCAGACTGGCTTGTTGGAGTTGATCTTGTTAATATCTAATACTTAGGTATTATTACTACTACTACTACTATTATTATTGTTTATTATTATTATTTTATGTTCCTGTAGATGTCCTACCTATGTCCTATGAATGGGATGACAGGCGATAAAATGTTCTGAATTTTTCTGTTATGCAGGGTTAGACCATGTGCTTCTCAGTGTGGAACAGTGTGAACACCAAAGCTAGTGCTTGCCTGCTGATTTTTCTGTACATTAGGCATTTTTAGCTTGATTTTTGATTCACACAGAGAAATTTAGAATTATTTTTCCTGTTTTGGAGCTGCACTAGAATTGAAGGGTAGGCATCAGCTTGGTTTGTTTCTTATTTACTTTTTGGAGGCTATGGGGGGTGCTCATTTATATTATGCCTTTCATATGTGTTTCCTATTTTTACAAGGGGAAACTTTCATTGAAATCTTAGTTCCATAGTGTAGTTAGCTTGATCATTACAGTATCATTTCAATATGTTTTGCTTCAGTGCAAGCTTTCACAAATATGCTCCGTTATTCCACCAAGAGAAATGACCTAGGTAGAGTGTTAGTGTGTGTGTGGTACAACAATCTTGGATCTCAGAAGTGCAACTTTTTTTTTGTTTCAGAAAAAAAGCTTTCCCCCCAGTAAATGAGGTTTTTTGTGCCATATTTCTGAATCAGAGTGATCACAACACAGAAAGAAAACAAAACTTCACTGCGCACCAGTTATTATACAAAATGCATTGTTTCCATCTTTGCATAAGCCGTTCTTCTTGCAAGCCATAGGTTCTTTTTTTTTTTTTTAAATAAAAAATGTTTATCTTCAGACATCATTATTTTTGAAATTCTGGTACACATTCCAATTACATACTGTATCATGCCCTAAATAGAAGTGGTTGATAACACCTTAATATCACTATTCTACAAGAATAAACATTCCTGTATGTACTGGGGGAAATTATTCCTACTTTCATTTTAGTTATTTTACACAGTGTAACATATATGATGTCATCAAAAATTCTTGAATCTTCCTGCCATCTATTAGGTTAATTTAGCTGTGGAAGATTGTATCTGCCTTGCTCCACCTCAGTCATATGAGTGTCATTTCTGGGCACTCTATAGGATCAGATTCAGTGTTGCTTGGGTTAGACATGGAAATCGATAGGTACCTGCAATTTTAGCCTTTGCAATAGTTACCATCAGGATGAAGATGAGTTGTCTCCCTTTAGTATTAGAGTTCTCAAGCATAAACCAAAAATGGGTTTGAAATTTGTAGGAAAATTTGGAGTCAATCATTAGATTTCTCATTCAAAAGCAGGTTGTAGCTCAGCATTATCTCCTGCAGGATCAGAATGTAGGGAGCCTCTCCTTCATGCTTGTGTTATCATGGCCCAGATACTTGCAGGACACAACTGGATGAGCCTTGCAGCAAATCCAGATTTCTCTTTACGTTTGCTGATTATATAGATCAGATATGTTTTTAAGTCAACAGCAAACATCTTACCATCTTTGAACAGCACCTTCTCAGGCCTCTGTGCCATTAGCAGAGTATTTTTGTTTTAATTAGAATGAGTGATATGCTGCTAGTAAGCACACATATCATGTTTCTTTCTGTAGAGTGAGGCTTTTATGGTTTGGCTTTTAAATTTACTCTGTTTACAATCAATAAAGTGTGCTAGGGGCTCAATAAGACCAAAATTAACTTAACACAATCAGCTATCATTCAAATTTTTTACAAATCTGTTCATCTACTCCCCATTTTTCACTAAATCACTGTGAGGGACTGGGAAGTAGAGCAGAATCAGATCAGAACATTTTAATCTAACTTGTATTATTTTGTCCTCATCTAAATGCCTCCTGAATATCCTATCACTTGAGAAATAGGAGAAAAATAAAAAATAAAAAAGATATGCCTTGTCACTCTGTGTCCTGTAAGGATCTTTACATTGGGGTGTCTATTCTGGCCCCAGTGGCTGCAGGCCAAACTTTCTGTGTGGTTGAGTCATACCCACATCTTCCAACACGGGAAGCTCAGGAACCAGATCTTAGATGTGGGGAAGTATTTTAGGGTGAGGCAGGGAAGCGAACACATGTTGATATGTCCTGGCTGCTGAGTGGGGTTCCACTAAGTCATAGGATGTGCACCCCAACCTTCAATGGTGGGTGCAATCCAATAGCCACAGTTTGGTCAGCTCTGATCAGAAGATCTACAGCTTCAAACATTGACTTTTCGTCTTTCTTTAACTAAACGTTTTCCATGCCTTGGCCAGCCACGCTGAGAATTGAGTGATAAAGTAAACAGCATGAGTGATGTTTATTGCTATTCTCAAATAATGATAGCAATTTTTTAAATGATTTTTCACCTGAACAGCGTTTCTCTAAAATCATGTAGGAGTTCAGGCTGATATTAAGACCTAAATTGATGCCAGGGGAGTTGTGATTTGGAACAGAGACCATATATTTTATTTCTAAAACCACATTTATTCTGGAACTCAGCAAGTATGTAGAGGACTATCATTGTTAATGTTCACCCACATTCAATTCCATAGATGCTTAACAAGTCTTTTTTAACTAATGGTTTCATAATTGAAAGTAACTATATAAATAAGTCAGAGCCACAATAAACATTACGGAAAAGGGATAATTAAATTACATTTGTCCATGTGTCTTTTTTCAAAAACAAACAAGCAAACAAACAAACAAAAAAACCCCACCCTCTTCTGTTATATAAACATAAAGCAAAGTTAACTAAGCAGTTAAAATTCTTATTTCTTTCTGGTATTTTTGGTTCCTGCATCCAGGATGTTTTAATGCCCTTGTTTCTGAGTCTCGGCTGACAGAAATTGAGAAAATATGCGTAGATAGAGTGTTTCGGATGCTAAGTTAAATGGTGACATGTTAGAAATCAGTGTATACATTTCCAGCCTGGAGCTCCCAGAGTCAGTGTACAAAATTCCACATTAATATCTTACTCAGTTTCTGTGATTAAATCCTTTATATCAGTGAATGTCATGGCTGCCAGGTAAAATAAAACCATCCTATGTGTCCTCTTAGAATTATGCCAAACCTAATAACATGTGAGAGTGGGTCCTTGTTTCTCCAGAGCTGGCGATGCCCGCTTCTCCTTGCAGACTAATGTGTAATCAATACATTTTTCACCGGCGACCACAGCCCTAGTCAAGCATGCAGACTCCAGTCGATCCATCATAGCTGGAGGCTACCGTCAGGCAGCTCAGCGCCCCGGGTCGCCTGGCTTTGCCTCGGACCTGGCCATGACTCCCAGGGCCCGTCGGCAGCTGGGGTTGGCGCGAGGTCAAGTTTATGCCCAGCGGGGTGTTGGCCTCTTGGATACCGTGCGGCTGCTTCTGACACTGACCATTAATTCTTCTCTGCTGCTGTATTTAACCCTTCCCCGCCAGCCCCTGAGCAGCCTCGGCTGGGGCTTGGACAGTCTGAAGAGAATGCCTTCTCCTTAGTCATCTCATTGTTCCTCTGACAGATTTTATTTTTTCCTCAGTCCAAATGGGAGACATTTCCCATGGCTCAGTAGAAATTTCTAAAGTCAGAAGGGGCTGCAAGTACCAATGAAATTCAGATTTGGGGAGCTTAGTCCAACATCCACAGCGGCCCCAGTCAGTGAGCTCACCCCACAGGCAGTGTTTGCCTGCAGCTATAACATGCCTTCATGCTGGTAAAATGAAGAATATTATCAAAGTAGATTGAGGAAAGCTTGATTTTTTTTTTTTTGGATTTACACTCCATTAGCTTAAGCCTCAGTATCTCAAGATTGCACCTAAAACTGAAAGTAAAATAACTACAACATTATGAAACATCCTTGCACTACCTTTATCATCCTTGAGTGAGCAGGAAATGCTTATCAAATCACTGGAAAGCCTTGCTATCATAAGATTTGTTAAATTTTAAACCTCAATTGTGGGCCATAAAATTCTGCACAAGCTCAGATATGCAATGTATATCTGACCTGCTTAGTACATTGTCACAGGAGGTAGCCAAGTAAAATAATTTTACTTGAGTAAAAAGGGGTAGATATTTTTATGGTCACTAATAACATTTTTACAGCTATGAAAGCCAAGATATTAAGGGTAATCAGATCATAAGTTTCAGGACATAAGCTTATTATAGTACCAGCGATGGTCAGGAAGGAATTTTACATTTTGTTTAAA
>WBMW01000147.1:109951-121782 GCA_013396635.1 Penelope pileata | reverse complement strand
TTGTTTTAAAAAAAAAAAAAAAAAAAAAGCACAGTGAGTAGAGTTATATTTTAAAAGGACTTAATCATCTTAGAGCTGGGCACTGACAGATGTAGCACAACGGACTAGGAAGGGCTGAATCCTGCTCTTTTAAGAAAAAAACCTTTGATTAGCTTCTACATTCAGGTATCTAAAAAACACCCCCATGGCTTAGACTTGTCAATTGTCATGCCTTCCTGCCTGCCCTCTGGACTCTCCTTGTATACCAGGCCTGATATCTATTTCTATCCAAGTGCCTCCGTGCCTTATATCTTCCATTCCTACACTACTATTTTTTTTTTCTGAAACCTAAAGAGGAACCACACCATGTACTTTGCGTGAGCTTTCCTCCGCTTTGCATAACCTGCTCAGGGCCTTTCTTGTTTGCAGTAACTGGGAACAACCTCTGAGGCTCACTCAAAGCCCACAGAACCCAGGCAGGAGATGGATCTTCCCAACATCAGGTTGTTCATGGGATGTGTCCTCTGTGTGCCTTGAGCACTTGCTCACCTCAGGAGGAGGAGAAGCACAGTTTCACAATGTCCCTCACTTGGTACATTACTGGGTATAAAAATTTACCACCACATGAATGAAAACTAGTGAATATGATCACGGCAGGTAGTAACACACCATACCATCATTTGGTAAGAATGATAATGTTCTTCTTAGTGTGCAAGTCTTGAAAGAAATATTTGCACTGTTGACTTTCATATGCAAATAGCTTTTGAGAATGTTTGTTCTTTTCCCTATTGTTTCTAACTAGAGTTGAAACGATTCACAGAAAATCTCCCAGTGAACTGTGTGGATAGACAGAATGAAGTGTCAGGACAATTGCTGGTGTACTTTCCTTAGATTCTAGAAGACGTGCATGTATAAGGTGTGTCATACTTAAAGTGCAACTTTAGCAATGAAAAGTAAAAATGCCTTTTAGATTTCTCCAAAGTCTGTGGAGAGCCTGCCAGCTGTAAAAGGAGATTCTTTTTACCAATTTCTGCACGTATTCCCTTACAATAAGATGAATTTCCTTCTGAATTGCCCCATTCTCACTGGCTACAGAGAAGCCTAGACAACCAGACTATACCAAACTGTAGTGTTGCAAAATTAAAGTTAGGTGTGAGGAATCACAGTATCAGCGTACACACTCACTTTCTATCACTGATTTCTTCTGTAAAACATTTAAATTCTATTACTGGTTAATAAGGATCTATGCTAATGTCTAAACCTGCATATTTGAACTGTGTAGCTGTATGATGTGTGTGCCAAAACACTGAAGCTTATGTTCACAGATAAGCATGTAACGAGATACATGTAAACTGGAAATGCTTTTGCTGCAGTTTTTCCCTACCTGATTTGGTCTTATTTCCATTAAATAATTTTCGTTTCATCATCTGCCCTATGAAGTTGCAAACTCTTCAAGACTGGAGTTTTGTTTTCTATCTGTATTTTAAAATATCTTGAATTCCATTAGACCTTTGCAAATAAAAGATAGTTATGAAACCTGCAAGAAGAAGGCATTCTGTAGAAACTACTCGAACAATGAAGGTAGGCTATGATAAGAAAGCCCACAAAGAAAATATGCCCAAGAAGAATCTGCATTAAAAACTAAATGAAGCTCGGACAATCAAGAAATGACAGTAGGGTTTTTAGTGAGATAAAAATTTTATCAACGGGAATGGAGTTGGCTGGTCTGACATCTTAAGATGAATGAAAATAGAATGTCATCTGCATCTTTCCAGTGCTTTTGAATTTATTTGCAGGAGGCAAATACTACGTTACATAGGACAGCCTATTTTTTCCTATGGATCATAATTGTAGGTTGAGAACAATTTGTCTCTGCTCTGTCTTCCCTCCATCCACCTCGCTCCTCAAAAAAGCTTTGGAAAAGAAAAGAAGAGATGAAGTTAAATCTAATCTCGAAAAGATTTGGTGAATGTTATGTCCAACTGAACAACACCCACTCTTATATTGAAGCTAATTTCTTATGCTTGGATGATGTAGCTGAAGCAGTGTTTATAAAAAGAAGAAGTATGAATTCGTGCATTGGGTGTCTGCAGGCAGGATTACTCACAAATGCGTGTCACTGGTGCCAGTGATGGCTTTTGTCAGGCAATGGAAAAGAGCTGTCTGTAAGTATGTTTAGGAAAGAAGGGATGGCCTTTGATCCTTGCAGAAGAAAAGTCCATTGAAGAATATTTCTGCACTGACCCTGGAATAACAATGAGAATGACTGAATTTATAGAATAGAAATAGCTGGTCCCATTTGTCCTCAGTGCTCTGATAACCAACCTAAAACCCACTGCTTTAAGTAAACCAATTTGCTCAGTGGCAACTGGACACATCTGGTAGTGCAGTTTGCTCATCATCTTTATGCACTTGAAATACTACCATATTCTGTCTGGATCTCCTTTTTCTGTGTGTACTTCTTGATACTTATAAAATCTTCCTCTACCAAATCAGAGCAATTTACAATGATGTATGGTCATTGCTTCATTCTTTTTTCTCTCAAGACAAACCTCATGAATGATGTGATAATAAATGCTGTATTAGAACTCATAAATGACTAAAGTTTCTAGTATGTAGACAGTTCTGATGTTTTAAGATGAATTTATGTTAGTATGCTTGCACGGATGCTAATGAATTAATCTGAAGTGTGTTAAATTTGTCGATGGTTTTGAGACAGTGGATTAAAATTAGAAGTAAAATTGGTACAAGAAGAAAAGAAGCTTGAAAGAAAATATGCAGTGGAGAAATCAGGAGTGAATAAAGAAAGCATCCTTATCTTGGACTTGGGTTCACTGCTGAGGGAGCAGGAGAAGTTCTTGAGAGAAGGTACGTGCAAGAAGCTCATAAAGCTATGTTAGAAGTCTGCATGCCTGTAGGGCTAAGATAAAATAGGGTACAAAGGCTTGTGTGGAAATTGCTTTTTTTTTTTTTTTACTTTTTTTTTTGTATTTTTACTAGTCTTTNTTTTTTTTTTTTTCTTTTTCTCCCAAAAGGAAGATGGGGACACACAAACACGCCTGGAAGGTCTGGAACTAATGTGGGGAGAACACCTGGCATAGCAGGAGCTAAGATAAAGAGAGGCCACAGGAACTGGAAAAAAGAGAGAGAGAGAAATTATATAGTAAAACACAACCAGAAGTTAAGCTGGAATACAAGGTAGAGACAGCTGTTTGAAAGTATGACCTGATAAACAACTGTAATGTGAAGGTGATAAAATGGAAGTGAAATTTTTTATGATGAGATCAGTGGTTGGAACAAAGCTTGTGGAACAAATGCTAAAGTTGCCAGCGTAATTTTGAGGAGATTAATTAATATACATTTTGTTTGACACAGAGAAAACAGAAGAGCCAGAACACTACAATGGCAGGGGTGCTTGGTCACTCATGATAGCTATGTCAAAACCATCATGCATCAAAATCATCAGATAATCCATAAATGGATGGTAGCACACAATGAAAAATAGTCAAATTTAGATAGAAAAAACAACTAGTGGGAGAGGTAATAGTGACAACACATGTAAACAATGTGAATGATATATAAAATACATTATTTTGTGTTAGTTTTCTCTTGAAGAAAGATGAACGTTTAATCTCTTTATTGGAACATGGAACTGACTTGCGGCCTAAATGTTTTAAGGTTAAAAAAGTAGACTTGAGATGATCTATTAGTATGTTGGTAAACAGGAAACAGAATACTTGCATGAATAAAGACTGTGAAAAGATACTTTCATAATATTTAATATAATAAAGATATACCTCATAATATTTCTGTGTTCAAAGCACAACATAGATGCAAACTGATCAGATAGAGGTATGTAGGATATAAACGGTTCTTTATGCTGCAAATTTGGAAGCCACTCCAGATAATCAATTACAAAATTTACATAATATGTATTCCAAGAAAACATCAGAGAAATAATTATACATCCAGACATATTCACAAGTAACTTTATGACAGAAGAGCCAAAGAGCAGCAATACCATACTACTAGCAACCTTAATTAGGAAAGGTTACTGCTTTTCCATAATCCATTCAAATATATCTCTACAGAGTAGAGAAGGTTGTCAGAGAATCACCTCCACACCTAATCCTTTTCAGTCCTAATTCTTATTCATTCACACTCCTGGATGAGTAATGTGTTGGTAATCTCTCTTTCACAACTTTGCAAATAAACAAACAAAACCTACAACCCCTGTATTTCTAAAACAAAGCCCTAAAAAAAAGAAACCACAGTGGGAATATTAAGAACACTATTGGCAAAAGTAAATAACTAAATTGTAGATACAACTCCTGAAATACGAATTTACCTGAAATCGAATCTGCAGTACATCCATACTTCTCATTATCACTGAAGAACAGCGAGCTATAAACCCTGCTGCTCTTGAGCCCTTCCACTGTATGAAACAGCTAGTTATATGTAAGCTAGTTATATGTAGTTTTTATAACCTTCTATAAGGTTTTTTTTTTTTTTTTTTTTTTTTTTTTTTTTTTTTTTTTTTACTGTGGTGTGATATTTTCAGGGCACAGACTAAATACAATGAAGTGAGTTAAATGAAAAGATAAAGCATTAACAATGGATTTCATCTTAGTATTTAATTAGCTAGAGGCCACGTAAGAATAGACTAAATATCAGCACAGGTTTCTTGATTACAATCTTAGAACGGATGGGCATTTTTATCTTGAAAGGATGACCGGCTTATCTGTAGTTTTCCAGCTATCATTACTGATCTATATCTTCTTTATCCAGGCTAATCAAGTACAGAAAGTTTATTAAGATAATAAGACTGAAAGTTATCACCAGTTAGTCTCTCTAATCTTGATGCATTTTTCCTGTGTACTGTTTCAAGAGGTCTGTCAGCCAACAAAGGCTAAAGTTTGAGGGATATCATTTACAGGCCTACAATGATTTTTTTGTTCAACAAGAAGGAACTTAAAACCCAGTTTAAATTGATTGCAAAGGTTATTGTCATGACAACTTCAACAGGTTAAACACAGGATCTGAAAACTAGGTGAAAGTCTTCACCCACAACAAGCATGTTTCTGTGTACCCTGGTGACTTCTTTCCTTTCCTGGCATTGGCCAGTAAACTGCCTTCTAAAAACACAGAAGAGGAGATTCAGCTGGTTTTAATCAGAGTGGTCACAGCAGTGAAATCCATGCCAAATGAGTGAATGAAATGATATGCATAGCCAATAGATGAGGAGAGCCCAGTGTCATGAATGTAAAATTAGTATTTTTTTTAATGCATGTACTTTCTAAGCGCTGTCAATATAGTTCCTTATTTTTTAATTTACAAAAAAATCTATTTTTAAAATTAGAAAACATTCCCTGAGAGATTTTAAATTTAGATTTATTTTTAAACCCAATTATGTGATGAGAGATGTCTCCTGTTCTATTAGAATGACCACATCTTTTGCATTATCAAGAAAGATCATTTGATTTTTGATAAGTTATGTATGAACACAACTCTTTGTCCATGCTCAGATGACACTTGAAGTACAGAAACAGTTCACAGCTAATACAGGTGCTAAGCTTAAATAGTCTGAAAAATTTTGGTAAACCTTATTTCCACTCCCTCCCCCCCAAAAAAATTAGAGGCATACACACTGTTGCTACTCGATAACCAGAATACAGTCTTGCATTTGGGGATTGCGATGTTACATTGCCCAAGAAGATATCTCAATATCTGCTCAATCATCATTGCTTATGTAGAACAGAGAATGATCTATCAGTATTTACGGTACTTCTTCTCTGGCCTTGACAATTCTCAAGCAGATGGGCTATTGGTCTTTTGACTCAAAGATCAATACTTAAATAAAATCTGTGCATTGATTACACATCTACACCTTCAGCCACTGAGTCTCTGAAATTCCATAACAAGCTAAATATTGGTGACCAGAAAATAACTGTGTGTGATTGCACTTCACTCTGTTTTTTTCTCTTGCTCTTCATAATTTCACCAAGCCTTAACAAATATAAGGTTGTTACTGTCCGTAATACTGTGTTACCAGTTATTGTGCTGGAAAATGTTGTAGTTTGCTGTTATTGATCTTACCTGTCTTTTTAATTATTAAAGTGACCCGAGGCTTGGTTTGGTCGGCCATGCAGATCATTCTTCCACCTTAATGATGTGAAATGCTATTGTCAGAGTGAGAGAATCAGAGTACCCATAATTTAATGCTCTTTTACATGCCAATTATTCTCCAGACTATAGAACATCTGCAGTCAATTAAACATCAAAATCTGGAGGTCATGTGTCTCCTTCTTGACCTCTTTGTGACTGAAAACTAACAATAGAAATCTTTGATAATCTTGCCCTTCCTATGAGAGAAGTTGTGTGCTAAAATTTATCCATGATACCCCAAAGAGCCAGGTCATATTTTGCCAGAAACAAATTTGGGAACAGAGCAAAAAGCATATTTACATTGCTGGAGATTAATTTAAGAGGGACATGAGGAGAAATGCACACACAGTCAATGAGATTTTGAGTTTTGATACGTGAAAGTTGTGAAACTGATAGATCAGTTTTTCAAACAGAGATCAGAGATGGTAAAATCCTGATCTTGATCATAATTTGGCCAGTGGTGGCATAGTGGTGCCAATAGTGGAATAAAGGTTAGCGTGTCAACCATTTAGCATGCTGGTATCATGCTGCTGTATATAATTTAGACATCTTTTAGATACCTCTCACTTTTCTACCGTAGAGAGTGCTCTAAGCAGTATGTAATATAACCCATAGTAAAACTTCATGAATAGGTTTTCCTAAGGATGTATCAAAGAGGCTCAAAAAAAAAAAGTTGTCGTCTTCTAACTTAACATCCTGCCAATATTTGAGATTTTTTAGCCCTTTAATTTTACTGATAAAATCTTAAAGAAGTCTCTTAATTTTTCTTACTTAAATTTCTTCATAGCATTCTTATGATCTTCATCCAACAATTTGTTGCTGCGCAATATACATTTTAGAGAAATATCTAACCATTTGGTTTGTGTCCATGTGTCTCACCTTATGCTGTTTTTTATGTACATATATTTTACTTTAAAAATAGTTATGACAGAAAGGGTGTAATGGAAAAGGTCCCCAAACTCTTATGACTACACCGTTCATTTCATCTGGAGCTGGGGTCTCAGCTCCCTCTTTGTGCTTCTGCTTCTCCAACTGCTCTCTGATCTTCTCTCTCTGGCTTCTCAAGCTGCTTTCTTCTCTGCCTGGCTGGCCTTTATCTAAGCCTGGGGCAACCCTGCCCCAGGTCCACCCCTTCCGGTCACAGGTGAAAGTGGACTGCCGCTATTCCCCAGGCCAGTCATGCTCCTCCACTGTGTGCTCAGTCATCAGTTCATGCTGTGATCAGCTGTTTCCCTACAAAGGGTCAAAGAAAAAAATGTTTTCATGAGAGGTTTTCATTTAAGACTACACAGATTTGTTTGCCTTTCCATCAGCACATACAGATCTTTAGGAGAGCAATATAGTCTAGAGAACCGCAATGCTTGAACTTACTTGAAACCAACCATGCTTTCCCAGTTTCTGATTCTTGCTATAGCTCCAAATTTCTGTAAAAGAGATAGCTTTGTAGACCCTTTAGACCATTTGGGAACTGAACGAAATGCCCAGTAAAGAATTTTGGTGTCTTCTTGAATGTGGCTTTTCAGTGGATGCATCCTAGCAGGCAGCAAATTTCCGACAAGTTCATTCTATTGGCGTTAATCTTCAGAATCCTAGTAATCTAGAATCTACATATTTGACAGAATTTCTCTCTTCAGCTAGAATAGCAGTGGACAACAAATCATTCTGAGTGTAATCCAAAGCCCAGTAAAGTCAGTGGAGGTATTTGTGAAAGGGAGGTTAGCAGGACAATCTTTAGCAATGATTTCTCCAGAGCTCTCTCATACAGTTGGTTTACCATTGACCTGATTTTTTAACCTTTGTAGTAAGCTGAAAAACCCACTTCCCTTTTTCCACTCTACTGAGAAATACTGAGATGAAACCTGGAAGTATTTTTGGTTGTTTTCCCGATGTTAGGCTGGTGAGTATTTAACTATCATTGGACAGATTCATTTTTAATTTAACATTTTGGAGGGGGTACAACATAAGACTGTTTATTAAAGGTTTTATAAATATAAATGAATAAACAAAATTATACTTGTAAATGGCTATAACAATTCAATTTCCTACCTGCCCTGAGATTTTTTTCTTTGTACTTTCTATTGCAAGAATAAATACTTGAAGCAAAAGTGCTTTGTAATATTGCACTGGGGCTCTATGGATTTTTTAAAAGTACCTCTTTTGCGATATGTTAAAAAAAAAAAACCTTGGCTGATTACAACTTGTTAGCTTTGCTGCTGCTCCAGTTCTGTTTAGGAAAAAAATATGGCTTTATATTCCCTCCCACTGATTTTCAACTAAAACAGAACTTAGTTGCCTGCTGATCCTGCTGGCTTTTTTAAATGAAAAACTTATTCTTCTTAAACTACCGGAAAATTATGTTTAAAAATCAGCATAATTTCATTGCCTTTTATTTCTGTCTATCGTGAAAACTGCTAGGCTGCTTTCTGGAACAAACCAATGCAATTCAATACACAAATGTATTTATAGTTATGAATATACTGACAGAAAAATATTTTAATGATCCAGAGATATTAGTCACTCTATAGTCAAATTGCCTGTGTGCATACCTTGGAAAAAAATCTGTCTATAGGTAACCTGTGTTCATAATAGATAATTGCATCAAACTGAGACTTGGCAGGTTCAGTAAGGAATGTCTTTGCCTAATCATTGTAGCAGATATGGTTCAGCCATTTAAATTGCAGAGAATGTAGAAATTAATTCAGAATGATGACATCATAGGACTTTATTTTTAAGAATGGTAAGGACAGTCAGGAGAACAAGGAATTAAACACTTGTAGACTGAAGTAAATGATGATATTTCTATTTATTGGATGATGTGGCAAGTTTGCATAATTTGCCATCTCTTCAATAAAAAATCACACAGAATCACAGAATTGCAGGGGTTGGAAGGAACCATTGTTGGTGAAGAGTTCAAGTTCTGCAGAGGTCAAAACTCACGTTCTTCTGATTGCTTATGAAAACTGTGAATTTTTTATAAAACTAGCCTTTTTTTGTGAAATTTCAACCATTCCATTTCCATTTATTTCTCCTAGAGTGACTGTGCACCTGTCCTTTTCAGTTCTAACACTTAGTAGCAAGTAATTGTCCATAAAATGGGAGACAAATATGTGAGATTTTCTCTTCATATTCAATGTACCCTTTAGTAAGTAGTCTAGTGTGTAAGACAGGACTGAGGATGCAAAACCTAAAGAATCATAAAGACCTTTCATGAGCCAGAAAATTTCACCAAAGGATTAAACTGCATCAAATCCTTATTTTTTTGACCGAGTAGGAGGCATTGGGAGTACTGACTACACTGATGAAAGAATTTCATGTGATGGAGAATCTGCTCCATCTCCTATTTTCCAACGGTTAGTTACATTCACTGTCCAAATCATGTGCCTGGCTGTGACTGAAAAGATTGTAAAGATCACTTGGAGTGTACAGCCTGCATATTTTAAATTCAGCTAACTGACTGTCAACAGAGTTTTAATGGAGAGATCAAAGAAAATTATTGCTCTACATTGCAGGTTTCCTGTTCTGTGAGAAACTTCTTTTGGCCCCTCTACTTTTTCTCCTCGTCTGTACCATTATTACAGGGAAAGTATCATATAGTTCTAGTTTGGCAGCATTTAGTCAGTGTCTGAATAAAAATTACTTGTGGAATAAAATAGTGCATGTGTATTTCTCTCTTAGAATCATACAATTTTATCAGTAAATTCCGGCCTAAGGTGTGTTAACAATATGGCAGAAGTTTGTAAGATTTATTAAAAATGAGATAAAAGTGTTTTAATCCTATTACTTTTTGACCATTATATGATTTGACTTAACCTGTATCTCTAGAAACATTTTGATTGCTTCTGGCTCACTCAGAACTAGAAAATGTTTGCTATCCCAGTGACTGTCATAACAAGTTTTCGAATTGCTTAGATTATGCTGACTGCCATAATAAATCAGAGTAGTAAACCAGTAATTCTAATGTCCTGTCTTTTGCATTGCTTAGGACCAGACTCTTCAGAAAAAGGAATGAAAAGTACTCCTACTTAAACTCCATCTGTTGGCTTATTTGCGTGGTCACTTTTCCACAAGTATCATGAAATTCATAATTAGAGTGGTGGGAAATCTCTTTCACCAACCTAGACTTCAACAGTGACCTCTGAATATTTTGAGGAAATAGACACAGTCTTGTAAAGTTCACTCTACTTCTGTCTGCACTCTTCAGAGACTTTCTCACTCATTACTGCAAGTGGGCGAGTGCCTTTTTGAAGCCGTGTAAAAACGGAAAATCTAGCAGATGGTAGATATGGCCTATATGCCTGAAGTCCCTTCATATCACTCTGTCGTGTTTCCAAAACTACTTCCCAATGTGCTTTCTCTTGGGAGTCCTGTTGAGTTGGGTTATTACATTTCATTATCCATCTCTTTTTCTTCTTTCTAGTTGTAATTCAGGAAAATAAAGAGGCTTTTGTTATCACGTAAATGTATTTATTGTAAATTTCAAGGGAAGGATAATTGGTCAGTTAAGACATACTCTCCACAGTAAACTTCAGAGAACTGTAAATCACTGTCAATTGAATCCAGGTTTTTATCAAACCTACTGCTTCCATTGCTTCCCACAGGCTCCTACTGCATGGTTTAGCTTGTCTTCCTATGCTTGTTATGTGTTTTGAAATTGTGATGTATTCCCATCAATCTAAACCCCTGACTAGTCTAACATAGTCATTACAGAAATAACCATCACCTACTAGTGGTAATCAGAGGAGTTTATTTTTTATATTTGGGTCCAAAAAAAAATGATATTATGTTGTTTTGTTCATCTTGCATAAAAAAGTGCTGTAGAAGAGAGTTGCACTTGTTTGCATCAGCTTGGATCTCCCAATGGTGCTTGCTCTCTATCACTCTTTCATACTTTTGAGTTGTGTGACATTAGCCTAGGGGAGATTTATGAAGAAGTCTGCTACTCTCTAATTCCAGTATACTTGCTGGGTCACTTCAAGGAGTGTTCACCCAAGTGTTGCACTGATGTGTCACTGTGAAATCCATTCAAAGGAGGATACCTTCTTCCAGAGAAAGTATTCTGGTTACCAGTGGGCACTGCTGATTGTATAAACAGTTAGGCAGTTCAGATGTGTGTTCTCATCCAGACTTTAAATGCCAAGAATTTAGAATCATAATGTTTTGGAATTTCTGGATTTTCGGAGAGCCAACTTTGCTCTCCTCTGGGGCCTACTTGGAGGGATCTCATGGGCCAGAGTGCTTGGAGGTAAGGGGGCCCATGAGAGCTGGTCAATATTTAAACAGTACTTCTTTCAAGCTCAGGATCGGTGCATCCCTAGGAGCAGGAAATCAGGGAAGGGTGGCAGGAGACCGCCATGGATGAGCACGGAGCTCATGGGCATGATCAAAGAGAATAAGAAGGTCCATGAAATGTGGAAAAAGGGCCTGTCCTCTTGGGAGGAGTATAGGAATGTTGTGAGGGACTGCAGGGATATGACAAGAAAGGCCAAAGCCCAATTGGAGTTTAAATTGGCAAAGGAGATAAAGGGTAGTAAGAAGGGGTTTTTTAAGTATGTCAACAGTAAGAGGGAGCCTAGGGAAAATGTGGGTCCCCTGTCGAATGAGAGGGGTGTCCTGACAACGGAGGATACTGAGAAGGTGGAGATATTGAATGCCTTCTTTGCTTCAGTCTTCACTTCTAAGACTCCCCC
>WBMW01000147.1:0-109382 GCA_013396635.1 Penelope pileata | reverse complement strand
AAAGACAGGGACCTCCTGGAAAGAGTCCAGCGGAGGGCCACAAAGATGATCAAGGGCCTGGAGCATCTCCCTTATGAGGAGAGGCTCAGTAATCTGGGTCTGTTCAGCCTGGAGAAAAGAAGGCTGAGAGGGGACCTGATCCATGTTTATAAGTATCTTAGTTGCGGGAGGCAAATGGAGGTGGGGAACCTCTTTTCGGTGGTCAGTGGGGACAGGACAAGGGGCAACGGCCTTAAGCTGGAGCACAGGAAGTTCCGCACCAACATGCGGAAGAACTTCTTCACAGTGCGGGTGACGGAGCAGTGGAACAGGCTGCCCAGGGAGGTTGTGGAGTCTCCTTCCCTGGAGATATTCAAGACCCGCCTGGACGCCTACCTGTGCAACCTGCGGTAGGGAACCTGCTCTGGCAGGGGGGTTGGACTCGATGACCTCTTGAGGTCCCTTCCAACCCCTACAATTCTGTGATTCTGTGATTCTGTTATCCTTTTGTAAGAAAGACTCTAATTATAGTTTTGGAAATAGTTTTCCACCTTGATTTCAAATCCTCAAAAACTCAAGGTGTTTAACTTCAAAATTCTGGTTCTGTTTCATCTTAATTAATTAATAGAATAATTTTGCAGAAGAATTTGTATGCTTTTTTTGCTGTCCCATGGAAGTACATTTTGTCTGGAGACAACAGAATAAATATAAATATTTGTATATTAAACAACACCGAAGTAAAATACAAGCCAGGCATGCTTAAACATCACAGAAATCACTATTAAGATTGCTTATAGTTAAATTCTAGCACATTAATTAAGCAAGAGGTGTTTAACTTTGGAGTCCAACTTTTCTTGCTCATGATAACACATTCTTACCAAAATTACAAAGCTCTTCCTGAAGGATAGATTTTTTTGTCCTTTTAACACACAAACACAAAACTGAACTGATCATATTTTTGAATACTTCCCCAGCAAATGAATTTTTTAATTCCTATTTGCTGTACTCCTCCACAGGGTAGCTGCTTCAGACTATGATAAAATAATAGCTAAATAATAGCATAGGCTTTTTGCAGGTAGTTAAACACATATATACTTTGTACTTATATGTTGAACACAACTGGGCAATATGTTATTTGCCCATTTATACAGCTAGTTAATATTTACATGTACATTATTGAGGCTTATAAGTACAGGAACATATTTAGATATGCTTGAATCCAACTCATTTTCTTTCTTGCTGTATGTGTTCAGTATTTTATGTCTAAAGGTCTCAAAAGGTCAACTATAAAAGAAATCTCAGTAACACAAAAATTCTGTTTCCTCAGAAAAATAATGTTGCTTAACTAGATAAAAAATCATGTAAAATGTGAACATTTGTAGTGGCAGGGAAAAAATGAATGACAGATTTTGATCAATATTTGTTACTAAATAACTTCTCTTGTCTAATTTGGACTTTTGCAGAAACAATTAGAGAAAAAATTAATTTCTGATAATATAAAAAATATTTATTCCTCTTTATTTCTCATTCCTTTTATTCCAAGTTATTAACATGCTTTTAAAAATTGATACTAGTGACATCTATGTGCTTTCCTGACAATTATATGCATCCACAGTTGTCCACAGAATAATAAATGTAACATTCCATTTTTTAGACATGATGTCTGGGGATTACATAGGAGAAACACTGATGAATTTTGGCCCAGATTCTGCAACAAGTGGCAGCACTAACTAAACTGCAACATCAGCTCCACTTTCATCATAGGTGTCTATTGAAACTCAAAGTAAAAATTGCTATTGACTTCAAAGGGGATGGAATCAAGTCCAGCAGAGTTTGCAGTGCATGCTCATTGCTTGCAAATAGGGTGAAAATGTCAAGACTAGAACTTCAATGACAATAGTGGAAGCGATGGTTAGCAAACTCTGCCTGCACTCCAAAAATAACCCAAGGTCACTTTGAGAAGGTGTCCTCAGTACAACCAGGCCTTTGAATCAGGCATCTAGGTTTAAAGTGGTAGAAATAAAACCAAGCTCTAAATAATGCACTGATGCAAAGCTGTAATCTAGTTACTAGTCTTCTTTGCATGTGAGGCCTTTGAATACCTGTGTATGAATGCACATATATGTTTCTGTGGGCACATGACGTTTCTCTTCTCTCCTTCTGAAATTGGATTTCTCAAACATGGCTTTATTCCAGAGCTTGCAATGTAGCTATCAAGTAGTGCTAACAACCAAAGCTGAGATTAAATTATGACAATTCAATGTTTTAGATAATAAATTAACAACTGAATTTTAATAAGGCATTAAAGTAGACATTAGAGGTTTGTGATTTTTATTTTTTTTAATAATTATTTTCCATGTTAAATTGATCAGTTATTTACAGGAGCTGAAATTCTTTTCATAGCACAATGTTGTATTCAAAGGCTTTGCCATTAGTATCTGAGCTGGTATGTAGGATGCTATACTTCTAGGCTGTGTTTGTAGGCACTACGGATGAGAATATTGGTTTATGTCACATGAAAAGAGTCTTGATATCTTCAGACAAAGGAGTCTGAAAGGTGAAAAAAATCACATGGAATAAGGAAGACACTTTACTTCCTTGATCTACACTGAATTTGTTTCTTCAGCATTCAAAGACGTCTCTTCTGTTGGATAATAGGTTATTAGCAGTCAGCTGAATACCAATCCTATTTCCCAGAAGCTTAGGTGTTCATGTTCTGTTATGGAGTAAACATTTTTTAGCCCGATGGATTTCTGCAACACCATCTCTTTCCTTGCTCTACAGTATTTTCTAACAGCTTTTTAGAATTGTATTCTGCTAGCAAGATGGTTGGATGGCTTATGTTGCATCTATCAGGCCTGTGTATGTGTACTAGAAAAGTACATTATCTCTGCTTCAGGGATCACCACTGCCTGCCTTTATTTATACTCCACTGCTGTACCCTCCAGCCCTGTCATTCCAATAGTATTCTTGAAGAAAGCTTGATCCAAAGCACATTACAGAATTGCAAACTCTCTTAAGAGTTTTGTGGCAGTGTGGCAAAAATGGTTATAACTTTTGAAATGCTGTGGAAATGTTTGCTGGAAGCCAGTGAATTTCCTAGCAGAAATGTCACAAACAAGTGGAAATGAATAGACAATCTGGGAAATCATTCAGATTGAAAAAAAAAAAAAAAGGAAAATTAAACACCACAGTCTCCCCTAACCTGTTGGGTTTTGCCCAGCTTTAATGAATTCTTTATGATGTCTCCATTACTTCAGAATTCAAGGTCAATGTATTAAGTCTTCTATATCTGGAAAGGAGCTTTGTAGGGAAATGTCACTATGCAGTGTCTATACAGATCAAATATGCATGTGTTAGTTTTACAGACTGGTGCATACTGGTGTCAGTGTTGCACGTGTTTATTTAGGACAGTGGTGAAGATGTGTAAGCCATTTTGCTCCAAGAGAACAATGCACTAGGATTTTTTTTTTTTAAGCATTAGATTCTGGTTTCTCAGGGCCTTCTCCACCCACTTTAGATGAAGGAGGAAAAATTCTTGGCAAGCAAATGCTCTGAGGGGGCACATGGAGGCGTGTGTAATCATCTTGCCAGTTTAATTAACAGTGCTTTTGACTGATATGTGTTAATGAGGATAATGCACAGTATGGAGGGAAAGAACCTTGTGTGATATATTAAAGGGACAAGTGCTGGGTGTACTGGAAAGTTCATGTTACTGAAAAGAAATAAAGTGTATGAAATGACTTAGAAAGTAAGGGAGAAGAAACATTTATGAGAGTGCTTGTAAGGGAGTAACTGCGCGTGCAGTTCATGTGCCACAAAGTGGCTTCTAATGAAAAATGAGGGAGAGGACAAAATCTACCCACTGGCAGCCCAGTTCTGTGTGGATAGGTAGGTGAGAGAGGCTCCTGCTACCTGTGCACCAAATTAGCTCATTGGTGTAAATGCTCTCCTGTGCATAAATGTTTGCAAGAGTGGGCCTAGAGTGCAACATATTTGACAGTCTGTGCTACTTCTCCTGAAATGACACCATTTATAGTTAAGAGCAATCAATGAAAGATTGCCTTCTGCATAAGGGTCTGATCATCTGATGTTGCAAGAGCCTCCTGCAAGGTGCTGAGTGCCCTCAACTCTAAGTGAAATCAATAGGATTGGGCACTAGCGTTTTTAATTCTTAATATTTATGGGATATTTTTACTTTCTTCTCTGAGTTTTGAAAGTAGAACCAACTACAAGATTCACTATCAGCCTGAAAAGGAGGATAAGAGTTCAATGTGATGAGCTTATTTGGAAGATATCCTTAGAGATTCCCAGTGTCCTATCAAAGGCTTTAAACATTTATAACAGTTATGTCTCCCTCTGATCCTTACTGCAACAAAGATGGACACAAGTGTTTCTGACATGAGATCTTCACTTACAGGAAACAATGTTATTGGTGGTCCAAGAAGGCCAATTTCCTAGTGAGTGTCTCAAGCTGCCTTGTCACATTATTTTTTTCCGTGAATTTATTTTGGTGCAGGACCAGTGAAGTGCAAATATTCTAGTTCTAATGACACTCTCTCCCATCAGTATTCAAGCTTTTTAAGACAATCTATTTATTTATTTTTCAAAAGTCTCCATCTTTCGACATGATATATGTAGTTAAAATCAAAACCTGTAAATGTGAGTTGCAATATAGGAGGTATTTACAATACTCTATTGCTTTGAATATCTTGAATATTTCTTATGTATTTTCATTGTCTTAGACAAAAATCTGAGATTACTATATATGCAATGAATTGAAAATTATCTGTAGGTATACATGCATGTTTTTGTGACTGAAAGCGATACAATCAAGTATCCTGTTCTCATCTTTTTGAAAAGGTGTAGAGACACCTTCTGGAAAATATTCATTCTTCTACTAGAAACCACACATTTCTCTCTGAATCCTCTGCCAATGTTATAAGTGGCTAAAGAAAGCTGCAGGCTTGGGATAAAATCTAAGAAAGATGTCTGTATTACTTTCAAAAAAAAAAAAATCCAAAATTCATCACTGCTGAGAAACTCTTGTTACATGACCAGTTCAATGACAGAATTAAAATAGAATTTGCCCTCATAGAACAATGGCTTTTGTGTAAATAGTCTCAAACTGGTGCAATCCAGAAGTCTTGGAGAATTTGGATGATAATCTCCTAATTTTCTGACTGTGAGAAACAAAGTCTATCCCCACGGAAGGGTAATTTGACCAATAGCTTTTCAAAATAACTGACTAGAAAAATGACAGTTACCTCTAGGTTTAGATGTCATTAATTCTAGGGGTAGATTTTCTGTTGTTTTGTTTTCCTTGCCAGGATGGCCAAGACTTCTGTTTCTCAAGAGAAAGGTGAAACTAAGTATGTCACTTTGGAAGTAATGCTTGCTGTTTGTTTCCATGGAAACTACAACAGATACAAAGAGCACAATAACACTATTTGATAAAGCAAATTCTCACCTACAAAACACTATGTTTCAACATAGTCACCACCATTAGCTATGCATTTTTACTGGTGATGAATGAGAGTCTGCATGCACGTGGAGGTGCTCCACTGTTGCTGTTGCCTCTGCTAGAATGCACCACCCATCACCTCCTTGTGCTCACATGCACTGTTTGGTCTCCGTAAACATTTAGCAAGTGTTGATGAATGTCAATGGGTGCCTCTTTTTCCGTATAAAGGAATTCAATGCCACACCTTTCCTTCATCCTCACTTCCATGTCAGATGCCATTATGTCAAACTGCCCCTCTGATGCCATCTGTTGCACGGCAACAAAATGGAATGAAATATTGGTAGGAATATTCACCTTCTACTGCCATGGCACCAACGTCTGCCTCTAACATTGCGGACCAACATAATAACATAGGAGGCATTACTTTCGGAGCAGCCTTGTATATTTGCTTTAGACTTTGATGAATCCTGAAAAATTGGATACAGTCTACCCAAAAGTCAAGACGCAAGAGCAGTTTCAATTTTCTAATTTTTTTTTACAGTGTAAGTGTAACAGATTTTCAACAGTATAATCCCTTTCTTGCCTTTAAAAATTCTCACTTTGTTTCTTCAGCTAGAGTGGGGTTAAAATCCAAGACAATCAAGTGAGTATAAACTGGTTGTGAACACATCTAGGACAGAAATGATAAGTTTTATAACTTAGAGGACTGAAGTTCTGGAAGAGTTTTCAAATAGCAACAATGAAGGAAAAACAAACTCCAAAAGTTTGATAAATTTATATGATCTGATTGCATCCATTCACAGTAGACAGGACCTCATTAGATAGAAGTACCATTCTGTCTCTGTTTTCTTAAAGAAATGATACAAGCACCAGTATTTGTGCTGCAGAAATACAACACATTTAAAAAAATCATAAATAGAAAACAAAGCAGTCTGGAATCCGTCCTTACCTGTACTAAATTGACACCAATAACCTTCAGACAAATGACAGAAACTGATGCTATATCCAAATTCAGGGCTTCTTTACTTTTTTTCCCCTCAAAACATGGCAGATTTTAGATATTAATTTTATTCCATCTCTA
This sequence comes from Penelope pileata, assembly GCA_013396635.1. Classification (NCBI taxonomy): domain Eukaryota; kingdom Metazoa; phylum Chordata; class Aves; order Galliformes; family Cracidae; genus Penelope; species Penelope pileata. The sequence goes on along the minus strand of WBMW01000147.1, from coordinate 102,858 downwards.
TTCAAAGAAGACATGAGAAAAAACATTGGCTGAATGTACTGTTATTCATTTTAGGGTCAGTATCTCATCCTTCCTGGACAGCTTTACACATAACAAAAGAACTAACTTCCAGCAGAGTTGAAAGCCTTCAATAGATCAAGGATCAGGATCACAGTTTTAGGATCTGTGCCCCAGTTCAGCAAAGCATCTGTTTAACCCTACATACACATTTCATTCCAATTGAAGCATATGCTTAAATATTTGGATGACTGTAGACAGACTTCAGTGCATGCTTAAAGTTAAGATTATGACTAAATGATTTATTAAACAGAAACCCTGCTTAACTTACAGGAAGCACAGACTAATAACAGATGATACTATTTGAGCAATCATCAGTCCAATACTCTCCGTTACTTTGATTGATATATTGAAGCTTCTCTTATAAACATGCATCTCAAAAATATTGCACAAAGTTAATGGTACAGTTATTAAACCATCCTGTTATAAACAAGAGGAAAAGAAGAAACTAAGAGGTGGAAGTATAAAGGATAGAGACGGTCAGATAATTTTAAATATCGCTATCATATTTATTATAATATGGCAAATATCAAGCTATATTAGATATTGTGTCTTTTTCCCACATAAATAATGAATAAAAATAGCACACATTGTTCTTACCCATTATTATCTAATGATGTTCCATTCTTTTTCATTCAAGCCTTTCTGGCATTATGTGCTTAACCATCTCACTATCAGTTGTATTCTGTTAGTCTTGTTGCTTTCCTACTGACAGGTTTTTATGGAATTCAAACAACATCACTTCCTCTGCTAGTAGTTTTTTTTTTTCTTTTTAACATTCCATTATAAATTTGATAATACTAATTTAAATGCACCTAAAACATTCACTCTAGATTCTAGGTAACTGTTTTGACTGATTTTACTTACTTAGAATAATATTTATTTTGACTTTTTTTTTTAATAAATCTTCCTACATTAATGTAGTCTGACTCTTATTCATCTCTTCTGTACTGTCTGATATATATCCTGAAACATTTGTGATCAAGTTTTGAAACAGCAGGTGTCAAATTCTCAGACTGAGTATAATCATCGTAATGATTTGAAGAAAAACATTGAGCTCCGTGAATGTAGCAATAAAGTCAGAGAACTAAATATGTCATTTTTCGAAGGACGATACTATTTACAAATAAATGCTTAATAAACCAAGATCTTGCATTTTTCTTTTGCATGATCTCATGCCTCATACAGAAATAAGATGATTTTATTTCCACTGTAACTTTTCCAATTTAACAGCATACAGTCCATCAACAAGTAACAAAGGTACACATTGCCTTAGAGTTATATAAATAAGCCCTCTTAAATACCCATTGCAATAACTTTTACGTTTACCTCTAACATTTTTAATACACAGGAATAATTATCAATCAAAAATACCATTTGTTGAAGGTTATGGCACAATTATTTGCATATATTTTAATTTTGAAAATGGATTGTGCTGTTGAAAATGACGTTAGCACCTCTGCTAGAGAACAGTTTTATAATTAGGTGAATACTGTACCATAAAATACTCATCACCATAGCAATGGTTTTTCATGGGGCATAAGTAAGTTGATAACAGAGACAATACATTTACTACAGAGACTATTGTGGTTGAATAATGTAAAGTTATAACTTCTAGTAAAGCAGCTACTAACGTAAGAAATCATGGCACAGTCACACTACATATTGACATTAAGAGTCATTTTAATGAAATACATTAATATTTTATATAGCAACCTTCATACAAAGCATAATAACATTGCAATGTTTTACAATGTAGTGTCTCATATTCTGCTTCTCATCTTGAAGGGTCATGTGTTTGTCTGTGAACGTGTGTATAGTAATCACTTCAACCGCTCCCGAAATTCCTTTATTTATTTATATGTATTGTTCTAATATTTACCACTGCAGTATCTGAATTACCATGATCCTCTCTCTGGAGAGGAATGCTACAATTATTTAAAAGTGCATTGTGTCCATAAACAACATTTGAGTTCTGGAAGCAAAAAAGATTTAGTTTATTCAACTGTACGCCAGAACAGAAATTCAGGTAGGCAGAATGCAATTATCCCAATTTGAAACCAGACATAACACTGGGGAAGTTATTATGAAAATTCCTATGGCAGCAAATAGCCAAAAACTCCGTTTTATTTCTCCTTTTGACACTTGCTGTAGCACAGTCAACTGACGGAAACAATGCCAGGTGGAAATACAACTTTGATACTTGAAGTAATGGTGTCATTCACTAAGGCACACTTTCTGGCTGCTTTTTGCCAAGTAGATCTCCCATATAAGGACTGATATAATCCTGCTTTGCTGACCTCATGAGTCATGGTAACAGACTTCCTGCTTGCAAGGGGAAGAAATATGGAGAAATTAAATTTTGCTTTGTGCAGATATGTTAAAACTTACTTGTACTAGAAAGCAAAGGAAGTAATGCATGTCAAAGCTTATAAAGGCACAAATAAGGGCAGTAGATCCTCTCCTGCTGAAGTCATTTACAGGCTAAACTAGACAGGCCAGAACCATAAAATACTGGCAAGCAGAAATAACAATCACCCAAATGCAAGGCTCTATTGAAAGCTTTACGACAGTGAGAGCTCTCACTGAAATCAATGGGACTTAACTGTTCATGGGGTTACTTTTATGCATGTGCTTAAAAAATGGCTTGAGGCATGGCTAGTAACAGAAGCAGATACTAGTGAAGCTGAGATTTTCATTTGAATGGGATCTCAGTGTTTAAATAAGCACTATATCTAATCACAGCAAGGCCTATGGTAGTTATTTTCTATATATCAATTTGACCTCTAAGACTTTTGTTTGTTTGTTTGTTTCCCATTTGGTAGTAAAACTGGAATGTATTTGTCCAAACCATTGAGACTTCTCTTTTCATGAAATGTAATCAATGGCATGATTTGGAGAAAACAAATACTGAGGCTTGTTATATTGGTAAAACAGGAAGAAAGGGTTATAGGGTGATATAGCCTTTATGTATATACAGCCCTTCAAAAATGTCCATAAATCCAATATCTTATTCTCTACAGACATTTCTGACAATATCCATATTGTGATCATTCATTTGATTTAAATATATTTTCTAAAATACAATTAGATAATATTGAGAAGTCTTGAATTAAAATTTGAAAATGAACAGAACTCTGGGATTTGTTAGGAGAAAGCAGGAGCAATCACCTGGTATTCAAGTTATTTCTATCTTTAGTGACCTGACCATGGAACAACATGACATCTTTTCTGAGACTGAAGTCATTGCGAGCTGAGGTTACTGGGTGGCAAGTCAGAATGAGTTTTCTACCTTTCAAATCCTTGGAGGACATCTTTTGGGTATGCCAAATTTTAGAATTATTTTGTTTTGTAGGTGCACAAAAAATTATGAGCATGCTTTTGCTTGAAATTTTATCCAAGGAGTATGTTAGTTACTGTCTTTTAGGTTTGCTTAAGTGAATTTACTTATTTATTTATTAGTTCTGTAAGACAAATTTAGAATTACACAGTGTATGTGTTAGGAACACACTTGCAAAATAACTTAAGGAAAAAAGAGGGCTTATTAGGAAAGGAGACTACTAATTGTATAGTATGTCTTTTATGATGCACATGGCTACCATGGCTAATGGCTTTTTTTAAAGAAACATTATTTTAAATTATATCCAATAATCTTGTACATTGTTTGTTTAGAAGACAGGAAAATATAACATTTTTTTAGACTACACTGCATAAACAGGTTGACATTCTAAAAAAGACATCGTTTGTCTCAGTTCTGTGCCTTTTATTATCACATCTTATTACATTGCAGTTTGAGATAAAAATCACACCTTGGGCAGTTGAATACACTCAGTTTCACCTCCTCCCTCACAGGTGTCCCTTGAGGTTCATTGTTACATTACAGTATCACACTCCTTGTCATATCTTATTGCTTACTTGCAGATTGTGGTAATATTTTGAATCCTGACAGAGTGGGCACAGACTCTGAGCATCAGCACCAGTTTGCACTAATGCAATGTGCCACTGCACCAGTCCTAAAGACAACAAAAGAAAAAAAAATTGCAAAAATGTACTGAAGACATCTCTGGGAGGTGCATCTTACCCACTCTACATTATCCATCAATTTATCTATTGTAGGTATGTCTAGGAGAACAACCTCCCTGTCACTTTGGTGCTACTGCCAAGAACAGAATACAGGCTGCTGAACAACTTTTGGCTTTATTTTCTTTCAATTTCAGTACGCACTTTGACAGTAAGTCTCTGCCACTCTGCTGTGCGGTAGTTGAGGTTGGAGGAATATCAGCTATGCAAGCTGGAGAAGAGGTGAACCAGATCTGTGCAGATCCTCTGAGCAGCATCAGGCAAACACTGATGTTGGAAACTCAGCTTTATTTGCACTAAAAGGGGGAAGAGGTGATTCCCATTTCCTTTTGCACTATGAAGACCAGATAAAGAACTGGAGGGGTGGTAGGGAATGTTGCTTGTTTTTAGCTGCTGAATTTGAAAAGATAAGATTTCAAAAGGAAATTAAGAGATATGGAATGCAAAGGACAATACAAAAAAGGATTATTATCACACTAGGTGCTTTATGCCAAGATAAAGAATGCAGCATGGGGATCTCTCAGGAGGGCCTTAATGTCTCCTGCCAGTAGGAGCCACCAAATTTTGGAAAGCAATATTAGGAGAACCAAGATTCAGATTGTTCCTAGGAGGGTGGTATCTCAGGCAAACATAACACAGCCACAGAGACTTGTGGGAGAATCTGGATGAGCTGTTGCAATTTAGAAGCTGTTAAAGGTTGCCTAAGTGGCTTTAAGGGTTTCTTCATCCCTGAGGCAGACTACAGGTAGGAAGATTGCAGATGAGGTTAAAATGGCATACAGTCACACCCGAGAACTTTCAATGGACTTCAAATGTGTAAGTGCTGGAATAAGTAGGGGCTGTGTGATGGAAAAGATCATGTGAAATGAGCAATTCTAGAACATGTAGAAACAGCTTATTTGGGACAGGAGAGAGGAAAGAAAAGCTTTTTTTAAAAAAAGTATAAAAAAGAGAAATCTGTTAAATCTTAAGTACATTGTTTTGAAAATGGCTGAATTTTACACACACATTTTTCATTCAGAAGTTTCAAGCTACTCTAGTGAATAGAACTGAGACTGCCAAAGTCAACAAACCTGAGCTGTGCAAACTTTAGCTGAAGTCTCAAATGTAGCTTCTTAAAAGAATGGTCGATTGAAATGACCACATAGCTAGGACATCAGTGATTTTTCTCTTTTTTTGAACACTTCACAAATTGTTTTCTACTTCTAATTCTACTGAATTACAGCTGTTAGAAGACCTGTTGATGGATAAACTACCACAGAGAAGGATATAGTTTGGAGCACACTTTATATTAGAATTTAAGCTATACACCCCCCAATTAGTACAGAAAAAAATGTTCGTTTGGCTCTCCTGGGACAACAAATACAAACACAAGAAAAATGTAAATCTATAAAGCAGGGCTTGCTTCTGTCTGGCTTTACATATATATCCAAAATCGTTTTGGGTTTGACTGATCCTTATAGCTGTGCAGCTTTTCCTTGCTACATAGTACCTATTTTTTTCTTTTTTGTAATCAATAGAATTGAACTATGTATGTCTATATTTTCCATTTGGCTGTGGCTTGATTTGTCTAGGAATAATTTTGGTGTGCTTCAAATATCCTAGCTGCATTCAAGAAAGGACGCTGTGCTGATGGTGCCTATGGTCATGAAGTGGGTGCAGGAGACTCTACAAGCATCCCAACCTCAAATATTTACTGAATGTCTTGGTTGGAGTTGGTATTTTTTCCCTAATCAGTAAGGGACCATGAGCATGAAATGAAGTTCATGTTCCTACAATGGTAGGTATCTTTCAGCTGCAGCTGCTTTAAAACCTCTCTTAACTGGCATTCAGGATAGTTCACAGTACAACTAATTTAAGGCAGCTGAAAGATATTGCCTTGTTTCAGAATAAGGCTAATGGTATTAAAATAACATAATAGCTCGCTAACCTCAGTTAGCTTTAGCCACTCTTCTAGCATGGAAGACATGCGTGCTACAGTTGTGCACTTTGTTTTGGATTTTAACACTGCTGACATGCATGCAAATGGTGAGCAGCTAATGGATCCCAAATGATTAGAAAGCATGCTCTTGTCCAGACTTTGAGAGGCATGGGTAGGCAGGCGGCTCTACAGATGTGCCTGATGTGGAACTTCAAACAGCGTACACAGCTCTACTACCATTAATAAGAAGGCAGAAACAAACATGGCCCCACAAAGTTTAACCTGATTGGCAATGTTGCTTGAGGCAGGAACAAAGACATAGCCATAGTGTTAGGATCTGTACTGACACTGCCATGCACTTTCAAGAGTGGGAGATCACAATAAGTCCATCTGCAGGGGCAGGAAGGCTGACCCTGCTCAGAAGATAAGGCAAAGACACAGACATTGCAGCAGCCTCTTCTTTTCTTTTTTTCTTCTTTCTTACTTATGCATTCGTCTATATTTTTTATTTTTCCCTTTTTGGGTCACACATGTCTGCAGGCCACAGAGAGTAGAGAAGCAGCCTGGGAGATGAAGAGCTTATGGAAATAAGCCCTCCTCCTCCTCCTCCTGCAGACTGCTAATCCTGATTCAACAAGATTTTTAATTCCCCCTCCGTGGCTGTGCAAACAATTTGCTGATCCCCGAGAGTTGCTCCAATCCAAGGCTGGAGCAACTCTCAGGTGCAGCTGTGAACAGGATTTTGGTTGAAGTCAAGTTCATAAATATTTGCCTAATAAACCAGACTCTTTAAGTGCCAAATAAAACAAGCTCAAGCTGGGGGGACGAAGGTGAAGAAGGGGGGTTCTGGCAGAGGGGAGGCAGAAGGAGGGAGAGAAAAACACCCCTACGTTTTTAAATGCTCATTTAAATACTTTTCAGTACTGCTGATATTTTATGTAACACTGGCCTTATTTATGTATTTATGTATTTTGCTTTGATGGGGGATTATTTTTCTCACTGCAGTCTTCTTTTGATTGATACAGTGTGCCTGCTCACTTTCAGATACGGTTGGAGAAGAAGCAGCCTAAGTTGGGTGACTGTATTTAAAATAAGTAATACAGAATGGTTTTAAACTTTAATATTTCATATAGACATTTAGTTTTACAAGTAACGTATTTTGTGAGATGCAAGTTGCTGCCTGGACAGTGTTCATTTTGAGTAACTTGATGTTCATTTCCGACCTCTACATATTATTTGGATTGTATGGTTTCCAAATACCTCATCACTGTTGGATTCTTAAATAGTTGTGAAGGAAATAAAGTGAACTCCTTTATATCAAGATATACTTTTATTCCTTGTGATGACTTCAATCAATATATTTCTCAACAAGAAAAACAGCAGCATCTGCCATAAAAGATGACTTTGCCAATCAGGTAAAACACTATGGATAAGACTGAATAATTTCTAAGATCATGATTGTTTCCCAGATAAAGTATATACAGTTTGGGTCAGATTCCTCAAGGATATAAATTAACATTTCTTCATCAACTTTAAATAAACTGGCTAATTTACACATATTGAGAATCCTGCTCCCCTCCCCCCCATGTTATTTTTTTAATCTGTCAAAGAAAAAGACTCATTTTAAAAGTCAGATGCCTTTGAAAGTTAAAATCATGGTAAAGAGAAAAACAAGAAAACAAAAAATCTCTCTCCAAGTAGACATCTTTCTTCTTTGATTGCAGAGTGTATACTTGAACTTTTAATTGATTCTTCAGCATAGAACAGACAAAACCTGTTTACATTTGTCACTGAGTTACTTCGTTTTGAAGGCATATCTTACCATGTTTTGAACCAGGACGAAAAACGGAAATGTTGGATTTAATTATGCCTATTGTATAAATATTTCTTTAAAAGAGAGATACAAACACTATTTACCTGTAGGGGAAAAATACCAAAATGCACATGGAAATCAAATCTGTACAGGACTTTGTTCATCAATTGTATGTCACCCAACACATACACCTAGCATAAGATTTATTTAAGAATATTACAGGAGTGCTGGGAAGGGAAAAATATGCTTCCAGCATTTATGCCTTGTACATTTAAACCTTGATTATGCATACTTAATATTTTCAATTCTTCTGAGTTTAAATTTCAAATATGCTTAGATATAGAAATAGTTGTGACATGTCAGCTGTCTCAACATGGACTGGATCAGTAATGGTACTTAGCATGCATAACATTGCCTAGCAGAAATTATCATTATTTTATTAGATCTGAAGGTATTAAATGCTTATAAATATTAGTCAACATCTTACTCTTTTCCTCTTTTAACTAGAAGGAATATTGTGTTTTTATTTAAAAAATAAAACAGTACTGATGATTAAACATTAATTATGGTTTGACCTTGGTATCTTAGGAGAAAAATAAGTGAGCCTGGGACCTGGACTAGTAATGAAAAGTGGTTTCCATGGAAATCTAAGTAAAGAGGAGTCAGGTTACATCTGTCTGATTCCTGTCGTGACTTCTAGGACTTTGTAAAAGCTCTAGGTTAATGTAAGGTTTAGTTCATATATTTCAACAGTATAAACCTTATTTGTAATACTTTTAATGGTCATGTAATTCTCAGATAGAAGCTGCATCTCTTTTAATATTGTTTTTCCATGGAGTAAAATTGTATGGAGATGAAAAGATACATTAGGTACCATGCTTAGATTCAGCTTAGATTCATAGCTTATCAGTTTGAATGGTAAAATGCTTAATGAAAAAGAGAATTACAGAAATCTTAGCATTTACATCATTCTTGTGCTTTTTCCATTTTTTTTTTTCAAAGGAATTTTTTAAATCTTTTTTTTCTGAAGGAACATGACTGTGAGATTTCCTTCCTTCATCACTAATGACCATCAGTTCTGGAGCTGTTGTTATTCTACAACAGGCTGCAGAAGGCAAAATATAAACCTGTTGATTTCTTCCTGGCTAACTTATGAGACCAAACTTTACATGCGTCTCTAAATAGAATGCTATCTGTTAACTGACACGAGTAAAATGAATGAGATTTGTCTTTCTATTACTGAAAGATATCACATTTAGTAGCATAAAAAATGGGACACAAAGCTTGAAATTCACATGACCATATGGAGTAATGAACACATTACAAATTTCTCTTTCCAGGTTAATGCTTTGATGCCGATTTTGTATCTTTTTATAACCTGAATTGCCACATCATTTTTATAAAGGGGAAGAAAGAGTCCCTTCTGAACACTTGCACCTGCCTCTATCTATACTGACCTACATCCAGAAGAACTTAACCACTTTGTTTGTCCTGTGCAGAAGTTTTTGTTTCAGAGCTCATTGTCCTGGCCTCAGATACTGTTGAGGACTTTGGAGAAACACTGTGACTGTTGTTTTCTTGAACGATCTGCATCTACTAATACATGGAGAGAGTGCGCTTACCAATCCTTACTGTTTGCTTTGTTTCAGGCTTTTTTTTTTTTTCCAGTTTGATTTCAGACCAGTGCAGTGGTGTCAATAGTTAGATTTTCCCTTCTGAGTTCTAATGCAATTGATACCTATGAAGTTCATCTCATTTCTCTTTTGTCCTGATCAATATATTATGTCATCTTTGATAGGAGCTCTCGCTGCCACAGCCATACTTTGGAAGATTTATCTCATCCTTTCTTTTCTCACTATGAGTGCTTTCTCTATCACACTTGTTTATTAATAGTTCTCTGGGGGCCTTGAGAACCCCTTGGCCTTATGAAGTTAAAAATCTGCTCAAGATTTGCTAAATATCTTTATGGCTCAGGAAATGTCTTTATTTATAAAATATTTCTGATTTTTCCCCCAAGTCATCTTCATAACCACACTGCATAAGATTTAACTGGAATCACAGAACAGTGTAAGTTAGAAGGGACATCAGGAGGTTATCTAGTCCAAAATGCTGATCAGAGTGGAGCTAAATTTGATGTTGAATCAGATTTCCTGGGGTTTTTATCATATGCTCTATGACTGTAAGACATTTAATAAAGTTAGTAGACATAACCACAGTGAAATTAAAATAGTGAGGATTCTGCAAAGGCAGATGTAAAGGTGTAGACCTTCTTTTTTCCACCAGCATATTAGATCATCGTTGCACCATAAACAAAACTGGTGATAAGGAAAGTCACTTGCTTCATCTGTTCCTAATTATATCTTCAAAGATTGAATTTCAAAATGTACTTTGGTCAAGGCAGTGATCTTTGAGATCTCTGATGATTCATTAATCTCTACAGAACCCAGTGACTTTTTAAGCATTTTGACAAAACAAAATCAAAAACAAGCCAGGCAGTGGAATCCTTAATTATTCAGTGGTGCTGGAAATCAGGGCACTTATTTAACTGCTAACCATAAGCACCCACATTTGAAAATACAGGTCATAACTTGATAAGAAAAGTGACACGAATCCCTTTTGCTAGAGTTATAATGTGCTAGGCAAACAGTACACTCCTTAAATAAAGCCATCTGCTTGAGTAAGCTCTCCATGGATTGTGTCTCTCTATACACATTTGTGTGATCCCACAGAGGGCAATAGGTTTGCATAGGTTTCACAGATCAGTGTTTGGCTCTGTGATTCCCCCAAATTTGAAAGATCTCTAGCTCAGCCTGTATGCTAGTTTTTCTGTTTCACAACAATAATAGTGTTTCCTGATGTTTTAGAACCTGTTGGCCTTTGTTGTTGTTTTCTCCACATTTTATTACTTTCTGAGGAAATACATTACCACTAAAGCTACAAATAAAGCTACAAATAATATTCAGGTTGTGGCACCTTGGAGAGAGCTTTCACAAAACATCACAGAGGAAATAGGCACACACAAAACCTGTGAAGAAAATACAGTAGGTTGTACATACACTTCTCCCACTCATTGTTTGCAATTTGCGCCATTTGTGTCAGTGTTTGTAGGCAGCCCTAGAAAACAAGCCACTGCTTCACTGTGAAACATAGCCTTGGGACTGAAACTGTTATAGAGCTCATGAATCCACTTCCTCTCCTTGGCTTTACTTACTGTCTCTGGGATGGTAAGTGCAATTCTAACACTGTCCACTTAACCTACACTTTCACAGGAGTTTCATGCAAACTTAACTGACCATCCAGGTAGCAAATCTTCCATCCTGCACTTGGAAATGCCTTTAGCAGCTAACACATCTAGCTCAGCTTAAAGGCTGAATGCTGCTCCGGTCCCCACTGTGACTCACTGGCTTGTAGTGAGAATGGGCTCCAAATTCCTCCACTGCAGATCAGGCAAAACTGAGATGTGAACTGGGGTGTCCCAGCTTCCAAATGAGTATCCTCTCTCTCTCTCCCTCTGCTGTTGACTAGAGAATAGTGAAAGAATATTGGAAAAAGTTCCCAACCATTTCTCATGATGAATGAAGTTCTTCAGTTCTGCAGAACAAGTTATGATAAAAAGCAGTGCTTAAAAACAGAAAGATTCAGATGAAAACTTTCACAGGTACATATTTTGTGGCAAAATTTCTTTGTTGCTTGGATAGGGAGAGTAATTATGATGTGCAGTGGATTCTCTATCCAATAAAGCCTTTCTTAGGTTTTCAAGTATTTTGTTTGAGAAAGACCTAAGTTCTGCAATATCTTAGATGACAATAACTTTTTCTGACCTTGAAATCCAAAGTCCTGATTGAGGAGTATGCAGCTGTTGACCTGGGGCAACACCACTTCTATTATCTTCTCCAATCAGTCTCTTGCTGGATGTATCCTGCCCACATGCTAGACAATATTTGCTTCCATTTGACAATTTTACAAATTATAGAGTTGCCACTTCAGTTCACAGGCTCCTGACAGCAACTGCAAGGGGAAAAAAAAATTAGCTCGATTGCATATGTGAGGTTTTTTTTTTATCAATCTAGCCTTAGGTGTGCAGGGATCTTATGTTCATCAAGTGTATTCAAGTATGCATTTTAGAACTGGCACTTTACAGAGCTAATTTCCTTGTCAAAGCAAGCAAAAGCAATTATATAATGTAAACATTTGATTCACTTTCATTGTGCAGACTGTATTTTTATTAACCCCACATTCTTAAAACCACCTTGATTTCAATGGGAAGTGTCTACATTTGTGTAAATACTGTGAGGTTGATTCTCTCCACCGGAAAAGCCTTGTTGCTCCCAGTGCCACTAATGGGAGTTAAGCATCAAGGGGCTAATATTCAATTGATGGGTTGATCTCACAAATTGTTTGGTAAGTCCCTATTCCTGCACTCAGCTTCTCTGCCATCTCTATGTAGTATGAAGAGGTTTTTAATTGAAAAATATATTTCCAGCATTCAGTACTCAACTCTACATTTCAATCTAACGTGCTATGTAAAGAGATTTATTTTTGGAACAGATGCCCTCTGATAGAAACTAAAAAAAGTCTTCAAGTCTTAAACTGACCTTATGACAGTTCATATTACAGAAGCCATTAGCTTGTATTATCACTAGTTTGCTGTGAAAATGCTCTGGGGCATTACAAGCATTTCCCATGCTCCCCCTGCCCCTCCGTGTCTCTTTGACATTGTGCCACCCCATTGTTTAGAAATTAAAATATGCAGCGTTCCCTGCACTGCATGCAAACAAATGAGTGTTCATGTAACTAATACAAAATAATGGTTGACCTTGCTAATAGAAAGATTTCCTCCATCTAAGACTAACTTCTTACTGCAATAGAGGGCTACTAAATGCCTGTTTGCGTATTGGTACATATGGAAAACAAAGAGGACAATTTAGGTTAACCTCTTTTTTAGTAAAAAGTGTCTTCCAATCTACTGAAGAGAGAGCAGATACTTCTTATCTTTAGTAAATGCTTTACTATGTTCATCCATTTTTTTCTCATCCTGTATTTGTGCAGAAAGAGATTCAAGAAATATATTACTTATAGGTAAAAAAGAAAGATTCCAAGGTGCTGTTCTGAGCCACCTCACCACACTCAGCTCTCTACTTGTACTCATTACATCCCGTCAGTGTAGGAGTATGTCCTGCATTCCCATTCTAGCAAACGACAGCTTCTAGGGTCTTTTATGGAGATATCCTTCCCTCTTGCTTTTCTGAACTCTTTCTCACTGCAAGGGGTTCTTCATGGACAGACAAGAGTCTGTTTTCACCATACATGCTGTAAGGACGCAGCTATGAAGGACTGTGTTGAAGGGTTGTGATATTTCTAACCATATGCCAACAGTCTCTTCCTCACAGGAACAGAATATAATCTAGGCAATAGCATCTTTTCCTCAGCTAACTACCCTTATTTTGGGTGGAATTCAAACCAATGCAGAGCCCTCAAGATCTAAGTTGGTGCATAGATCCTTTCCTAAGGCTCTTCAAACAGTGCTGGGTTCCATCCTCAATGAAGCATTAAGTGGGTTGCCTATGACTCTCAGGGGAAAATGTATTGGAGTGCTCTGGCAACATTGCACTCACTTTATGGAAACCCACTCCAGCTTACTCCATGCTTCTGGCTCGGTGCCTTGCTTTGCAGACAAATGTCAACCTGCCAAATATCTTCCATTTGCATTCCCATTCCAGACCATTTCAGAGACCATCCAAACAAACAAAAGAAAAAAAAAAAGAAAAAAAAGAAGAAAAGGGAGAGGCAGTGACTTGTTGAATTTCCCTCCTTGATCTCTTAGGGGATCAAAAAAGGATTAAAAAAGATTAAAAAAGATCAAAAAAGGGGTTATTATTGAGTGTTGTTGCATAGGCACCACCATAAAGAATACATGAATGGGAGGACGGGAAAGAGGCAGCAAAAAAAAAGTCTTTAAATCATAAAACTGTCAGTGATCTTAAAAACACAGAGAAACATTTCAGTCTCAAAGCTGATCATGTAGGAACTGTTGCATGTCATGGTTTCTAAGGGACTTATACAGAAGGTATACTCTTTTCCTTTTGCATTCATCAGGTAGCCAACACAGTTGCTGGTGGATAAATTAACAGATTCATAGGAAAGTGTTTATCTTAATACATTCACATAGAGAAATGTGTAGAGTATTAATCCCCAAATAAAAAAAAAGAGTTTAAACCACTGTTATGGGTATCATAAGATAGTAGCTGTAGTGTTGCTGCATGAGAAAGGCTCCTTAAAGGGTTGTTCTCAGGAGAACCTAATTCACATGTTCTGAGTAGTCCTCTTGAGCAGTTCAGGTAACTAGATAAGGAATTGAGGGAGTACAGTTTCCTAACTGTGATAGCTAGATTTTACCACTGCGGAAATAAGACTAAGATTCTTATTCATCTCTTCAGTAGAAGGAGGAATAAATGTTACTGCAGATCTGTGGCAGTGCACAGTATCACAGAATCACAGGGTGATTGAGGTTCAAAGGGACCATTTGGGATCATTTAGTCCAACCTCCCATTTCAAGCAGAGTCACCTAGAGCTCATTGCCCAGAAACACATCCAGGCAGGTTTTAAATCTTGAGGAGACTCCACAACCTCTCTTTGGCAACCTCTTCCAGTGTTCAGTCACCCTCACAGTGAAGAAGTTGTTTCTTGTGCAGATTTTTTTCTCATGTGCAGATTCCTGTGTTTCAGTTTGAGCCCATTGCCTCTTGTTGCCAGACACCATAGAAAACAACCAGGCCCCATCCTGTTGATATCCTCCCTTAGGATATTTGTACACATTAATAAGATCCTCTCTCTGTCTTCTCTTCTCCAGGCTAAACAGGCACAGGTCTCTCAGCCTTTCATAGAAACACAGTATGTCCTGGGTTGGAAGGGATCCCAAGAATCACCAAGATCCTACCCTTGTGCTGCAGGCAGGGCTGACAACCTCCAGATCTGGTACTAGATCACATTGTCTAGGGGCCCATCCAACCTGGCCTCGAACACCTCCAGGGATGGGGCATCCACAGCCTCTCTGGGCAGCCTGTCCCAGCACCTCACTCTCTCAGACAAGAACTTCTCTCTGACTTCCAATCTAAACCTTCCCTCCTTCAGCTTAAAACCATACTCCTTTGTCCTATCACTATCTACCCTTGTAAAAAGTTGACTTCCCTCCTGTTTATAATCACCCTTTAAATACTGGAAAGCTGCAATGCAGTTTCCCTGGAGCCTTCTCCTCCAGGCTGAACAAGCCCAGCTCCCTCAGCCTGTCCTCGTAGGGGAGGTGCTCCAGCCCTCTGATCATTTTTGTGGCCCTCCTCTGGACCTTCTCCAAAAGCTTCACATCTTTCCTATATTGGGGGCCCCAGACCTGGACACAGTACTCTAGATGGGGCCTCACAAGGGCAGAGTACAGGGGGACAATCACTTCCCTCACCCTGCTGACCACCCCTCTTCTGATGGAGCCCAGGATGGAGCCCAGCACTGCACACAGTACTCTAGATGTGGATTCACCAAGGCTGAGCAGAGAAGGAGGATCACCTCCCTCAACCTGCTAGCAACATTCCGTCTGATGCAGTCCAGGATACTATTGGCCTTCTTGGCCACAATGGCACATGGCTGACTCACTGTCAGCCTGCTGTTCACCAGGACTCCCGGGTCCTTCTCTGCAGGTCTGTTTTCCAGTAGATCAGCCCCTAGCGTGTACTGGTGCATGGAATTTTTCCTTCACAGACACAGGACCCTCCACTTGACCTTGTTGAACTTCATGATATTCTCTGCCCATCTCTCCAGCCTGCTGGATATCTCAAAATAAGACATGCTGGAGGACTAAACTGCTATGGAGAACCACTGATACCTGCTGTAGCTACTTCTGTGCTAGGAATTTGGTAAGAAATGGAGCCACTAACTCTAGCGATGATCTTCTGCAACTGGCTTGCACTTGTGCTTGTTTGAAGGTAAGTGGAACTTGGGCTGTTGTGTGAAGCTGTAACAGACAGCAAGGTAATCTGCCTTGGCTCCCTGAAATGTATCCTACCTGCATTTGTTTCCTCAACACCAGTTGAAACCACTAGACCCCATTATTACTGAGCTGATGGGATAGGTGGGATAGGGATCCAATTCAAATTCTTTTATTAAAAAAAAAAAAGCAATAGCTGCAAAAATACCTTCTGAGTAGATTTAGTGAACTCTTGTCAGTAGCTCTCAGTACTCTCTGGAAAGCCTCAAAATGTGCTTTTCAAGACAGAAACAGTGTTACTGTCTCAACAATAGACAGAGAGGAGCTTGTGCAAACTCATCTGCTACCCTCTGCCCACATGAAGCCACTCCCTGTCAGTCATGATCCTTTTTCAAACTTTACTCTGATAATTAAAATATTAGCATTGGCAACAGACTTCATCACCTCAGACCATTGCAAGTAGGGATGATTATGTTATAAACTGACATCACAGAAGCTGAACAAAAGCCACATGCCACCAACAACTAAACAAAGTGACTTCCTGCTTAAAAGCACAATAACACATGCATAATTAGCTAATTAACCTACAAAATAAATAATTATCCCATATAAGAGTGAGAGGAGGAATGAGAAAAAAGGTTAAAAGGTTACACACAGACACAGACACACTGTTTTCCTCTGGAAAGATAACTAAATTGCTCCACCAGGAACTCACTGTCTTTATTTGTGTTTTTCATTCAGGACTGTCTACTGAATGGTTTGCTAATTACATATACCCACTGGAAACGGCAGAGGCTGTTATCTGTGATCTTTCTGCCTTGTCCACACTTGCTACTGTCTTTGAGCAGTTGCACAGGAATGCTTGAGAACAAAGAGGCGACTGGCTGTCACAGCCTGGGCTGCACTACAGGAGATTGCTCTTCAGGTCTCTCTCCTTCTCCAGGCTCCCTGTGTGGTCTTTGGCAAATGACTCAGGGCTGATTTCAGGCAAAGATGTGGGCACTTTTGTCCTGTCAGAGCCACTTTCCCACTTTTCCGCTTTTCTGCCATCATCCCAACTCTCCTCATGCCTGACTGTCGAGAAATCCCCACACCTCCAGCACTGCTCCTGGGCCTGCTATGAAACATCTCAGTGTCTAATTCATGCCTGGCTGGATGGGGATCTACAAATGAGGTATTATTTTGTGTGTGGTCCCCTCAGGGGCTCAATCTGCCGGGTGATCTCAGAGCATGTCTCACAGCTCTACTCAAAACACAGACACTGGAGGAGCAGTGATGCTGTTCCCACTGCTAGCCATGGTGGCAAGACCCTGGTTTTGTTTCCTGTTATGACCAAGAGCCTTTGAACCCACCTCTCCCATCTCCCCAGCAACCAGGGAAAGTGGTGATGGAGGGGTGCTCTCTCTGTCTTTGTTGTGGAAGCTGTTCCACTTTGCATCAAATGATTACAGATTCATTAGAGAGAGACAGAGAGATACGGAAACAGCAAAACCAAGCATGACTCCAGCAGTTTGGGGCCCTCACCTGGAAGGGGAAGGGGCAGACCTGGGCTACAGTCTCTGCTCTAATGACTATCTAAGTATTTTATCCAATGGCTGCTTAATATAAATCACATAAGCATTCATTGAAATGAGAGACTGGAGCCCAGGTCTCCTCCCTTCAAGGTGAGTGCCCTTACCAGTAAAACAGAGATTCGTGCTCGGTCTTGCTTTCTGTCTTTGGCCAAATGAATCTTTAAATGTTTTTTGTGAAGTGAAACATCTTCAGCAGGAGGGACTGAGCTCCAGTGAGGAGCAGTGGGTGGGTAGAGCTCACCTGAAAGGCTTAAGTAGTCTCTGGAAGACAGGAGGGCTGCATCCACCAGCTGAAGTGTGTGTGTTGTGACTCTGCCTTCGGTGGGGTGAATAGGATGAGAGAAAAAACAGTGTGGGGAATCCCTGCCCTCTCTCTCTGCCCTCTGAAGGAAAGGTGCCTAGTGTCAATGAAAAGGGTGGCTTCAGCCTCATCAAGCCACGGGAGGTCCCTCAGAGGGAGGGCCTGTGATCTCAGCTTTGTGCTCTCTTCTCCAAGTCCCAGGCAGTGACATCTTGCGAGTGCCACCTGGCACTACAGAACAGGCTTTCCACTGCACAGGCACTCCTTAATCTTCTCATGCCTCTGTTCCTCTTAACATATTTCTCCCACCATTTGTATATCCTATTTATTTTAGTTGTTACCTCTTTACCATGAGTACATACAGAACCAGTAGTGCAAAGTGCCATTTCAATCAAAACTTTCTAGGAATTTCAGGTTTGATTATAATAATTGGTTAAAAAAAATTCCTTTCCTCAAAGTAAAATTCTTAGAAATTTAGAAATATGACACACAGGGCGTGTCTGGGCATTTTGTTTGAATATGGGGTGATACTGAGTCTCCAGCTAGATTTAGCAAAAGAAGATCCAACCCTGAATATTTGTTCACTGAGCTGTAATCACCAACCTGAGACTGCTAGCCTAAATTATCTTCTTACAGCACTTATTTTGATTTGGCCTAAATGAATTGACTCTATGGTAAATAGGTACATACGGAGACATAGGTTTCTCTTAATAAAATAGGGTACTAAAATATTATGGCAAGATGTTTATCTGGGTAGTGAGGTCATACACTTTCCTAGATTCATTCATTTGAGTATTGAATGTTTTCTCAAATATCCCCTAGTGCATATCTGGCAAAATCTCAAAACATTCTTAACGCAAATTGTCTCTGGTCAATAAATACCAGAACAGAAGTGTCCTAGAGGGGAAGATTTATGATATGAGTAATACAAACACACCCATAAATCAGGACAGGAACGCTTTCAGGTGGCGCAGTTGACATTATGCAAATCATAGTAAAGGCAAAAATACACGTATAGTACTTTTAACCAATGACTTACCTTTCAGTACCTGACATTAACTACATAAAATGCCAGAATTTGCCTAGGAAATACATGGACATGATCTCAGCTACCTTAGCTGTATTGTTTTATATGTAGATAATGTGTTTTGTTCTTCCTTAATTTTATTGGGTTGGTGAATTGCATGCTACAGATCTGATTTAAATTAAAACTTCACAGGGAATTTCAGTCTTAATTCACTGCAATCTTGAATTTTCTGGTGAGGATATTAAACTATTAAAATTGAGAATAAGTTGTCTGTTGCCCCCTTTCCTTTCCCCTGAACTACATTAGCTCTTGTCTATATTTAGGGCAGTGCAGATAGTGCAACCAGAAAGTGTGGAGAAAGGCAGGTGAAAAGCAAAGCCGTTGCAAACAGAAGTAATTGTGTCTAAGGTTAAGTCACTTAGTGCCCAAGGAAAAAAAGAAAATGCACAAGGGATGTAGTTATCAGGCTGACTGTTGTGGAAAGCAATGCACAGTAACATAAAGCAAACCTGAGCATCTTATCAGGACATAAGCAGGATTGAAGCAAATGTGCATATTAATGCAGGGCACATACAAGCAAAAGGAACGGATAACTGGTTTTGCAGTTCCAGCATCTCTCACACTTTCCTAATTCTTATGTTATCACCATGTGATACATGGTTTTCAAGCAGAACATAGTCACACGACAACCCTATATTTTACTGCTAGTGGGTAATTTTCTTGTCCTGTCAGAATCCAGTAACTTTCTCTTTGCTATCAATGTGTGGCCTAATGCATATATCATGTCAGTGCTGCACCAGGCTGACATATGCATTAGATGCATTGACAGTAAACAGGAAGTTATCCAAAGTTATTAGGCAGGAAAAATACAAAGAAGCCAGTAAGCTTTTACACCACAAAGCTATCAGCATTTCAATGATTTTTTCTCATTGCTTCTTGATGTTGAAGATGATAAATATACATATTAAAAGGCATTGTTTTTATAATCTGTAAAAGCATGAACAGCTACAGAGCTCCTTGCTGAAAAGAGTAAGGGCCTAGGTGAATTCTCATCTCACTGAAGCTGCTGTCAAAACATTCATTGGCTACCCTAAATCTATCCAGAATTAGCAATGTAGTAAGTTTACCAGTTTTGGAAAAAGATCAGATTTCTTACTATCTCCCTACAAATTCACGTTTCTCATCTCTTATGAGCCTCCATATTCTCCCTGTCTGGCAATCTTTCATAGTAGGAAATTATGTTGTAACTCCAATGCTGGTTGCAAAGTTATAACAGTATGACTTACACTGTTTTATCTGTAATCAACTATTTCTCTTCTTTCAGACCACTATGCAACCATACAGTTTTAAACAACTATCACTGGAAGGTGCTCCAGCCCTGTAAATATAAAGTTACTTGAAAATTTCCCTCTGTACCTACTCTAGAAGTGAATAAATAGTCTTTAACTTGGCAAGAGTTGGTCCCAAGAAACATTTTCAAGAGCCATTGTTACAAAATAAGAGTGGATAAGTCCTATGGCTTTGAAAAGAAATAAGATAAAATGAGGAAAAGGATTTGGATGTGTTTGTTGTGAAAGTCAACATGAGCCGGCAGTGTGCGTTTGCAGCCCAGAAAGCCAACCGTATCCTGGGCTGCACCAAGAGAAGCGTGGCCAGCAGGTCGAGGGAGGTGATTCTGCCCCTCTACTCTGCTCTCGTGAGACCTCACCAGGAGTATTGTGTCCAGTTCTGGGGCCCCCAACACAAGAAGGATGTGGAGCTGTTGGAGCGGGTCCGGAGGAGGGCCATAAAGATGATCACAGGGCTGGAGCACCTCCCCTGTGAGGACAGGCTGTTCAACCTGGAGAAGAGAAGGCTGCAGGGAGACTTTATAGTAGCCTTCCAGGACCTGAAGGGGGCCTACAGGAAAGCTGAGGAGGGGCTTTTTACAAGCACAGGTAATGACAGGACAAGGGGTAATGGTTATAAACTGGAAGAGGGTAGATTTAGACTAGATACAAGGAGGAAATTCTTCACTGTGAGGGTGGTGAGACACTGGAACAGGTTGCCCAGAGCAGTTGTGGATGCCCCCTCCCTGGAAGTATTCAAAGCCAGGCTGGATGGGGCTTTGGGCAACCTGGTCTAGTGGGAGGTGTCCTTGCCCATGGCAGGGGGGTTGGAACCAGATGATCTCTAAGGTCCCTTCCAACCTAAACAATTCTGTGATTCTATCTTCAGACAAAGAAAAGGTAGATTTGGATGCCCCTGCAAGCATTTTGGTGTGCGTGACCTGTTGCCACAGGATTCTTCGAAAGGCAGTTTAACAATGGGAAATCTTCAGACTCTTATTCAGAATAACTATTAAGACAGATATTTGCCCTATACCTTGTTTAAGGCAGAAAGATATTTTTATGAGGAAAGACAGCTTTTAACGTTGACAGCACAATTATTCAATGGCTTCAAATCTTGTACGGCATTTTATACAGGCTAAGAGTAAAATAAATTTACTTTTTTGGGGACTTGTTACCTTGAGAATCTTAACTCAGTACAACAGTAGAATAGGACATAATGCAAAATTAAAAAATATCTCAGAAAGGAAGAAACGTAGACCAGTTTTCCTAAAGTTCTAAATATCCATATTCCCTTACATTACCCAAAATTCCTTCCAAAATTATTATTATTGAAGGAAAATAATAGAAGGAAATAATATGAAGTCCTGAGTTTTGGAAGTCCACTGGTTTCTTATTAAAGATGTATTTGTTACACTGAAAATTCTTCTATCCCTATGTAAAAAAAAGAATACATTTCGTGCTTGCAAACTTAGGACTTGTACTAAAAGACTGTCATGTTCTTCCGTACTTGGTGTAAGTTAGGTCAGATTTTAACCTCTTTGGTACAGGGACTGAATTTGTCCTCTGGTAGCACCTACTTCATTTTTCATGGTGAAGTTAGCAATCATATAAGGCATGTTTAATCTGTGGTCTAAAGCATCACCATGTAGAAGATTTAATAAAGGGCTATTTTCTTTCTTGGAACAAATGATACCTGTCTCTTATCATTTACACCATGTCTGCAAGGGAGCTGGGATTTGAAGAGAACATCTGAAAATTGTAAGTATGATTGTGAATTTGAGGCAGCTTGAGCACCAAACCAGTCAAAAAGATGAGAAAATTTAATCAGAGTAGAACATATTTACATCTCAACCCTAGGCAAAGCACATCTCATGTCTGAGCTGAGTAGCTGTCCCAAGAAAGGTACACAGTGGTACTCCTGGATTGACTACAGTCAATGTGGAACAACAGTAAATTTTAATACCCCACCTAGTGCTATGCTAGGGCCTACCAATTGAAGATGAACTTGAGTATTAATTCAAGAGATGTGAAATGTTTGTCTTCTTTGGCTGAAGAATTTCAGCCAAATTATCATGAGCTGGGAATTTTAGTGACTTTAAGCTCTCAAAACAATCCTTCTATTTTACCACAGTGGACTGGTTTAAAACAAAGTAAAAATAAGCAAACAAACAAAAAACAAAGGCACAAAATCAGAGAAATATCCCCCCCCAAACCTTCCAATCCTACTGAAATCAGGTGGAAGAGAGGACAGAGAAGGTAAGTATGCTTTGGGTTACTTTTGAGTTACAGCACGAGATGATTTTTATTATGATTCTGTCTGTATAATGTTTTGAAAAAATGATCTTGTTGCTTTTTTTTTATCTTTGCAAGCCCTTGGAAATATTTTAACTTTTTTTTTTTTTTTTTTTCCTTCCCCAAAGCCATTATTCAGGAAAAAAAAAAAGAAAAAAATCTGTGCTCGTGGATGGAGACACTTTCATGCCAACTTTCACCCTGGAGCAAATTTTTCATGCCTGAGTTATAAAAACCTCAGAAAAAAAAAAAAAAAAGGTGGTGATATGTAAGGTAAACATCAGAGGACCTTGAACTACAATTTTGCAAAGGGTGTTGTGAACCTGACAGGACAAAAGACTAATCAGACAAAAGCCTCTCTTCATAGCTGTTCATCTTAGCAGGGCCATGGTGTCTTGTGGTAGATAGGATACAGTCACAGGAGACTGAACACCTCACTTCTGCTCATGTTTCAACTTGCTGAGCGACCTTTAGCAAAACAGTATATGTAAAGGGGAATAAAATAATACTCATTTCTTGAAAGAGTCTGGGATGAAAAAATGCTGTGTAGTTTTTAAATATTGGTATTCATTAGCGTGCCAGTTTGCTATCCAGCCCCTTTCATTTTTTAGACATTTATACTCTGGAATTAGTTGCTTGCAAAAGCATAAAATATTTTTGGTTTTCCTGTGTACTCCTCCTCTATGCCTTTCTTAGCTCTCATAAACTTTCTAAAAATATGCTGAGAGTGTAAATCATCTTGGTTATAATTGCAGAGGTGAAACTATTTAGGAAGAAATCTTGCAGAAACATAAGGTGAGTTCTGAATGTTCTGAGTCTAGTGATAGCAAGAAATTTTGGAAAAGGATTTCTTCCTCATTTGGTTCCTTTATTTTTGATGACTGACACCTGCAGTACACACACTGCATTAGACACAATGCACACTGTATTAGACACACTGTCTAATACAAACTGCATCAGCTATATGACCAGAACATTAGCTGTTATTGTCATAATTGGATTTAAATTCTATGTAACAAATTTTCAGAAAAAAAAATATTTTAATTTCTAATATCCATAGAAAATCAAGAACATAAAATAGATCTGTAAATTGAAATTAATGGGTTTTATGCAGCTACAATTCTGTTCTGGGGCATTGGCAATTTGCGTATGGATATTCCACAAAAGAAGCTGAATGAAAGCACTTAACCTGTAAGGATCTTTTTACTTTTCCTGCTGTTTATAGATTGTCACATCAGTTTA
This sequence comes from Penelope pileata, assembly GCA_013396635.1. NCBI lineage: Eukaryota > Metazoa > Chordata > Aves > Galliformes > Cracidae > Penelope > Penelope pileata. Next base: position 79,245 of record WBMW01000147.1, on the reverse strand, counting down.
AATATTGCAAGGAGACTGAACATCCATCTCTTCTTTTTAAGAAATTAAGAAAAAGGACTACTGGCCTTGATACTTATTTATAAAATAGTCCTGTTCTACACCCATGTGAGCAACCCATGTACTCATTTTAGAAGAATGTAAGTAAGATTCAGCCCCTAAGAGTATGGAGAAGAAAAGATGTGTCCACATCTGCTCTGTCTCATTCATAACTATTAAGGATGGTAATAGTGGCTAATTTATTGTAAACATCAGTCTGCGGCTTATTAAGGCTAAATTAAATTACTTTTCTTTCCTTTGTATGTTCTTCACCCCAAAGAGAGAAATTTATTTAGAAGTTCCAGTAATTCACATTGATACTTTGTAACAAAATTAAAGGCAAATGAATCAAATTGCATGGATTAAGTAAAATACATTTAATGTCATTCAGAGCACAAAGAATAAGATGATGTAAAAGTACAGTTGGTTAAGTAAACTAATTAACCATTTTCTGAGTATACTTAAATAATGAGCCATCTTTCACATGAAACAATTGACTTCTCTGTAATTAACCAGAACACTCAGAATATTCTTTGTGTGTGGGTTAACCACCATGTTTGTTACTTCCTCTTTCCCTGTACATCATTTTATTCTGCCTCACAGAGGCAATTCAAACATACTTATATATATATACATAATATATGTATAACGGCTATCTTACTGTTTCTTTTGCTAAAACAGAACTTTGCAGCACTGGATAGGTATACATATACACTTTAGCAACATGCAGAGGTAACAAGGTATTACAGTAATTCCAAGTTCAGTATGTTTGAGCAGTGTGATGAAATGCAGCAAGATGTCATCATTTATGGGAAAATAAACTGGTATATGGGGATTGAGGCAACCTTAGTAACAAATAACTTGGTTGTTTTTTTAATACAATTACTCCCTAACTTTTTACTGTTATTTTTCAAAGGAAGGTTAATTTTCAAATACATATTCCTTTTCCAGCATGTTCAGTACAGGTAGTATAACTTTTTCCTGCTGTCTAGATAAGTGAGAGCTAATGAGGGCACAAGAGAAGCGCCAGCAACTTTGAGCTTGAACAACAGCAGAGCTAGCTGAAATCCTAACCTCAAATTTTTCAAATTCCTTTGTAAAACTGGAACCTCATGTTTGTTAGATGGCAAGTGGATATGCAGAAGACATTCCTGTATCATTCTCTGATGTCTTAGTTAGGACACATTTCTTTATATTTCCAAGTTTAAGATTATTCAGATTTGTCTTTTTCTATCATTGTTAGCCCAGCCTACTTACAATTCAGAATTTTATAAATTGCAATCTGAATGAAATCAAAAATCCGTCTCATTTTCAGTCACAGACCTATCAATTAGTTTTGAATGCCTGAGAAAGAACTTCTGTCATTATCCTTTCTAGCTGATTAAGCCAGGACATTTCTTCTGATCACAGATTTCTTCATAGTTTTGACTGGATTGTGGTTTGCAAAACCTGCTAATCCAATGAATACTGGCTGTTCTCCATTTTTGACATTTCCAGAGCTCCTTCTACAACTTCTGTGACATTTTGATGTCTGAAATGCTACCCTGTCAACATTTTTAAACCAAAGCATGATGTTAACATTGTTCAAATTCAATGCCTTCATTGGGCTGCCATTAGTGGTGAAGTTGGCCCGTGAATTTAAGCAAAGGCTTGTATTAGTAAATTCTTAAGAACTAATTTCAATTACATGTTGCAGTACCAGGCCGTAGTATGCAGCTTCTATGTCATGAATACATGTATGACATGAAACTCATAGATATTCAACTTTGGAAACTATTCTGAAATTCTTTGAAAATTAGGTAAATTGGAGAAATTATTCAGAAACAAATATGTTATTTAGAAACAGTTCTGCTGTATTCCATCTGATTACCTACTGAACCAGTGACAGAAAAATCTAAATGGGTTCTTGAGACTGTCATTTTTAATGCACCCAACAAATACAGATTCTTTCTCTTCCCGTGAAGTCCCAAGTTTTGCACAAAACCATTGTAAAATGCAACACCCTTTGTTTAGTTTCCTAATTGTTCTTCTGTATAGCGTAATTAGCTCTTTCCATTATACTCTGTGGGATGAAAGGTACTGCTATGATATCTAACCACGGGAGCTCCAATGAAGCATGCTTTATACTAACAAGAGACACCTCTCACTCTTTTCTGTACTCTTATTTTATTGTTCAAATAAATTATGCTTGAACACAAGCTTGATACTAAAATGCTTTCATTTGATATCTGACACAAGTCATTTCACAGTACTCTTAACAATGTGGTTTGGAAACATGCTGTATACACCAAATGACCAAACATGTCACTTGTCACTAAGTGTCTTAAGTGAGGACTTGATGAATTAATAGACTGTATTAAGAAGGTATATAATTTCTGTTTGTATAGTGCAGTAATTCTAAAAAATTCCTCCATCCTGGGTCAATCTAGGTATCTATCCAACACAGCATTCTTTCTCAAACAGTAGATTTAAGTGAAGTTGTAAGAACATATCAGAAGACGTGGGAAACATATGATCTTCTCCTGTAATACTCTTCAAGCATCCTCTTACATTCAGTTTCAAAAATTTCCCAAGCCTGATATTTGTCTGTTTTATAACCTGCAGATCTTTATTCCATCTCTTCAACCTATGTAAATGCTTCTCATCCTTCTGCATTGACCAGCTGCTCCACAAGACTGCTATCTGCTGCACAAAGAAATACTTCCTTTTGCTTATGTAGAGCAGGGTTTCCTTAAAGGCCCTTTGAGTGGGACAATAATAGGAAATAGTGAGACCTTACTTTACTTCTCCAGGCCACTTGGGATTTTGTAGGCCTATCCTCCCTGCATTTTCTCTTTTCCAAATGGAACAGTCCTTGTCTCCTCAGGCATTTCTATAGAGAAGTTACTTCATGCTGAAACCCTTCTGACTTGTGTCTGAATCTTCTCCCATTTTAACATACTATTTTTCTGAGTTTGGGTCTGATCTCTGTATACTCATGGAATTGGCTAATCATGGTTTTATCCTTTTTGTTCTCTCCTCTTTTCCTAGAGATTCTGAATACTTCACTTACTTTTGTGGTAACTAAGCTGCTATTTTTCATGGAATTTTCTATTTTAAACACAAACTTTTGTGACTGAGAAATAGTGTGAATGCAACTCTGTTTTTCTCAATACACATCACTTTATAGGTATCTACATACATCAAATTTCATCATCCTAGCATTCACCCTTTTCCATGTCATCTATGAATATATTGAAATGTACTGATTTCTGCAGAATTTCACAGGTAATCTTTGTTCATTGCAAGAACAGACCATTTACTCCTAAATTCTATTTCATATCTGATTCAATGCATAGTGAAAATACTTTTTGTTACTTCTGGACTATTGAAGAGTCTAAGAAAACAAAAATTAATTGTACATAAACTTAATTACACAGTGGGGTTCATTTGTTTTTGGAAGATTTGTAGGGGATTCCTAAATCTAAAACCTAGAAGACACTGATTCAGACAATTTTGATAGGAAATGTTTTGTAAAATCTCAGTGAAGTTTTTGGACTTTGCATCTGCTAAGCAACCAAAATGATTTTTAACAAGCTCAACTCCCACGTAGGCACATAAATAAAGAGCAGATTTTCACAGGTATTTAGTTCTCAGTAGTTTCTGATTACAGTGTTCTGGGTCAATTTTTCAAATAAGTGCAATATAATTTAACAATCTTTCATCTACCTATAAATAAATAAAGAATGGAATTATATTTAAACATAATATTAAATATAAATATTCCACTTTCTGGATTCTGCAACCTCAGAATTTGGCCCTCAATATGAGTTTAAGACAAGCAAAATCTCTAGTGTTTTGTCTTGAAAAGAAAAGCTACTCTGAAAATGATCCTTAGGAAGTCCTTATTAATTTCAGTGATTTTTATATTAAGGAACCTCATTTTATAAAGATAGTAGGATCTTTGGAACAGTGTAGTATCTCTTTGACTCTCTATGTAATACTTAATAGCATCCCGAGTGTTAAAATATTTGAATTTATTATACATTGCAAGAAAACCAATCAGTTCTCAAACAATCCATTCTGCAAACTCAGGCGAGTATCTCAAAAAAAAACCATTTTTTTTTCCCTTCTTTTACCTTCCTCCTCCTGCCTTAGGGGTAGTAAAGAGTTTTTATATAATAGGTTATTAAAGTAATTTTTTGAAAGAAAGATGTTACTTTGGGCTGTACATGCCACATCCTTAGTGTGTATATATATATATTATTGCAAGTTTTGTGAATTTTGCTGATTTCTTTAGAGGCAATCTCAATTTGCCCTATACTATTTTAATAACTAAGAAAGCAACGCCCATTACAGATTTTGCAATCAGAATTTGTTTCATATTTTCACTGAGGAGACAGAACAAGATCTGACTTGATCTTATTGTTTTCTAGCTGCTGTTACAGAGTCACATTTCTTGCTATAATCACACAAACATTATGTGTTTCCCAACAACATGACAAATTGAATCATATAATCCAAAAACCCATCAGGGCTTTAAAGTAATGAACATATCATGACCGATTTGGGTTGTATGGCATTTTGTTTAAATTTCTGGTCTTCGTTATGCCTAAAACTCTTGGCAAAAACTATGCAGATCAGTTATGTGCATACATTTGATAAGTAATGAAACAACTTTAATTTGTATACGGTGTGCTACTCTGAGGCTGACAGAAATGTTGAATAATAATTCACTACAGAAAAATCATAGAGTCACGGAATCATAGAGTGGCTTGGATTGGGAGGCACATAAAAGATAATCTAGTATCAAAATCCCTGCCATGGGCAGGGTTGCCACCCACTAGATCAGGTTGCCCAGTACCCCATCCAGCCTGGCCTTGAACATCTCCATGGATGGGGTATCCACAACTTCTCTGGGCAAACTTGCTGTGCCATGCTACACTCCGAGTGAAAATTTTCCCCCTAATATCTAACCTAAATCTCCCGTCCTGCAGTTTAAAATCATTCCCCCTTGTCCTATCACTTTCAGACCATGTAAAAAGTTGGTCTCCCTCCTGATCATAAGGAGAGGTTCTCCAGCCCTCTGATAATCTTTGCGGCTTTCTCTGGACCCACTCCAACAGCTCCACATCTTTCTTGTTTTGGAGGCTCCAGGCCTTGATGCAGTACTCCAGTTGAGGCCTCATGAGGGCAGAGTAGAGGGAGACGATCACCTCTCTCTCCAAGCTGGCCAACCCTCTTTTGATGTAGCCCAGGATACTTTTTGCCTTCAAGGCTGCTGGCGTGTGTAAAGCCTTTTGTCCACCAGGACCCCCAAGTCCTTTTTGGCAGGGCAGGTCTCAAGAAGTTCTTCTACCAGTTTCCCACATACCTGAGAACCAAGTGCAACATCTTGCACTTGGCCTTGTTGAACCTCATTATGTTCATGGGGCCCACTTCTCAAGTGTGTCCAGGTCCCACTGGATAGCATCCCTTTCTTCTATGGCACCAACTGCATCACTCAGCTTGGTGTCATCCACAAACTTTCTGAGAGTGCATTCAGTCCCACTGTCTATGTCACTGATAAAGATGTCAAAGAGCACTGGTCCCAAAACTGACTCTTGGAGGACAGCACTTTTTGCCAGCCTCCACTACGACCCTCTGGCTATGACCATCCAACCAATTCTTTATCCATCAAATAGTCCAACCTTCAAATCCATATTCGTCCAATTTAGAGATAAGGATGTGATGTGGGACCACATCAAAGACCTTAGAGAAGTCCAGCTGGATGACATCAGTTGTCTTTCCTTTGTCATCACCCCATTGTAGAAGGCCACTGGATGGGTCAGGCATGATCTGTCCCTGGTGAAGCCATGTTAGCTGCCTCAAATCACCTCCTCATCTCCCTCTTCCTTTTGCCTTTTTCTGTCCTGAATAAGATTTATCTATTTTGAATTCTACACCTATGTCCTGCTGGAATGCCATACAAGTTCATCTGTAGAAAGCCACAAAGAAAATAACGTTTTCCACCTGCTTATTGTCCTTCCCTTTCCTATAGTTCTGTAGATACCTTCCTAGGTAAAGTATTACATTCAGGGTCAGGGGTAACAGTGATCATCACTTCAGTGACAATAGCAGATCTGTGTCCATCTAGACCAAGTCTGTCCAGAAGAAAGTCAAGAACACATGGCCCAGTTTTTCATTATGCAAAAGAAATTCAGCCTGTATAACTATAGAAAACAAGAGGATTATGTGTGCCTGATACTAGCATGATGGACAAAAGGAAAAAATATACAACACAATAATTCTATACTATGTAAATTGCTGGCACTCTTTTAAAGGTAAATAAAGAAATACAGTATAAAGAAAATAAAGTATTTTCAGAAAGTGGATGAATTCATCATTTTTCATTCAAGGTACATGACGTTTGCATCATCACGTACTTCAGAGAGTTGTTCATGTTAGCATCCACAGCAAAGAGCTGCTCTGAACAGTAAAACCTTACATACAAAAGTAGCGCTGGGGATGAGGGAGCAAGAGAGAAGCAGGCTGCGCCTTTATAGCTAGTGTCTGTAATAGCCACTTCTGAGATCTCTTTTGAATCCATCGCACCATTGCTGCTCCAGCACTCATATTTCATCTGTTTTGAATCCACAGTTGTCAGTACAGCCTTCAATATGTTCTGTTAAATTCTCACCAAATCTCAATGGGTTCCTCCGTCTCTTCACACTAAGGGAGACGAGAGAGAGAAAGCAGCAAAGTGGTTAGAAATCTTATGCCAAACACAGATGGTATCCTGATTGCTCTTTCAGCCTACCTGTGTCTGTCTGAGGAGCTGTGGATGTTGTGGACATGTGTGCGAAGAATTTCCGATGCTCACAGACAATTCACCCAAAGGAGCATTTCCATCTGATTTTTAATATTCACCTCATCAGACAGCTTAGAGAAACAAATATAGATATTTAGGATTTATCCTCATAAAAGTGTGTTTATGCTCTAGTAAGAAGAAATAGGAAGAACAGGAAGACTCCAGAATTACACAGCAGTCAGCTTTTAAAAAGTAATGACAAAAGCACTTGCTTGTACAAAGTAAGCAGTCTATGAAATTCTAAAAAAATTTATGGGGGAAAAAAAATAATCCAAAAACATACAACAAAAAAATTGCTTTTCTTTACAGCATCTTAGCATGCTCATTTGTCCCTTTCCTCTTCAGAATACAGGCACACTATGGTATACAATTTCATTACAGAAGCTTAACAAGTTAGTGCCTGTCAGCTGACTTGCTGTAACCAACTTCGTATGCTCTCTTATTCTGCCCCATTTGTGAGATAAAATGCGTTAGCTTAAATTCACATGCAGTGGATTTCTTTTACGAGCCAGATTTCTAAATAGTTTTTGGCACACCTGGCACAGTGAGCTGGTATCCTGTTCTCAGCACAGGAAATATCCAGTGCAGCAGAGGAGAAGGAAATCTTCCTCCTTGCAAAGAATAAATCAACGTATCCATTGTGCGCACAGCACATGAAGGAAAAGTCCTTGTTCAGCTACTATAGGTGATCAATTTGTAGAGTGAAGCATGAGATTATCCTCATTATATTAGTTCAGATAACTTCAGAAGTTGCTAGTTGTCATGAAGCATACAGCCCTTAAAAAAAATCCAGTTACATTATTTGACTTAGAGACCTATTATGGCATTAAATTGCACAGCATACCAATGCACTGTGAAAATTTTAGTCCTTTTTTGGTGTTATGTATATTACCATTAGCTCAAAGCAAGGAGTTTTGCACTTATTTTGAGGCAGGTGCTGAACGAAAGAGAAGGGCTATTTTTTACTAACTCTTTTCACTCATTTTAATCTTCCAATTTTATCCACTGAACTTAATGGCTTTTCAGACAAAATTCTGAAGGGGTTGTTGTGAGGTTTGGGGTCTTGCTAGTCATTTCTCCACAAAGATCCTTAATGGAGATATTCAGAGAGACCTGAGCACGACATGACTGAAAAGTGCATATAACTGGTAGCAAGAGGCATATCTCATTTTTGGCATGTAAGGGCACAGGAATTCTTACAGTTTCCTTTCTCTTTTGTCATGGTAGATCACACCAGAACAAGAGGAGAATAAACTGTGTTAATTCTGTCTGTCCTTGGTCATGGCTGGCAATTTTATGTATGACTAACTATCAGATTAGTTAATTTTGTTAGTTCTTAGACTTCTGCTGGAGAAGTAACACAGATTCAGAAAAGTGGCTAAAAGCTTTAGATCATCCAGTCCTACAACTCTTCTTGTTCCTTCTCTTTGTTTCTGCCTTCCCTCATTGCTGTGTGTTTCTTTATGGCAGGGATCAATGATGCCGTGTGTTCGCATATTCACACACCTTTCATCCTTTCATTCATTGATTCATTCATTTCTCTGCTTTTTCCAACTGATAGCTTTACTTGTTGGCTGTTGTGGCTGCAGTTCTTGCTTGGCAGCATTTAAATGCATGCTAAACAGAAGTCTCTGTCTTGCCCATCTCAAATATAAGCAAGTTAGTAGATAAATAGCATTATGCCACCCCAGGGTGTGATTATACTTTGAGATAGCACCATCCGTAGGATGGTGAAGGCCCTTTGATTTTGGCCCTGTGTCTAATCATGTGTTTTAACTCTTTCCAAGAGCTGGGTTTCTGTTGATTTCAGCAATTCTGTACATGTTACAACTGATATGGTTGCTGATATACCTGATAAAGTAGCTGGCATCAATGAAGCAAGCTGTTTGGTTGGGCTTGACAGAGCTGCACCAAGACTGCAGTTGTTCATTGACAGCATCATTCAGTTAATGTGCCATATTACTGACATTTTTTTCCACTGCCTCCATAGCCATGGAGATCTGATCGTTTGGTTTTGTTTCTTGTTTACCTTAATGCTCTTGGTTCCATTTGGGCATGTTCTCATCAGATTTTCTATCCCCTTTATGCCTCGCAGAAGGAAAGCCGTAATCTCCCCTGTACTCACTTTCTGGTATCTTCCCATATTTTCCGGGAAAGTTTTCATGAATTCCTACTGTTGTTCTTCAACACTCATTGGAGAATTGCAAGCATTTTAGTAACTGAATAATTCTACCCAGTGATTTTACTTGTTTCTGTTGAGATAAAAAAAATTATTTTAATGCAAGAATGAGAGAACTTAACAAAATTATACAGTTCATTCATGACATAGTATGGTAAAGCTTGCACTTGCAGTTTTTGTGCTTCCCATCTATGCTAATAAATGCTTGCATAAGACTGGTAGGGGAAAGTTTCTTAATGTAAATTACATTTGCATTGGCTTTAAGTCTGCATTATACTATCAGAACAGAGAAGAATAAATTCCAAAGGGTTTACAACCACAAATACTCCCGGAAAGTAACTAGGCCTGATTTCCTTGTATTTACAAGAGTATAAATCAAGAATAAATTCATTAAAGTGGTTGGGATTATTTTCATTTATTCTATAGCTTTATTATACAGTTCTGAAGCACTGTATATTCATGTCATCACTGCAGCATGAAGGGGGCTATAGTTTCAGGTTCTGTGGTCCTACACGAATACAAGAGAATGGAGGCTGAAGCATGCTGTGACTGTATTCGGCAGTTACTATGCAGGACTGGGCTCTTTGATTGTAAAATAAGAGAACATGTTTTCCTGGAATTCTGCCTAGCTGTGTCTTTATACAATATTCATTTCTAAATAAGCTAAACAAACAACAAAATCTTTAACTGAAACATAGACTATCACTTTTAGTAATAACCCATTTCATTAGTCTGTAAACTTTAGGCTTCCCAAATTACAGGTGTTTAATACTTACACGCTTTTACATGTAAGAACAAAACAAAACAAAAATAATACATTTTCGGATGTATGCTGTATTCTGGTTGGAACTCATTCTAGTTGCATAATATGAATGCCTAAGATTATGGTTACTTAAAAAGGACTAATTTTCTAGGTTTAGGGGGGGAAAAGTTCTTAAAGATGTTCCCACAGTTATCTAAACAGGAAGGAAGTTGTGGTCCCTTTGCCCCACTTGCTCTTACTGAATGTTGCAGAGAAGGCATTTTCTAGCTGGGATCAAGACATTAGTTTAGGATATAAGGAAATACTGGAGAGCATTCACAGAAAATAAAATATTATTTGTGAAAGTGTCATTATTATATTTTAATTATTTATGCTCTTTAAAAAATGAATAATATATTTTCCGAGTGCTTGCTAATTATGAAATGACAGAAGAAACTCCACATTCCAATTAGCTTGCCTTTTCTGGCAGTATTATCAAATAAAAAAACAAACAGAAGTCCAGAAAATTGCCCTAGAGTTCTGAGAGCTCTAGTTTTTCATAATGGTCTGGTGAGAAGAACAACTCTCAACCAGGAAGATGAAAATCTGTATTATTTTGGACCACAAAGGCATCCTAGGGCACTGGGTCATGTAGGGTGAATACTTTGCTAACTACCCTTCTTTATTTCCTCTAAGTGCAAAAATTGCCAGTGAAACTGATGGTGTCCATGTCACATTTGTAGGTGACTATGATCTTCCTTATACCAATTCTTTTTCAGACACACAGGAAAATGTATATCCCATCCTGAAGATGTACTCAGAAATGTTTTCACTATAACAACAGCTTCATGGGTTTTGGCCAGCTAGTGCTTGTTGCTGACATCTTCAACATCATGGGAAATATGAATAATGAACATAAGAGAGAAGTAAAGTAATCAGAACTGAAAATTGCAAAACATCTAAGCCGGGGGAAAAAATCAACAAAAGACTACCACAAAAAACACATCTGGTAAGTTTACTGCTAAGAATTTTTACTGAGCTCCAAAATGTTTTCTTATAAAGGAGGTTTATTGTACTGTGGACCATATCCTCCTATATCCTTTCTCCGAGAAAACATTTCCATGCTCATTCTTTATGAAAAATAATGGCAAACAGTAGTAGCCTTTTTTGTGAAAAATTGACAAAATTTGCAAAGAGATAATAGGTTCTACCAATAGAATAAGCTTGTTTCTTTCTTCCCTAGATAGAAAAGTGAGCCTTACTGACCATAGAGGGAAGCCCTGTCAGGCTTTGTAGGCAGCCAGGAAGAGTGCAGAGCTTCAGTAGACCTCCTGGTCCTACTTCCAATTAGATGCACGATTAAAGCTGGGTTGGGACTGCTGTAGTTTGAGAAAACAGCCAAACGAAGCCTAGAGGCTTCTTTCTCTGCCTGGAGTTTATCAATTAGCTTCAAGCTTTTTTTGTTGCAGTACTAGCTGGAAGCTCCATTTGAACTTCCCCCACAGACTTTAATTTCCATTTGATCTTACAGAGACATTTGGGTTCTATAAGGCTAAGAGATAACTTTATTGCTGTGTTTCACACCAAACCTGAAGAAAACATTCAGTGATTGTTGAAACACGATATTCACTGAGTTCCTTAAAACCACAATAGAGTTATGATTATTTATGCACTTAAATGATGGGTTTTTTTAGTGGCAAGGTGGTGTACCTAAGGAGAAAAATCCAGTTTTGATGCCAGGGAAGAGAGAGATCACAAAGGTTGCCATTTCCGAAAATTATTTTTTACTGCCTTAACTCTCTGTAGAACTACATGTGAACACAAAAAGACAGGCACAGTGAATAAAAGTGATTTTTATTATTTTATTTTTATTTTTTTAAGAAAGCCTCTGGATATGCATTTAAATGGAATTTCCCTCCAGATATACTTCTAGATCTTAAACAACACTCCCTCAAATTATAAAAGCCCTAAGTTTTGTGTATTATATGTTGAAATATTAGCGTAAGGTTGTGATTTTCAAAGTAAAGCAATATATTGAAGACTTTGGATAGAGTTGTAGAGGGTTAACTTAGCCTAGCTGAAAAGTCCAGCAGAGCCTTTGAGAAATTCTAGTCACACACATAAACTGAATTATGCAGGTCTTGTCAACAACTGCCTCAGAAGCGTATAAGTGGTAAAGAGGAATAAGGGAGGGTAAAAGTGTGCGTTCATCCTTTTAGAAAAGGGGAAAAGAAGTCTTTTATCTGGTGTTTGAGAACTGCTTGTAGAGGTCAGAACATTTGTACTCCCATGTCAAACCTAAGACAAAAGACATTTGACTGAGAGGATAAACAGATGTAAATACCTAAATGGCAGTTGTTGGCATCTATCCAAGGGTTAGGGTTTTTCTCCCAAAGGTTGAGCTGATTAGACAATTAAAACAATGTCTTCTTTTTTTGGTCTATTTCCAACCTCTCTCTCCTTCTTTTAAAGTATTTATACTTTGAAAGACAACGTATATAAAAAAGAAAAGTAAATAAAGGCATCTTTATTTTCTAATGATCAAAATGAGGAGATTAAACTACATTCCAGCGCGTCTGAATCTATGTCCTCTCATAACCTTTTTTGAAGGAGACCACAAAGGTTGCCTGAAAAACAAAAACAAAACAAAACAAAACAAAAACACCACAAAAAAAAAAAAATACTACTTACATATTTACATGTGTTTGTGCAGTGTTGAATTGTGCTCAGAGAAATCTATAGCAGATTTCTAGATATTTGTCTGACTCTGATCTCCCTGCATACTAGCTTAAATCAAGAGGAACTCCTGACTTGTGAAAAGTTAATATAAGATCAAAATCAGAACTATGTACTTCATTAAGGTCATGACCAAGATATTTACGGTGGTTTGAGAACAGACAAGATTAAACCACGACAATTTCAATAATTGTACATTGTGTGGGATTATTGGGAAAGGAATTTAAAATAAGTCACTGCAAATTGACTCGTATTTTGTTTATATTTCAAGGCAAATGAACATGCTCTGTTTTGTAACTGATGGAATAACTCTTCTGTTTGATATAGCTTACAGGCCTATAGCTATGCCGACTGCTGATAGCAGAATTCTTTCTTTTGTAATATTATTCTTTGCTGGGATAAGTGATTACGCAACTACTGGTCCATATCTGGTTGCCACTACACTTATGTCTCCACATTTAAATGCTAATTTCCTATCAAAATGAGAATGTTCATGCCAGTTTTTCTGCTGAAAATGAGGCAGTGTAAAAAATACATAAACAAATTATAAATAGATAATTACAGCCTGTATGTAATTGCTTTGCCTTTCTCTGAAAGGCCAGCTAACAAGGGGTTTCTTGGGTGGAGGGGTAGCAGAGAATGGAGGAACATGATAGCATCTAGAGATCAATCCATGTTGCTGCCTCTTTTCCTTCTGTAGATAAAGCAGTTTTCATAAACATCTTGCTGCTCTCTGCATCTGACAGCAGAAACCAGCAGTACCTACAATTTGCTGAGTGTTAGACTGAGAATTCCATGTGAGTGCTTTGAATTAGTCGTTTGCCTCCCATATCATTGTTCAGCTTTCCTTTATGCTAGAAGTGTTTCCGCAGCTCAGATATCAAAAGTAACATAGGAAATATAGAGGGATAATTATTCATACTTGAAACCTTCTTTTCCTTGCTTTTTTCTACCTTTTTTTTTTTACATTGCCTTTTGGAGAAAAAAAAAAGGTGTTTCTCACTAAGCACTCTTTGCACAGTAAAACACGTTACTTTAATTAATTATTGCCTTTACAACTTTTTATCAGAGATCAAACACAGGTTTGGGACAGAGATTTACCCATTTGTAATTCAGATCTGATACTGTTTCCTTCAAGAGCTACTCAACCACTAATGTTAGTTAATTAGAACTTTGGGGATTGATTTTCAAAGATAGCTGATAAAAAGTAATAAATTATTATCTTCGATTCTGCAAAGCTTTCCCTCCAATGAAGAGGGCAGTTTTTAGTAAATTGCAAACAACAGATAAGTGCTAACCTCTTATATGGGTAATTTCTTTAACAGTAAAAGAAATAATGTGTCTTCACAAGCTGTATGTCTTTAGTTATCTACAGATATTTTTAGCGATTTTTTTCTGTTGATTACACTTGCTTTCCAGGGAACCAGGAAGTGCGTCTTTCAATCTACCTATAAATCACTTAGGAAAATTAAAATTCATATGGCTCATTCTTCCTTGAGAAGAATGCTGTTCACCTACTTAAACCTGAACATAATTCGATATATCTGTTACATCAGTAACACATTTTGGACAATAAGGCTTTAATTATCAGCCTATCAACATTACACTTTTGGGCAAGATTCTCCTTCCTTTAGAAAGTCTCTTATATATCATTCCTTAATCAATCCCTTTTTTTTTTTTTCCACAAGGGATTTGGAGATGCCTCAAAATATAAAGGAGAATGGCAGAAAATTGTTTCCCATTGCATCTACTCTACCCACCAAGGGATTGTCATATGTTGGCTGGAATAGAATACTTGATCAGATCAATCTAGATTTGCAGCCCTGGACAAGTCACTTAAAATTGTACTTGTCAATTATAGATAGCAATACATATTTGCAAATGTTCTGTGGGAGGCGTAATCAGTTACTATCATAAAACATATGAGATAGCTATATAGAGAGTTTATCACTTTATCACTCACACACTTGTTAACACCGTGATCTTTTTATTTGGGCTTACTTTGTATGGGTATAAATGAACATGCAGATGTGGAAATCCTAAGTCTATTCCATGCAGAAGAGTCCAGGCACTTCTAATATTTTCTCTTTTCCTGTATCTGATGCTACACTACATATACTGAGGAAGTTTGCCCATCCTATCTACTTAATGGATGCTGTTCTCAAATCCAGTGAATACCTCCTTGTCATGTATAGCATCAGTTTGTAAAAAGCTTTCACCCACCCACTACTGATCCTTCTGTTTTTCTGAAACTTTTGACAATTGGTGGAAATTAGAGCAGCCTTAAGCTGCTTTCTGCTGACCCTGTGACCAGCAGAATCACAGAGAAAGATTTGCACTGATGGTTTTTTATTCATTTTTTGCAGCTTCCCTCAAACTTAGGCTATATTCATTTCAGCTGAAACTGTAGTTCTGGCCCATGGTACAGAAACACTGCTAATGTTGCAAGCACTCTCATAATTCAACTATTACAAGCAGTAGTGGTAGTAAAATAATCATATCTGCAATTCATCAGAGCTTTTTTAATTGAATTTTACTTAACATGAGTGTTGAAAGAGTCAGGATCAACATGCAGGCTTGACTTCGAAACCTCTGGCGTTTTGTGGGTGTTAGTCACATCCTTAACATTACAGTAATACAGTTTTTGTGGCTTAATATTTACATATTTTTATTGCTGTCTGAAAGATAAATGAGAAGAGGATGATCACAGGAGAAGCCTGGAGCAGGATTTTAATATGTTGAATTAAAAATATATATATATATGGGAATACAAACTTAAGGTTGTACAGGTAAATTAAAGAAATCAGGAGACATAAGCAGAGGCTGCCAAAGCAGCATTTTGTTGGCATATAGAAACACTCTATTTATGGAGTATGGATAGTAGGATTTTTGAAACTGAGGAAAAAATTTTCTAGAAGTTCAGGTATCTGAATTAACATCTCCAAAGAAGTCATAGTTTTTACATTTTTATTTTAACATTTTTATGTAGCAGTAGCAACTACAACAAAAGGCCAAACTGGAAACTCTTACCTCCAGGAGCTCCTCTGATATTTACTGGAATTTACCTGAGTAATTGGTAAAGGAAGAAAAAGGAATCGAAGATGAAGTCAATTTTTTCCATCTATTTTGTGACTGAGTTACATGATCCATCTCATTTTAAATGACGTTGATGCACATAGTTAAATTTTTCATTGCCTGCATTGCATACCCTGAGCAAAGAGGTCTTGGCTCACAAGCAAGTTTTCTTCCCTTGTTATGTTTCAACTTGGGAGGAAGGTACAGCTACAGACAATGAGAACTTCCCTGAATCTAGTTCTTGGCCCCCTCCACCTGAGGATGAAGAATTGCCCCTTATGACACTTGTTTGTTTGTTTGTTTTGCTTTATGTCATGGATGAATAATGGTATGATTGCAAATGGAACCTTCGGCAGGAAAGGAAACATGCATATGTTCCAGAACACACTGTGGAGCTCCAGGTACTTTTTCAGTTCTTTTTACCATTTTCTTTGGACCACAATGTTAGCTGCTGGCGTAAAATCTTCAATGCATCTTGTGTAGATATTGTGAGATTTTTAAATCAGCAGAATTTAGAGGAGGACAAAGAATAATCCAGCCTAAAGTTCAGAGAATCATGTCCTGAACTCTTTAGCACCCCTCACTTTCAAGAAACTGAAAGCAATAACTTTCACTGGTAGCAGCTGAATAAAAAGAGCAAGAAAAAGACGCTCTAGTAGGAAACAGGAAATTATCCTTTTTTTTTTTGCCCTATCCCAGGGAGTAATTTAGCCTTTACAAAGAGAGGGAACAGAATGGTACAAATCTGAATTTGTGGTGAGTGCACTGGACATTTCATTTTTCAGTAGATGCACACAAGAAATTGCTGCTGTTGCTCAAAGGGATTTGAAGATAGCTGAAGGCAGAGGATTCTCATAAATGTAGTTTTTTAATGTGCTTTAATGGAGAAGAAAGAGGGTTTATAGCTGAGCGTGGAAATGGGGAGCACACACTTTCTCTGATACAAAGGCAGAGATATGCAGATGTTGTCTTTCTGCTCATCTCATGGGGCCTGCGAAAGGCCACTGATGTGATTAGACCAGCAAATTTATTTAGGGGAACAAAAAATTTTTTAAATTGTTCTCAAAATTATGGGAACATACATATGGCTTTTATCCTCTACTTTGACATGATTTGAAATGGCAAAAGGATCTGACTGAAACTTTGAAGTAGGGGGAACAAACCCATCGTATTTACATCTGTTTTGGACAGAGTCCACACAAACAGCATAATGACTAGTGAGAGCGTGTGAAAATGGGTTATTATATTGAAAATCTGTTTAATGCTTTAACTCCCATGTTTTCTTAGGGAAAAGAGTGATGTGATACAGGGACATAGACAATGACTGTAGTCATTACAGTGAGTATCGTACACATTCTGTGGGGGGACATTCTAGGACTAAAATCAATTGTCTTAGACCAAAGTGAGGAAAAAAAAGAAAAAAAAAGGGTTTTCTTATCTCTCTCTTTAAAAGAGGGCAAAACAGGTATTGCAGAAAGAAGACTGTTATTAATTTGGGCTGTTTCCCATAGGAATGCTGGGTTGTTATGGAGCCAGAATTCGTGTTAGGACAAATGCTTTAAGTTAATTGTTTGTGTTAGAGTAAATGGCTGCAGGTCAGGGTTGCTTGTTTAGTCTGGGAAAAGTACACAGGAGTACTTAACAGGGGAAATAAGAAAAAGGGAGGCTTTATCCTCCACTGCTGAGTTCGGAATAACCAGTTCTAGATAAAGCTGTAGGCTGAATTCAGGGAGTAACCTGGGTGGAGAATTTGACTGCTTGAGAGCCAGCCTCAGCATTCCAGTGAAAAGTCCCATTTGTGCGAGATGATAATTATCTTTTTCCTGATTCTGAGCACCTCCTGGAACCAGCAGGAGCTGACAGCGCATGGCTCAGGCAGAGAGATGTGCCTTTCCCTGTTTCGTGTTTTGGAATTATTTAGGGACTTCCTTAATGAGAGCTAGTAAATTTTTCTGGATAACAAAGACGCATCATTAAACCCAATAATCCAACGAAGCAAGTGAAAAAAGCTTTGCTCGCAAAGTACACCACCCTTTTTAATTTGCGTTTTTAGTCTTCAACTCACTATTTGCTGCAAGTGAAACCAAGCTGACTGGCTATTTTCTCAGCCTGCAAATCCTTTCCTTGGGTCCTTTTTAGAAATTTATAGGCTTCATTCTTAAGGCTGTTCACACCAGAAATACTTTGCAGAAAAGCATCTTGCCAGTCTTCCCAATATGGAAAGGACAACTAATTGTAAAACACTGCTGCAAATTTAAGTAGTTGTACATTTTCTTTGTATAAAGTCAAATTCAAAAAATAGTCTACAGAATTTAACTTGACAATTTGTGCAGTAAGGATGTAGAACTCAGTGTGTGAGAATTGTCACAGTTTTGTTCTTCACGTGTAAAACAATTTTCACAAAAAATTTGAAAAATCTGTCATTCTTTATATCTTATTCTCATGTGTTTTATGAAGAACAACAACAACAAAATCCTTTGACATAGTTGTGTCCTTATAAGAGGACTCACATGTTGGACAGAAAGATTTATAATCTCTAGGAATTGCATCCTCATCAAGTGTGAACTAATGGAGTTAACCATTTGTAAGTAAATATGCAAGATTTTTTTGCCACATAACAAGACTAACTTATGCAGGTTTCAGAGAACCCCCTAGGAATCAATTGGCTTTATTTGCAAGCAAATCGCTGCTTGCTGCTGGTATTCTGAGCTCCAAGTGTAATTTTGAGATTCAGTTGCTTCTTATAAATAAGCTATAGTTAAGCTGAATGCTAAAACGATGAAGTCTGTAATGTTATTTTTTTCCTAAATTGAAAATGCTCACGACTATGTGAAACTTATGTTGCTTATGTGTATGAGTATGGGCTCTCACCAGAGGCGTGGTTCACATTAAATCTCAATATTACACTGCCATGTATATTTTCAGTTCAAAGTGAGGGAACATTATTCTTGAGCCAACCTGGTCAAGGTTGTGAATATAAAGGCAGAAACCTTAAATCTGTTGGCAGATCTGCTGTGGCCTATAATATTATCTCTGAGCACACCAGAGTGCTTCTGTTCCCTTCTTCATCCTTTGTCTGTGTAGTCTATTTAGATTGAAAAATCTTTCAGGGAAGAACTTTCTCACTGTCTGCAAAGGGGATCTGATCTCACTTGGGGCCTGAAGGCATGGCTGAAGTAAAAATAATAGAAATAATTGCATTCAAAATTGGCAAAGTAAAAATATGTCTTTACTTTCAAAGACTGAATAATTTGCTGAAGTACATCCTCTTTTTCTTTTGCAAGGTATGAGAGAGCCTTTTTCTCTTAATCAAATCTTTACATATTGCTTCCCTTGCACGGTAAAGAAGGGACAGAGTACTCAATGTGTTGCCACATGGTTTACCAAAGTTCACAACACATGCAAAATTGAGTCTCCAGGATACTTCACAGTTTTGAATGTTTTTTAGAGATTCAGAAGTCTAAATTTTTTCACCCCTAAAATTATCTACTATGTGTTTGCTTTGTTGTACATTCTTACACAGTTAACTTTGTGTCTAAAAAGTAGATTTGGTTGAAAATTGTTAATCATAGAATCATAGAATGGTTCAGGTTGGAAGGGACCTTAGAGATCATCTGGTTCCAACCCCCCTGCCATGGGCAAGGACACCTCCCACTAGACCAGGTTGCCCAAAGCCCCATCCAGCCTGGCTTTGAATACTTCCAGGGAGGGGGCATCCACAACTGCTCTGGGCAACCTGTTCCAGTGTCTCACCACCCTCACAGTGAAGAATTTCCTCCTTGTATCTAGTCTAAATCTACCCTCTTCCAGTTTATAACCATTACCCCTTGTCCTGTCATTACCTGTGCTTGTAAAAAGCCCCTCCTCAGCTTTCCTGTAGGCCCCCTTCAGGTCCTGGAAGGCTACTATAAAGTCTCCCTGCAGCCTTCTCTTCTCCAGGTTGAACAGCCTGTCCTCACAGGGGAGGTGCTCCAGCCCTGTGATCATCTTCGTGGCCCTCCTCCGGACCCGCTCCAACAGCTCCACATCCTTCTTGTGTTGGGGGCCCCAGAACTGGACACAATACTCCTGGTGAGGTCTCACGAGAGCAGAGTAGAGGGGCAGAATCACCTCCCTCGACCTGCTGGCCACGCTTCTCTTGGTGCAGCCCAGGATACGGTTGGCTTTCTGGGCTGCAAACGCACACTGCCGGCTCATGTTGAGTTTCTCATCAACAGACACCCCCAAATCCTTCTCCTCAGGGCTACTCTCAAGTCATTCTCCACCCAGTCTGTATGTGTACTTGGGATTGCTCTGACCCAGGTGCAGGACCTTGCACTTGGCTTTGTTGATCTTCATGAGGTTGGCATGGGCCCACCTCTCAAGCCTGTCCAGGTCCCTCTGCTTTTGTTGCTTTTATTGGTTACCTCATGAAATTGGTTACCTAATAAAACTATATTCATTGATTCTAAGAGCCCCCAGTATGGGGGTATTTACATTTAGAAACTGTAGATATATTTTGTTTGTTTCTGATATGCAGTCTTAAACATGCAATGCTACAAAAGCAAAAAGTAATTTTTAAGAGAAAAAGTCTCTCCTGAGTA
Organism: Penelope pileata; assembly: GCA_013396635.1. Classification (NCBI taxonomy): domain Eukaryota; kingdom Metazoa; phylum Chordata; class Aves; order Galliformes; family Cracidae; genus Penelope; species Penelope pileata. The sequence continues at coordinate 59,065 of WBMW01000147.1, read as the reverse complement.
GTGTATGCACTGGAAGAATTAAATATGAATAAGAGAGATGGCAGCTGACATTGGCAGTTGTAAGACTTCACAAATTTGGGAAAAAAGGGTGTGCTGTGAGTCAGCGAACTATGTTATATGAAACAAAGAACTGAAGAAAAATGAGTTAATAAGAGTTACACTGTGTTCATGAGGTACTTTATAGGATATCTTCCAGCAGGCTTTGTTCCTGAAAATGCCGTATGCTGTAATGTAGTAAGACCAGTTGTTTTTCATTTACTCACATATCTTGTGTTTTTTAACTATTATTTTCTTCTAAATTCTTCTAATTGTAGTTACTCAAAATTACTCAATTAATTAGGGGAAATATTCTGATTTTTTTTATTAATACATAAGTATATTAATTTCAGAAGCTTAACATGTAGGTGACTGTGCGCAATTAAATTATTTCTTCAGTTCCCTTTTAACTGGTTTGTTTTCTCTCTGATGTGGGACACCTTGTATCATTACCAGAAAAGAAAATCTTTTTGATAATTCATTTTTATTTATGCCACACCTCCTCCAATGTATGAATATTTGGAGCAGTAGAAGATGCACATTTTTTATGGCAAATGAGTATCTGTCAGGTGATGACCTCCTCCTCTCCGCTCAACTTCTGCAAGATTATTTGAGCTGATTTATGAACTTGGTGGCCAAGAGTCTGATCTCAGTCCCGTGAAAGTTAATGAAAGTCATTTAACGAAGACTTGTCCGGGTCTCATTAAAGCATTTCTGTGGTAGAACATTCCCAGTGTAACTGGAGATTTCAAAAAACGTAGTGCATATCTTGACTAGTTTTCATCAGGGACATCTCTCTGTTTACCTTGAGAAACTTTAAGTTAATGAACGGCCACACTGAAAAGTACTTTTGCTATGCTTGTAGTCTATGCCTGCCTAACTTCAACTACATAATCCTACATAATCAACAGCTTTGATGAAATGGAATAGATGGTATGGTTCACTTAAGTGTTTTTTTTATTTTTTTTATTTTTTTCTCTTTTCTGCCCAGGCCGCTGAATACACTGGAAGAAAAATATGCCACTAAAATAGATCAGGATATAAAACTAAACCCTATTTAGTTAACAAATAGGAGACGTAACTGTTCTTAAAGTTAAATGGCCCACCACTCTACCATGTTAACCACGGTAAAGAAGTAACCAAGATAAAGAAGTTGCAGCAAACAAAGCTTGGTTTGAATTGGCCTTCCTCTAAAAAGTAGGTGTCATAATTTGGAATATCCAGATCTGGACTCCAGGACCCTTTACATTTAGGGGAGAGAAAGGCATATCTCCAGGGAGCTAGCTTAGGTGGAAATGATTACACTGGAGAAATTCCTATAAGATGTCATGAATCAGTTTCCTACTGCTTAGTTGACCAAAAATATTTCTTTGCCATAGCTTCTGTACCAGAAAAAGTCCCAAACTCCCATGACTATGCTATCTGTCTTATCTGGAGCCAGAAGCTCTGCTCCACACTGTTTCCTCTTTCTCGAGCTGCTCCTTTCTTATGCTCCCCTTCCTCCCGAGCTCCTGCTGCTTCTTGTACTTCCTTCTGCTTGCTGAGATCTCCTTATACTGCCACTCCTGCTTCCTTTACTCCCATACTTCCCAACTTGTCTGAGCTTTGCCTGGTTAGCCCTTATCTAAGCCTGGAGCAATCCCACCCCAGGTCCACCCCTTCCAATCACAAGTGCAAGTGATTTACCAGTATTCCCCAGGGCCAGTCACGCCCCTCCACCATGTGCTCAATCATCAGTTCATGTTGTGATCAACCATTCCCCTACTGCTTCCAAATAAATTCTAAAATTCAGACTTGCTTTCGATTCAGATAGAACACTTGATATAATGTCACAAAACCCTTGAATCTTTGTTGAAGTCTGTAGTTGAGAAGAAAATTTATCTTTCAGCTTCTTAAAAAGTTTGGGCCTCTGTCTCTCTCTGTCTGTTTGGAATGGAGATATAATTTGGACCGTTTCAGTTTCGTGTATTCTTTTTCTGTATGAGAAACTAGAAAACTTAATTATAAATGGAAAGAATTGTTCTAGATGACCGGATCTGGAAATCAAGAAAGTCTATTTCAATAATGTGTTGCTACATATGAACTCAAGAGGAGCAGAAAAGAAGAGTCAAGGACTGAAATGCTTTGTGTTAGGTGTGATTGGTTCACCAGTTCTTTGTTTAAGCTATTACTTTGAGTAGTGACATGATCCATGATTAATATATACTATACCAGTGCTCACATTAAATCAAGAAAATATTGGAGTGAAAAAAATAAACCACCCAAAAGAAGACTACCAAAAGACTATTTTCCTTATCTCAGGGGCAAAGAGCTGTGAGTTTCACTTCTATGCATTTCCTGAATTGTATGGTTATATGAGTTTAGTTTTAGTTCCTGGTCTGCCATTGGAACACACTTTTAATCAAAACAAGCACAGCTTGAGAGGAAGCAAATGTTGATCACTCAACTGGAGGATATTTGTTCATAATAATGTAAGAAAAGGCAAGATTATTACTGACTGAATCTGGGAATCCTGAAAAATGTTGCATATTCCGACAAGAGGAAAAAAAAGTGTCAGCATAATCCAAAATTGGGTAGTTTGAGAAAAATGCTGAATCTGCTTATCTGGAACTGGTCATGAAAGAAGTGATCTGGTTCTGATGACTCCAGCACTTTATGGGCAAACAGGTAAATCTGAAGTTGTAAAGAACTGCTTTTAAGAGCAGTTTCTTCTCTAACAAAGAAGGGACAGGTAAAACAGGTATTAACTTCAGTGATGCAACATAAAATATATAAAAGCTAGAACGCTTTAAAGCAAGCATATAGAATATGGAAATAACCTAAATATATATGTATATAATACACATTGATTTTTAACGGCATTAAGATGTCTGTTGACCTTAGCAAATGAAATAAGGATTGTATGGACACTAACCCACATGCAGTGTGTCCATGCTGCTGCTTTTGAAGTTTTCCAAATAAGAAATGATTTGAGTGCCACTAAATGGCTTGAAAAATATTTAAAGGGATTTTATCCATTTTCTTCATAATAAGACAATTTTGATCTATTACTGAACATTAACTTCCTAATGTATTCAAATGTGAAATATACACATTTAAGTGGATAAAGTATAAGTGGAGGTGGTTTAAGGGTTTAAAGGTTGAAGCATGTTTGCAGAAAGCATTCACAGTTTCTGCTGTCTACCAATGAGGCAGTAATTTACTGGTGTATTTCAGCTACCAGTTGCAAAGTGTCTTAAATGTGAAATCACAATGGACACTCACATTCTTTGTTCCCCAAAGCAACTGTGAACACCATTTCTTGAGAAGAAGCTGCAACTGTCCCACTGAACTTTCACTACTACACAAAAAGTATTGAGAAGTTTGACACTGCTGGCTTTGCAGGTTATACACAAAAGGTTCGGTTTAGCACCTTCCCCAAACTTTCAGCAAAGCATAAAAGTCTGATAAAGAAAAAGAAGTGAATACCCCTTCCTCTAGCTGTATGGTTCAAACGTTCCTTATCATTTTAAGTAATAACACAAGATTATAACCTCTCTTTGCTGTTCACACAGTGAATCTCCCAATTATGTTCTAATTGTTTTGCATTCTGATTTAATGCAACGTATATGTCTCTGGCTTTGATAAATTCAGTCTTGTACAGCAATATCCAACTAAAATGTTTCTGAGAGGTCATTTTTGAGATGAGTGTACTATCCATGTCCTCTCTTTAATTGGATCCTGTCAATAGCTTTCTGTATATTCAGTGAAATGTAAGCTGTTTCTCACGACTTCCAAAGATCTCCCCAGTTGCCTTTACCACCTGGGTTTCTCTTTTGGGATGCTGTACCTGGCCCTGAATGTCACTTCCATCAGTCGCTATTTAAAACTGCAAACAAATCCTTCTTTGTTAATATGTTTCAGATGTTCACATTGTCATCCTTGAAGTCCTTTCTCGAAATGCGTTTGTTATAATTCCTACCAAAAACATGAAGTCAAGGAAGCCATCTTGCTGGCGAGTACTGCCCCTTCTGTTTGTTCCATTGTTGCTGATCTCTGAGACTCTCTTTTTGATTGTTTGTGTAGCACATAAAAAAATGGGCTTACCTGGCAGTATGTCAATCATAAATATCTAGTAATGCCTGTGTGCTTTCTGATAACATCATGGGCAAAATAGTAAAGAACTCAGGAAATTTCAAAATATTTTATAGAAATTCAGTTTAAAAATATATAAATTCAGAGTGCATTTTGAGTAAGGGACAACAATAATTAAAAAAAAAGTTTTATAGACATATGGGTCCACTTATTGACTAATGAAAAAATTCTGCCCTATATCTCTCCAGCTGAGACATGACAGAGACTCTGTTGTCACACATCATGAAGGCTCACTCTGTGTAGCTGCTGTAGGAATTGCTGCACCTCCCCACTGTTGCATTTGATATATATTTAAATCCTAGTAATCCTGGCTCTCAGCTGAGTATCAGTCCCAAAGAGATTTAGGATAGGTTAAGCCAAGGGTTGTGAGTCCATAGCTATGCAAATTCCAGATTCACTGGGGAAACGCAGCAAGAACTCCTAGAGCTTATGAGATGGAACAGAGTTCAGAGCTTCTGGTTTTGAGGCAGATCATCAGTCTGAAATGCAAATTACTGTATTTGGTTTTCCTTTTTTAGTTATTACTCTTTTCGGTGTCTGATCTAAAGGGAAACTTGAAGCTAATAGTAGTAAAACATTCATGTTGACATGCACAGACACGGACACCCGGACAATACTGCAAGTAATTTCCATAAAAAGAATTAGGGAGTGAAGTTGCTTTTACTGGGAAGAGTGTTATACTGGGCAAAATTCCACTGACACTGTCAGATGAAATATGTTTGGCCACAACAGTGTCTCGAAACTAAATACAAAGTGAGTCTATCTGACTCAAATTTCTTGTAAAGTGTTTCAAAACAATGCACTCTACACTTTACTATATCTATTTTCTGTGATATTTTTTCCTTCTTTTTTTTTTTTTCTTTTTTTCTTTTTTAAGTTATAGGCATTAACAGTTAAGTTGCATTTTCCTTACACAGTGGATGACAGATGGAAAGAAAGAGAAAGATTGTTTTTCTTTCATTTTTTTTTGTGGTGGAAACTCTCATACTATTGTGATGACGAGGCTAATAAAATTCCAGATAGACACAATAGACCACAAAGGAGTCACAAAATCATTATATACACTGTATTAATAATCTTCATACTGTAATAAGGAGTGTCCAAATAGCCTATGACATCAGAGACCTTTATAGCTCCAGAGGAACAATTAGATTTTATCTTCTCAAGAATCCCTAGATTAAAGAGTCCTCAACTAGACCCTGACACAATAAAACATAACGATTTCAAAAGAGTTGCTATGTTCTATTGTGTCAATAATTTGCATACTAAGGGGCCCCTGTGGTACCATAGTCCTTGATGCTACAGAACATGGACTTGGTACGTATCAATTGGCATTTACATTAACAGATAGTCTATATGCAAGAATTGTTGAATATCGTATCTGAGAATAATGAGCTCCACCTGAGCTTTAATTAACAAAATTAACACATGATAAATCTTATTTCTTAAGACTATAAAGAAATAAAATATAAGGACAACTTGTCATGTAATTCTGACTGTTGGATTCACAGCTAGTTGCAAGAGAGTAATTCCTTTAACCTCATTTATGTGGATACTATCCTTAGCCTCTGAACTCACAGCACAACAAATGTCTTGGTGTTATAAGTTAGCTTACATAACCCACAGACCAATATGTTTTCCTGCAAAAGCATGAATTAAGGAACAAGCAGGTGCTTTAACACTGAATCTCTCTCTTTTAGTGTGTATGTGTGTGTGTGTCTGGGTAAGTGACATCCTGAACCTGACTTTAACAGTATGCATGTGAATATTTCTCTGCAGGTGAAGAGTTCCCTCTATATGAACAGTTTTATGTGTGCTAGGGAAGAATTAATGTCTCTGTGTAAGATAAGAGAATCAGCCATGACTGTTGGAGGGAGCTTCAGTCTGAGGTAGTGGGAAAATTTTTTACTCTGCTAAGCACAAGCCCTGCTGTTAATAATTGAAGGTTACTTTGTGGAGAAAGAACTGTCCATATCTATCATTTTGAAGATGAAATTTTTCAGGTTGTCTCTGTTTTATGCCATATCAAATAAACCTACAGTACGCAATTCACAAGTTGCATGACCAGTTCCAAGTTTCTGGCCTTTGAAAAGTTTGCTATTTTGACTTAAGTATTGAGATACTTCTTTTCTATTACAAATAAGATGGATCTTTTGAGGATTCAAAGAAACAAAAAAGAATATCCTCATTTTCCTTGACAGAATGGTTGCTGCATTCTCCATGTTGAAGACTGGCAAATATGAACAAACAGGTTTACCCTTTTATCCCTTCTTGTTACTCAACGTGGCTTTTAGGTCTTTCTCCAAATGAAGCACTCTGCAAGATATCCAGAGATAGAAGAGAAGGAGAATGAACTCACCTACATAGAGCTTATGAAGGCTTTAACATTTTCATTGATGTTTCTGTACCTGTGACACATATTTTAAAACCATTCTACAACTGTGAGAGAGAATGCTTTTGTGAACAGTCATAGTGTGTGTTCATGTGCACGTGTGTGTATAAAAAAGACAGAAAGGAACAAGATTTTTAAGTTAGAGAATAGCCTTATTCTGTTATTGATTATGCAGGACTTGTAAAACGTCTCTGATGGATCAGTGGTAGCAAGTAGCCTTAAAAAGTGATATGGTCTTTGCCTGAGCTTTGCCTAAATTTATCAGTTTGCTACTTTTTTTTCCTTACTTGCTATTCCAAGCGAGAAATTAGCACCTTGTCAGCATGGCAGAGGAGAGAAATGCAGTAAGTCTTCATAGATCATTGACAACTACTGATCTTTTGTGCACTGTAGGCAGATTGCTCTAAACAGGAGACCTAAATTTATCTCCAGCTAATAGATAGGCAAAGAAAATCAAAGCAGTGATATGTACTTACTGTAGAGGGGAGAGCTTCTGAATCACTAATCCCATGGGATCTTTCTCCTGTAGAAATTATCTTCTATAAATACGTTTTTAAAAATTTATTATACAAATGAATTTTGGCCATTGGCAAAATGGATCATATACTTTAGTGCTCTACAAACCATTTGGCAGTAAGAGCAAAAACAAATGCAACTGAAATTTGAAGAAAAGTATCTGTGCAAAGACTGTGAAATGTGTGGTCAATTATTCTTTGAAAGACTGAGAGAAGTTATGCAATATGCGGGCATATGCAGAGAACTAGAGCGGATGCACTTGTTTCATCATTCTAGATACAGTGCAGTGGTGTGGGTTGTTTTATGTTTTGCACAAGGCTATTTCAAGATCTTGATCTTTTTTCCCTTTGCAAAGCACTGATTTTGCTATCACAGAGTTGTTATTGCTGTGTAAATGTTATCATACTCAGATTATTTTCACTGTTTATGTGTTTGATGTTTCTTGTACAGTGTAAACCATTTTTTTGCAGGCAAAATCCAGAACAGCAGTCCCCTTTTAATACAAATCCCATTAAAAGCTGCCATTCTTAAATTAGCTCAGCAAAAAGTGCATTTTATAGTCAAGCAAGCAGTAATTGGACACTGTGGCTATGAGTGGCCCTTGTGGTGTTTGGACCAAGTCCAAATGTACCTTCTGTCTGTCTCTGACACAGGCAGACAATAGTAGTATTATTTACTGTGCTGGCTCTGTGTAATTCGACAGGCCAGCTGCAAGAACAAAGAACCACTAACATTTTGCCCAGCCCTATTCCCAACTGAAGGCCCATCTACATTTCATAAATAATTTCCTAAAATGCTGGATTCTCTTTCCTTTCTACAGCCTTCACTGTGCTAATTTAGAGAATAAAAGTTAGACTTGCAAACAGTATCCTCTTCCTGTGCTGTCATTCATATATTTTTAATTTTTGGATCCCATTCTTGTACTGACCCCAGAGTCATTATCATATACAGCTTGTCTCCTTAGCTGTGCCCAAGAGTAGCCCTTTTACTGACTTTCCCATGATTCTGAAGTTAACAAAAGGGTTTGAGGATCGGTCACTTTACTCCATCTAATAAGCAAGTGACCTCCTTCAATGCTATTAAAATGCAGAAGTTTTGAAAGGTTTTCAGGAAGAATATCTCCCCTACGTAGTCATGAGCAACATGTGAATGAACACAAGAGGGAGTATTAGGTAGTAGTTAATATTAGGGGGATCGTGTTCAGGGAGCCCTGGATTACCTGTAATATTACCTGCAATACTACCTGTAGCTTTGACTTTGTTTTTGTATCCTTAGGCAGCTTTTCAGTATGTAACCTATCAGGAGCAATGAGACAACATGGGAATAACCATACCTCTACTTTACATTCATTGGATCTAATTTTCCAATCAAGGAAAAGATGAAGCAAGTTGCTACCTCTGTGTTTTTTCATACAACCTCAGGCTTCCTGGAAGTTGAGGCAGCTGAAATCCATCTTTAAAACGGATACAACATCTCATTCTACAAAAGGATGCCCTCTGTGAGAGTGTTGTTTTTTGAGCTGACATGAGCATCTGGAGTGCTGATTCTTTAAATGTAAAATATGTTCCTTCTTGTCATAAACATCTCCTATTTTCTCATTTATTTGCAGTGGTAACCTCCCCACCATCTTTGGCTGTCATTGACCACAGAGGACGGCAGGTACATATGTGGGAACATCCACAGGTGAGTGACAGACAGTGAGAATGGATGGGGAACCCAATCTTCTGATATCTGTGTGTACGGCAGGCAGGTTGGTAGGAAGTGGGTGAAGGAGGCAAATTAATTGCAGCCAGTAAAGAAGTAAAACAAATGACTCCCTTAGGAGACAAGAGAGGAAATGGGGATTCTCTGACTCACCATCCCATCACCATTCCTTCAGGGCTTCTCCTAGAGTGCTGCTGCTACATGCCAACCCTTACAACAAGGCTGAAACAAAGGGCTTAACAGAAGGCGATTTCCATGGGGCATGGGCATGTTGCTGTATTTCACAGATGTGTATGAATGCAGTGCACATACCCAGGGTGCTCTGTAAATAATCATAATACTTACAGTTGTGTTGGATTTTGTCGGGGAAAGAAGAATTGATTCTCAGAGTTGCATTACTGTACCAAAATATGTGAAACACATATAGTGACACCGCTCTTTGAATTTTAAAATGTGATCCTAGGAATCTCTTAAATAATTTGTTAGGTGCTTATCAGAAATCTCTTTGCCTACTATTTAGTTGGGATTTCTAGACAGTTATCTCTCTGCAAAAGAAATGCCTTCCAAGTGTCACAGTGTACAGTAAACATTGACCAGCACTCTGAGAAAACACACTGCAAGATGAAATAAATATATAAGCACAAAAGCAGACAATGTGGTTGCTAATCAGCCAACTGGGGCATGCTGGCAGCAAGGCTTGATTTCTTTTAACTACACTGGCTCCTGGGAATACACTGCTGCCTGAAACCACTTTGACTGCCCTCAGTGTTGAGCATAGGTGTTCAAAAGTATCTGCTTCAGTGCTTACAGTTTCAGTTTGTTTTGATGGACTTATGGAGAGTCTTGATTTAAGTCAGAAATTCTCCAGAATGTGCCTCAGTTGTATCTAAAATGGATGAGCTAATTTTCTCACAGGTAGAAATTGCCTTAATTCTCCAAAATCTGGGCCTCCAGAACATTCACGCACAGAGAATGATCCTCTGATAAATTAAACAACATTAAGTCAGGGTGACAGGAGCTCTTTATTTGTATATTCATTTATTTTGCAATGGATATTCACCTAAATACAGGTCAGCCAAGTTTAAAAGCAGAAACTGAATTACATCCAGCTTGGTAAGAACCACCAAACATGACAAATATCTTTTAAGATTCCTGAAGAAAATTGAATTAGAGGTGCTGAAGTGCAGATTTGATTGCCTACACAAAGAGTAAGCAAGCCCCTCTTCAGGACGAGGGCAGGTTCCTCAAAAGGATAGTTTGGCATTAAGATAAATCTCTCCTGGGAGATACATGTTAAATATGGCTACAAAACTGGAATCCCAAATTAGGAAAATTTATTTTGATTTTGTAATTCGACAGAATGAATACCAAAGCTTTTTTTTTTGTTTATTCATTTTGTATTTGTTTTTGTTTTTCCAGAGATGGTCATTTTCACTTTTTATCTCTGTCTGTACTGGCAAATAATACCTATGTGGGACATGCACTGATGTTATAGGAGATCCTCAGCAGAAGAGTTTCTGTGTTGTCTAATTTGGAATTCAAAGCCACATCTCCAAAACACAAGGTGAAAGATATCATTCTTACACTTCTGTAGGGCAGGTTTTACAGTTTAAATTTTGTTCCTGAGAAATCTTTTTTTTTTTCTTTTTTTGGTGGAAGCTCTACTGAACTTGATAAAGTACCAAAGAAAGATTTGAGTTTTCTAATCAGATATTTTCCAGTAAAAAGTATTTTGTTTGTTTTATTTTTGTTTTTTAAACAAACAAAATTCCTGAAGGATAGGTTTTAGGTTGGCTGCATATTTCTAATTTTATATTTCTAATTTATTCCTTTGCTGCAGAGTTGATAATGTGCGAAGAAATAATGGAGTTAGATCATATTTTTATATTTTTCATACCTCTTTCAGATTGTTCTTATTCCCAAATAAGGACAGTGTTATTTTCACAAATATTATTTCCAACCTTACAAATTATTTGCTTCTTTAACAGCTGTTTTAACTGTTGTTTTTGAGGAAATCTCACCAGAAATTGCTTTGAGTGTGTAAATACATTCTGGTTGGTACCCCAGCTGGCCCATGTGACCACAAGCCACAATGATAAGGCTCTAGCCAGGCCTCTCATAGAGTCCCTTTAAAAAATAGCCACAAATGACGGGGATAAGTATGGTCTTTTGGCCACAGAATAATTGTCCTTAACCATGATTAACCTTTCTACATAACACTCTCTCATTGTTGAGGCTATTAGAACTGAAATTCCTTTTCTTATCACATCGCTGTTCAGGAATATATATGTTTTATTTTCTAAAATGTGTAACAGCATCAAACAGGACTTCTGTAGTTGTACTGAGAGCCTTAAGAAAGGCTGATCTAGAAGTGAAAGTTCTCTGAAAGTTTCCCAGGCTCAGGACTGTTAGCTCATCTAATCAACTGAATGTACATTGCTAAGGCAAAGGTGAATAAAATGAGAGTTTTGTAACTCACTTGTTTGAGCAACGAAACAAAAACAGCTAGTGTGTTGTTACACATGGTTTTGTTTGGATAGGATGAACAGAGTGCATATTTATTTATTTATTTTAATTATTCATAATTCTTTCATATACTAAACAATATTTAGTATATTTTTAGAAAGATCTTAAATGTTTTTTGAGAGAACAATTTTCCTGCATCTCCAAGTCATGTTTCTCTTTTAAGATCACTGGAAAAGTTACACTGTGACTGGAAGGCAAAAATAAATAGGCAATGCTTCACAAAAGCTCACTGTACAAAATAAGAATTTTTAAAAAAATTTTTTTGTGTATCTTTGTCTTTGCTATGGTTCTTTTGGCATTGTCATCTCACTTCTCAGCTTCATGATCTTATATTAATGTTTGCTGTGTGTCAAAAGTTGATAATTGTTAGTAAAGATTGTCTGCCTCACAGGCACCTTACAACTTATCAGCAGACTGTTCTACAATTTGGCCTCATTCATAAAAGAGCACATTAAACAATGCAAGAGGAAGAAAATGTCCTGAGAGAGTAAAATTAGGAGTCAGTAACTATCTACAGTGTCTAGTCTTGCATTGCATGTGATGGTGATGTGTTTGTACAGACACAGATGAGTTTGTGTGTACTTGTAAACAGATACATGCACCCTTGTTCCTGTTTTTGTAACATGTATTTCAATGCCCATCTCAGAGCTCTGAACAGTTCTTCTATAACTCACAGTGAACTGCACCACAACGAAGAGTGTCTATAAATATACATGAAAGATCATTGGAGAATTAAATATGAATTTAATTAAAATAATTTAATACTAAGGTATTTCATCTGATAAGAGGCAGTATCAGTTAGGGACTTACTAAGGTGTATTTTGTAGTCACTGAGGCTTTGGCTTATCTTGCTTCTTTCTGTTTTTCTCAAACCACTGTGTGTGGGATATTTGCACTGAGGACTGGAGTAGCTAAAAGCTACAGGCAACATTCTGCCTTCTGTCATCCCAGAACAACCTTTTTGATTTCCAGGAGGGTGCAGCCAGGTAACTAAGCACAAAAATGCAAACATCTGCTGAATACCATCCCAGATGTGGGGCAACTTTCTTGGTGGTCAGAGTGCTTTCTGTCTGTGGAAATCTTTTGAGATAAAAGAACTTCAATATGCAGGGCTCAGATTTACCATATATACACAAACGGTAACTTGCAGGAACTGACAAGAAGTATTCCTGGGTTGAATTTATCCCTTCATCTTCTGTATGTAAAATCATTATATATGTAAATATGCTGATTCTGCTTCTGATGAAAGGATGAAAACTACTTCTTTCAGAATGTAAGGCTGGACCTTAACAGTTGTGAGTGTGGATGAGCACCCAGGTCTTTCAAAGGACAAACAACTACTACAGACAATGAGCTTCACCTTGACTCTTAACGACTCTGTCAGCCAGTAGAAGGAATGTTCTCAGCTGCTTGCTCTTTGTTAATGACAAAACAACTATCTAAATTGAATGTTTGATTCTATTTAAATGTCAACACAAGTGACTAATTTCAAATTATGTAATTATGCTAAAAAAGCAGAGCTAAGATATTTCTAACCTGTATCATACAGAGCCAACTGTGAAAATCAAATACTGTTGTTTTGAATGATTTCTGTTAAATGATCATCAAATGAATGTTACCATCGTGGTATTGTGATGATGTTATTAACAGGATGTGGCTCGGATGAAATCTTTAAGAAAGACCTCATACTTTTTAGGGATGTTAACAAAATGACTGCTTGGGAATTATTTCAGGTTGCCCATTTTTAGGAGGATTCTTCCCTGTCTAGAGCTCACCAGCACATATATGTAAAGTCCTCCTTTCTCTCTCCCCTCAGCCCTTGGAAAATCTTTCAGTCTCAGGCTAGTGACACTGATTTCTGAAGTAGATGAATCAGTTCCAAAGCAGTCAGTAATATGTGGCAGGACAAAATAAGTAGATAGCTAATATTATAGGGATTTTATTGACATCTTTTTCCAAAATAGATTGCAATGATTCATTTGTGTTGTAGCAGTTTCTAATAGACTGATCCACGGATCAAAACTGTGCTGGTGATAGGTACTGGAAACATGGAACAGAAATGCAGACCTTGCCTTCCCTGGAAACAGCACTGGATCAAATTGCCACCTCCCTGGTAGTATGCTATCTTCTTTCCCTCGAGCTGTGTGATTTAAAACTAATCCTTCCTGTTGTTCCTGAACTGATGAGCCCTCCCCTGCTACCTCCATCCCATCCCAAACTTAAGGAATCCAAAGAATTTTGAGAAAAGCCCAGCTGAGCTCAACTCTGCCTAACCTTTTCCAAACAATTGCTCCGACTGCTGCTGCACTGAACAGCCCTGTGTTTAAGAGGCTGGCTTCATTTATAAATCCTGTTGGTGAAAACAGTTCTGTAGCTGGACCCAGTAGGAGTCTGACACTCTCATTGTGACTAGCTGTTTATTGTGCAAGCTGCTGACTAACTCTCAGTAACTAAAATATAATTTTCCAAAATAGACACAGATGACAAACAGATAATCACTGCAGAGAGCCAATATAAGTAAGGAGTACACTCAAGGCTCTTTTAGGTGTACTTCACAGGCTTATTATAATCAGCAAACGGATCTTAACTCAGGCTGTCACCTACTCAAAACTATTCCTTATTTTCAAGGCTCTATCTCTTCTTGCCTCTTCAGATGAAGTGAAGGGGGTTCAGTCATGTGCTCTGGTAACCACTTAGTTCTCAGATGGCAACCAAAACACTGTTCTTTCTCAACCTAAAATCCCTGTGACTCCCTTTTCCCATTTTCCCAGCTCCCATCCTCTCCTAGGAGCTGGATCACCCTAGCCAAGGCAAGAAACATCCTACCCATCTGAGCTTTAGGATGTTCTCATCCCTTTAAATCCAGGGTGAGGAGCTATTTCACATTTTCCTGCAGCTAACTTTCTGCTTGTATTGGTACATAGCACTTACTGAGTCTCAGAACATGGCTACCTCTCGTGGCCTTGTAGCCATTATTTCCTAACAGAGATAGCAGGAAGACAGTTGTACTTCAGGAAGATTTGAACAAAAAGCCCTAAGATGATGGAGATTGAAAGTATTCAGCTGATATACAAGCAAACAAAAGAAAGCAAACACCTTGACTTAACTGAGAGGGCACAGGGCAAAGATATTGCCAAAGAATTCAGTTATCCTTGACTAGAATAAATAAGTAAATCCCTTGAGAATGGGACCCTGGGCACTTAAGCAACAGTAAAATAAATTAAAATCTTGTGTCTGATAGTAAAATACAATGTAGCTTCAGTGCAAGATTTCTTGCTACCCTAAGGAGGCTGTTTCTACCGAGGCCTCTGGTGTTCATCTGTCTCATTAAATGAAACCTGTAATGGGAAGAAACACCCCACCATACACCTTAAAAAATAAGCACGTTTTGAAAAGTGTCTAGATTGGAGATTTGCAGACAGATTTAGTTTTCTGGGGCCAGCATATAACTTCTGTGTGCAGAGCTGCTTCACACGGCTGTTGTGCATGCCTCTGGTGGTGCTCAGGATTGTGCTTTAGAGGTGTGAGCCTGTTCTGCTGGGGTCATGGACACATCCACATCTGTGCCCGCACTGGGGAAGAAGCCCTTGCCCCTGCCCCAGCACCCGGCTGGGTAATTGAGTATGGTGCTGCGAACAAAGCCATTGGAAACCTGAGAGTGGCTGTCCAGTCACCAGCAGATTTTCATGACAGATTTTGAAAAAGATCAGTTTTTGCAAAATGTGGAATAAAAAGAAACCTTAGTAGCTGTTGGGAGAGAGATTATATCTACTTTTCTATCTATCTATCTAATCTATCTAATCTATCTCTATCTGTACCTCAGTAACTGTTATCTCTCCCATTGAATGAAATTATACTTTTAGCCTGCCATAATTGAGAGCTGTGGTAACATATGTCATACAAGTCATAACACCAATATTAATCATTTAAAAACAAAGGGATAGCAAAAATCCTGACAACAATGTTGCCTGCATTTTTTCCCATTTTTTGTGTTGGTATATTTTTTTAAGCTTTAGGTTTACAGAAACTCCAATTATCAACTGCTTTCCACATACAGTCTGAAAAAGTTTTGACATTAGGGACGTCAGCAGCAGTCGGAGGTGGTGTCAGAGCACACGATGTGGCATTCAGCAAGCTGTCGGCCCTGGTGCAGGAGGCCGGGTGACACATCTTTTCAAAGAGGCATAGTGTCTTTTGTTACGACTTTTCCCTCTCAGATTAGATTGACTTGTTAGCTCATCCTCCCTGGCATCTTTCTGCTAATGCCTCTGCTTTGTAAGCTATTTCTCACTCTCTGATCAGTCTGGGATCACATTTGGGTTTGGACCATGTAAAGGAGAGACAAGTTTGAAGCAATATCCAGGCTCAGGAGATATTTAGACATTTTATGCTCATACATATAGTATGCAACATTTTCTACCTCTTAAGAAGAAAAAGGATGGAAGGAGAGAGTGAAGGAAAGAAGCAAGAAAGGAAGAAAGGAAACAAGGAAGCAAGGAAGAAAGCAAGGAAAAGCAGAAATGAGAGCAGGGGAAAGAGACAGAGATGGAAAGAAAGAGAAGAAAAAGAAATAAAAGAAAGAAAAAGAAGATAAGAAGTCAAGAAAGAAATAAAAAGAAAGGAAAAAGAATCGTTCAATTTCTTATGCAGAATGCTTTTCTATTACAAAGCACAACAGACAATAAAACTTGTTTGAATATGTTGTGTTCCATAACAGACAACAAAGAGCTCATTCTCAATCTCTGTAAACACAGAGGAAGACAGAGATGCTGATACACAGAGTGACCTTAGCAGAATTGCTCAAATTTAGCAATGAAACTGATAGATTTACATGATGCATATGCAGCAAGGCTCTTCGTCTTCATGTCCTTGTGCTCATTATAAAGGCATGGATGCAGAGCATGGTTTATAGAGTGATGATAAAATACACTGTGACACCTGGGCTCCCTGCAGAGCTCTGAAGATTTATCTGTCTTTAGATGAGGTACTGTACAGGGATGGCTCACTCCCATCGCTGCTCTGGTGAACTTAAACATAGACTAGAAAAGATCACTCATCTGGAGAGAAGAATAATTTAGTCTTTACCCATTCCAGAGTTCTCCCATGTTTGTATTTTAATAAAGGCCGTCAGTTTACATAGTTGTGCTGAACTATGTTTTTTTGTTTTTGTTTTTGTCATTTAAACTATGTGCATTAGGATGTCTATTGGTAGTTTTGTCTCTGCAGAAGCCCTGCTTGAGTTGAACAGAGAATGTCTACTCTTTGTACTTATGCTCAGAGAATGAAGACCTTGAAAAATGGTACTCGGCTGAAGCCAGACTATAAGCAGAGCAGTAAATCCATGACACTATTAAGCATTTTCTAAGCTCTATATTGACATGTTAGAGCCTTAGTTATACTTACGAGAAAACTAGGAATATGAAGTCCTTCCTGTTAGGTTTTTCCCTTGAGCTACAAGTACATTTTAAATGGAAGATACTTTATCAAGTTTATGTTTCAAAATTACTTTATTAATGCAATCAATAATTCTTCTAATCTAGAAATTGAGATGCCAGTCTTCTTTAAACAGATGTAGAACTGATAGAAATGAACCTATTTTATTTTCTAAGATGTAATTTCTGAACCTACAGACAGCTTGTAGAAGAGGAGCTTTAATATTTACTAACTGTAACAAATAATTAATATGATGGTCTGAAGAACGACAATATTAGTGTTAAAGATGTGAACATAATGAAATCTCGATTAGTCAGAAATTTATATTCATCATCTGCTCATACTATGGAAAGTTAGGATTGCCTCAAATGAGATGCGAGCTTTCTTGTTATATCTTTTAAGTTACATATAACAGGAAAAACTGACCTTAAAAATCTGTTGATTGAAAGAGATGGCACAACATTGAATTTGCTTAATAGTAAACTAACACGTCATGCATAGCTCCCATTGGGAAAAAAGTATCAAAGCTTCTTCAATTGAAGCATGATGTTATTTGTGCAACCAGAGTGACCTTACTAAGAGTTCTTAAGAGAATATAAAAAAAGTTGGAACTTTTTGGAGTCCAACCCTCACAAGTCCTGGGAGAGATCTGTAATACAGCCTAGGGTTTAAACTAGGTTTCCTGAGACCTTCAGGGAGCATAAAACAGGTAAGAATGTATCTAAGCCTGTACCTTCAGGTTAAGAACAAAAATGGAGAATTCTTTCTTCAGGGACCTGCCAAGACACGTTATTTATAGCCCTAAAACCAGTTTCAGTTCTATTTTGAAATATTTCCATGGGGACTCATGCCTAATTGCAAGACTAAAAATTGTAAAGATGGCTCCTGTGTGCCAATGAGTACCTGTATCCTTCCTATGTCTCTGGGAGTGCCTTTCTCCCTCTGTGCTGTTTCATCACATTCCCCAGCAGCATCACATATGAATGTTTCTCCACTTGGCCAATGCTCCTTATCCCGGTAATACAAAGAAGCTGGTCTTTCCACTTCAACAGCATTGTGAGAGTCTGAGAGCCACTTCCTCACAGCTGGACTTCCAATACCTATAAAACACATTTTTTTGTTGTTGCTCACTTGTGAAAGGGAATGAAAACAGAGTAAGTTAGGGTTCTTTTTATTGCACAGAGAGTCTGACATCTGGCAAGCATCTGACTAGAGACTCTTATCAGAAAGGGTGATGGTTAGCATATTTTACAGGTACAGGACCTTTAATCTGCCAAAAATTTGGAAACAGAGCTGATTAAGCCTTATGAAGTAAGTTGGCTTTTAACAGAGAAAGTAAGTGGCTTAACAAACAGGACAGCAAAAGATCTGCTGGTTTTTTTTTGTTTTTTTCTTTTTTTCGTGTAGAGACTGTTGTCACTCTGCCTTAGGTTGCACAAGTACTATTCTGCCCAGGATAATGACAGTCACAGTGACTACAAAAAAACCTATGCAACTATCCAGTTCTGCTTGATACAGACATTGAAAACGGAGTTGGTCATGGCTTTGCCTTCTAGTTTCAAAAACCGAAAGTAAGCTGTTTTATAGGTTATGACTTCAGGATACATGTGATGAGAGATGCAGGGTGGAGAAAGACAGCCACACTTGCACACACTGGGCCTTGCACAGCCTTTCAGTTGCTATTGCTATTGTGCAACTGCAGAAAAGCAGAATTTCAGAGCGAATGGAAGCTACTACTTCTGCGCATCTAATAAGGGCAACTTTTGAGAAGGAAAAATAAGCCATCCTGTAGGATCATTATTAACCTTCCGGGGGAAATTGTGTAATGTTCCTAATCCTGCTTGTGGCAGAAATAAAATAGTAGTACTGGTGCTCTGTGTCATCTCAGGGAATGTTGGTATGTGACAAAAGCTTAAGGGATTGTAGGGCAAAATGTTTATATGTGCAGCAGCAGTGTTCTTGCAGAAACGTGTCTCTTGAAGGTAGAGGTAGGAGTGGGAATGAAAAGGGTACTGATGATGGCAAAATAAATACATACTGTCTAAGAATTTAGATACTGTTTCTTATAGCTAGGATCTCAGTTCTCTGACAATTTCATTTTGACCAGAGGAAGCCACCAGCAATACTACTTAAGGCCTTTTCCTTGTGCTTAAAGTCTGCTACTTAGAGTATTTTGCCTTCAGAAAGATAAGGAGATGTTTCTGTCCTTTT
The DNA here is from genome assembly GCA_013396635.1 of Penelope pileata. NCBI lineage: Eukaryota > Metazoa > Chordata > Aves > Galliformes > Cracidae > Penelope > Penelope pileata. The sequence goes on along the minus strand of WBMW01000147.1, from coordinate 40,113 downwards.
TTGTTTTTTTTTTCTGTGCAGGACCCATGCTTCTCCAAGCAGCATTCATTCCTAAATAAAGGAATATCTCAAGGGTGAGGATGAGAGGAAAACATTTTGTCTGAAGGGATGAGCAATCAACTCAAAGGTCTTTCCAAAGGAGACCAGGTGTAGAATCAGCAACCACATTAATTCCAACTTTATTTTGCCTCGTAGAGATGAATTTGCAGAGGCAATAGCAGATTGTTTTTTTCCTTCATTGTCTGGCTTGGGGTCATCATTGCATGAAAAAAAACCACTGGATACATAATAAAGTGGACACACCTTTGGGGTTTTATGTCTCAGCCAACTAGTGTTCAAGAGACTATTACACTATTTGCGTATAAAGACAGGAAACGGAATTTTAGTAGTAGCAGTTCACCTACAGAGAATGTGGATAAGCATAGGGTTTCTGGATTGTTGTGGTGTTCTTCTACTGCTGCGGGGATGGAAAGTTGGGAAAATGAGTGGGGGGAATAAATTAATGATTATCTGACAGAAGTGAGAGTAAAAGTCTTAGTTATCAGCTACGTTTCTTTTGTAAAGCGTAAATCGGTGGTGATTGTAAAAATATTCCTATGGACAGCTTGTGAAGATAGTGGCAATGTGAACATTTAAATTCAGGACTTATTATGTTATTGGATTTTTCATGAAGTAAAGCTAAATCTGTAGTGCTTTATTACGTGTTCAACAGGGCTGTCAAGTGGTTCTGTTAACTTGGGTGCAGGTCAGAATTTGGTGCCTCAGTAGCAAGTTTCAGTGAAGTGACTAATTATTCCAGCATTTTAAAAACATGCTTTATTTTTTTGCCAATAGTCTAACTATAATGTTCAGTTTTTAGATCACTTAGATCTTCAGTTTTTTTTTTTTTAGATTAGTTTGTTATTATTTTTTCCCATGTAAGAGAATGACTGATTGTGAACAAAAGGCCCTTTAACCTTTTCTAAATGAAGCAAACTGGGTTTCTTGAACCTTTCATGATAAAACCTATTCTTTAGTACTTTAACCATTACCTCAGCCTTTCATTGAGACTCTCTAACTTATCTAAAATGAACCTAATTATTCACCTAGCCCAGTCAATGGCTATTTCAAGCAGTTGTAAGTACAAGCCCAACAAACTTTGGAACTTAAGAGTGTGTACAAGCTTCTACTGTACTTACTGTGATTTGTGCAGATCTGAGCTCTGAAAAAGATCTGCCTGAGGAAAATATTTTCTGCAAATGTGATTATAGAACTAGATTTTATTTATCTAGATGTCCACAGTGACAAATGATTTGTGAGACATAGCATTTATTAATTTGGCTTTGCAATTTCCTTATAAGGGTTACTCGTGTCACAATCAAATCTAGGAAAAACAGAATTCCCAGGAAGAACAGAAACTCAGATTTGGGAGTCCAAGTTTACAAATGGCTCTTATCCTTACAGAGGCTCAAATGAAAGCCTAAGAACTTTGGCAAAAGAAAAATCCAATTTCTCTCAACACAGAAGATTGTTCAGATTCACCACTGGGAAGACAGAAGACTGACTTTGTGAGCAGATGAACTACTGAAATCTGTTTCCTATGAATTTATGTCATTTCTACTCTGAAAATGTCTTTAATTCCACCTGCAATAAATGCAGTTATGTATAGTTGTAACAATGTAATAAATGTAATAATATGAACACACATGCCCTGACTGATTAGCCCATTTTTTTTCTGTTCTTTGGCTGGCTGACTGTTGTTGACAGAAGGTATAATAGCTGAGTTCTGCCCATAGTTTCTTCAGTGGAGGTATCTCTTGTATTTTTCCCATAGCTATTTGCCAATTTTCACAAAAGTTGTAGGAATTTAATTATCCTTCAAATTTCACCTTCTCTTTTCAAATTTCTTTGAAATTCTTTATGGATTAAAGTTATTGTGCAGGAACTGACAGACAGTCTGACCGTATCAGTCTCATCTCAGAAAAACATACCTAAAAGGAGAAATAAAGAAAGCACAACGCAAAGAAATCTGAATAAATCCTTACAGTTTCTTTCTTTTACTTTCTTTCTCTCATTTATCATTTATACCATTTCATGAGTTTTAGATTCACTCACTTTTAAGATAATTACAATTTTTAAGATGAACACTAAATTGCAATATATGTTAAGAGATGACTAGCTCTTTGTGCATTTTTCATTATAAATCACATTATTTCTCTGGCTTGTTTACAAAAAAAAAAAGATCTAAATGACTTTAATCCTTCTGTTACCTTCTGTTCCAGGTGACAGTATTTCCGTAGACCTTAGTATAAACAAGTATAATTGATTATAAGCTAAATATTCACTATTGTTAAATGTTTTGTGGAACAGAACTTTTAAAGTGAACTAACAAAGCATAACATTTAAGTACTAAAAAAGATTAAGGAAGCACTGTTGATAGCAGATTTGAGAAGAGAAAAAAAGTTTGCTTGACCATCAATGCAGACCTTTTTGAGGAAGGTAGGCTTTCTATAATGCATTTTCATTGTTGCATTCATTAGAATTATCAAGCTTTCAACAAAGGCCTAACAAAATTGGATCTGACTACCATGTGGTTTAGAGCATGTTTTACTTATGGCTTAAAAAATGAATGTAGAATGAAAGTCATGATTGTGGGCAGATTTTTCAGAAATGTTTTTAGCTACTCTGTATTTTCTCTCATTCCTCAGCTGCCCTGATCCGTATAGGAAGATCAAATACTCAGAGAATGGCATAGAGAGAGCCATCACAGGGAGAAAAGGGCGTCCAGTTGGACTGATGTAATAAACCCAAGTGCCTCTCCAACTCTGCTCTAATTGATGTTGTCATGACTTGGCACAGCAAAAGCAAATTTTGTTGATGAAATTTTCATCACTGTAAAGTGAGAGGATCAGCCTTATGTAAGATCTTACAATCTGCTACCAAATGGGTCGCAGAAACAAGGAGGTTATGCTCTTATCTAAGCATCTTATCTTGCATCTCTAGTTGGGCCTCACTCCCTTTCTAGGGGATTCTTGCAGAGCACTTGCTGGGCGGCACAGGAAGAGGACAGGTTAAAGCAGATGTTTGGCTTCACTAACACAAAGGAGATCCTACTCAGCCGCTCCTGCATTTGCATTGAAGGAGGATAGGGACGCACTGGGGAATCTGAGAAACTCTACCTCTCACCAAACAGCAGGGTTTCTGGTGTCATTTACTACATGTATCAACTGTAAACGAGGAATGTGAGAAGACAGCTCTGGTTTGTGAAAATGAAGAGATTTTTCATTTGTATTGCTTTAAAGACTGGATGAAGAAGGCTGAAATACTCAGCACAGGGTGGGAGTGAGAACACAGATCTGGAACTCTAACAAACTTGAGGTCATTGCTTTTTTTTTTCTTTTTCTCTTTTTTTTTTTAAATTTTCTTTTTCCTTTTGTTCTGACACTACTTCCAATAAACTAGAATTAATCCCTAATTAGAAGCAATGGAGTTCTAGGGTTTTTTCCTTTTTTTTTGCTTATTGAACTCCTGTGGCACTCTGGCATAAAGCTTCCTTCACAGCAGCAGTAGGGAATTCTTTACACTTCTGGAGTCTGTAAGTTTGGTAAAAGTCTCTTTCTTACCCTGAGGTCAGTGATGTCTGTAGTTTAATTTAAGGCATTAGAGAGAAACAGTTTGCCTGGTGCCTAAACTGCCACTGAATAAACAACTACAGAAGCTGAAACTTTAAAAAACTCCTCACAACTTCATTTATCTGGACTCTCAGTTGCTATCCAGATGCAAGACATTAGTTCAGTTCATTTTAATTCTTGCAATTTTCTCAGCATTTGTGCTACTTTAGGAGGCAAATACAGAAGGAAGATACCTATAGATGTGTTCAGCAGCTGGAGGGTTTACGATCTAACCTAAAAAATGCAAGTTGGCTTTCTTGTAGTAATTAATACCAGCAACATTTCTACTAAATGCTTGTGTGTGCCTCACACTGCTCCTCATGTCTCAGCAGTGAGCTGAAGCTCTGAGGGGCGCAGTTTCTCTCACCAGCCATGACTTTTGCTGAATGGGTTTGTAAACCTCAGTGAACACTCCATAAAATGAAGTCCCAGGCTTCACAACAACCCCTAATTTAAATTCCAAAGCAATCAACCAAGCCAATACTCTTTATCAGATACAAAATTTATTTTACAGAAGCAAAAAATCCCTAGTCTTTAATGTAGGAGGATTTTAAGTCTTAGACGATGGTTATACATTCTTCTTGGCCTAAATCCAAAGACCCCTGCTCTGTTGTGAGCAGTTTATTTTTTTTTTTAACTCAGCCTTAGGGTGGAACCAGCACGACTGGGAATATAGTGGTTGTTTTGGCGAAAACAGAGACCTGCTAGCCTGGAGTAGGAACTTGTGGTTTACATTAATAAATGTTTTATGCTATGGACAGTGTAGAACTATCTGGAAAACAGTACAAAAGAAAAATATAACAGAGAGACAATCCAGATTGCCTTCCAAGCAACAGCAGTGATGTACTTGAGAGTGTAGATGTCCCTGTAACTGTTAAAAGCACTGTAGTCTGGTAAATAATCCAAACTTATTAAGGCCACCTTAGGCCCAGGAGAAAAATGAGACTTTCTGTCAAAACCACACTTGGTGTTAAGTTTTACAGTATTTCAAGAAGAAACATAGTGCTTACTGCTAAATAGAAAAGTGCATTTATTTTCATAATGAGAAGGTTTATATCAGTGCCCACCTTCTGCAAAGTATCATAAACCTACAGTATGTGTCTGTTTTCTGAGCTACTATTCCAACTGCTAATGATAATTTTGTGATTTACTTGGATTAGAACCAGTTAGAAACACATGCACACACAAAAGAATTGTCTGCATCATCTGCCACACAGATGAAGCTAAGATTTTCCCACAAATGCATACACAGGAGCTGAATAATTTGAGGATGGAGTTGAGAGAGATAATGGAAAAAAAAAAAAAAAGGTTAGCAATATGTATTCCAGAGGCTCACAGCTGAACACTAAATGAAAATAATGACTGTTAGGATGTCAATCTGTTCTTTGATAAGTCTAATAATTATTGGCAGACCCATACCTGATAACAGACATCTACGAGAGCAAAATCAAGCTACTTTTATCAGCTTTGTCCATTGTCGTCTTGACTTCAGGCTGCTAGAAAGTTTTATATTATTAAGTTTGCTCATTTCTCACAGATCTCTTTAGTTTATGGATACGCTTGATGGAATGAAAAGAGTGCATGCTGAGCTTTAAAATTGTTATGATTTATTTCAAAACCACGAACATCAAACCTGTACAACTAGGAAAGAGATCTTCTGTTTATTTGGGTCTAACTCAAAATGCAATGTGTTAATAGAAAAAAAAATGCTAATTTCTTTTCACTAATCCTGTTTTACTGGAATATCTTCTTTAGCTGACAGACCTAAAATGCACTGCTGTTAAGGAGTGGCAAAATTAGATCTTTTCACGTTTTCCTGTTTCAAATCATATTAGCCAAACTGGTGATAACACATTGCTTATCCCAGCTAGATTCAGGCTGAGCAATTTTGCAAAAGAGGGAGTCTCAGTTTAACTTCAGCTTCATGTATTTTTTACCAGAATAGAGGTTTGAGTTTGTTGTCACAACACATGTATACACTTTCATTATTTTCATTGTTCAGGTTTGAAGTGAAAAATCACAGTAACTTTTTGTTATTTTTAAAATAATTTTCATATTACTAATCTCCAGATCCTGTTTAATTTTAACTCCTTAAAAACTCTGATAAAAAATGTCTCTCTAAGCTACTTCAGAACTTAGGACACCATAACCACTGAATGTGCAAACTCCCAAGATCTTAAGCACTTGTGAAATTGGAATCCCTCTCAAAATTATGGATGTTCTGATAATTTAAAGAACAAACATTTCAGTTTTCCACTAGGCACAACAAAAACAGTTAAGGTCTGTGATCAAAAAGCTGTTACATTTGTGAGATGTTTTAATAAAATAAACACGAAGTTCTGGGTAAAAATATTAATTTTAGGCAAAAAAACACTTTAAAAAAAATGATACAAAAAAAAATATAGCAGAATTTTACTTGCCAGTTATTTATCCAAACAGACCTATATTTTCAGTTAAAAAAAAAAAGAAAGTAAGACATTTGTACAGGACCGAAAATAATTACAGTGCAGTTCACTAGTAAACAGGATTTTTTTTTTTTTTTTTTAATCACAGATGCTTTAATAGGAGTAAGCTGAGCCTTTGCTTGGCTGTTTAGTGCACATAATCTCTACCTTATTCATTTTATCCTTCTGGTATGAGCAGATGGAAAACAAGAATCTCAAATTACTACCCTCTCTTTCTTACTCTCAATCTATTTCAATTTATTTAATTATTTGATTGTCTCCTTCAACACTTCACTGTTTATCTATCAGTAAATGCAATATTATACAGTAGGGTTCTGAAAGTGCTATTGGATCTATCACTGTATCAGACAAAAATCCCCCGGTCAGTTTACTATATAAACATCTATGTCATTACGTCCATGGCTGAGATCCTAAGTTAGATGGGAGTATAGGCAACTTAGGAGAAATTGTGTTCCCACCCAGAAAATCAGACAGTAAATATGCTGGAAGACTGTAGATTGTTCCCTCTCAAATTCTTCTGGCAGTGATTTTTCTTCCAGAACTTTTGTTCTTCAATAGATAATATTTTGTTTCTTTGATTGTTTTAAGAGCAGAGTGAGAGAGGAGGCAATGACCTGCAGCAAACAGCTTCCATGTTGCTTACAGTGCAGGCTAAGCTGAGGTCTGTCATAGAAAAGACTGAGACAAAGGAGAACATCTTCTTTCTGTTTAGACTGCAAAAGTAATTCTGTTATGCTAACTGAGTAAAGCTTTAGCAACTGTTAACAAAGTCCAGAGGAACATAGAGACCTGTTGAAGTTTTGGAGGTATGTCTGGGCCAGCAATAGTTTACCATTTTCTCTCTCTTTACCTCCTTCAGTTTCATCTCTCCTAGCAGCTTTCCCTTCCTTAGTACCTTTTGGAGCATAGGATCTTTCCTCCTTCCTCTTTCTTCCCTTCTTCTGTTCACCCTGCACCCCCAGCTACGTACTTCTGCTCATCTGCAAACAACCTCTCCAACTTCCTCTTTACAATTCATTTATCTGCATCCTTTCCAAAGTGAAGCTCCACTCTGCCTACCCCACTGGTTTCATTCTGCCAACAGCCTCTGAGTGAGGAGGTGTAGGGATGGGGCCATGCTGCTACAGAAGAGTAAACACCCAGATTTTTCTGCTTGGGAATGAATAGGCAAATGTTTTGTCTATTACCATGTACTGGTAATATATCATATCTCTGCTTATTGCATCACAAGACAGTCATTCTATTCAATGTCTTTCTGGACTCTAAATTATGTTGCATTTAGTGTTCCACATTTAAACAGTCGTCAGCTCTGAGAAAATCTGTGTGCATACAAAGAAGAGGATATTCTGACAAAGATATTTCTTGGGTGGATAGTCTACAGTAAAATGCATAAAATGTTATTCACTGAGTTCAGAAAAATCTGACAAGTGATGCAACTACAGGATGTTTCTTTGCCTAAATATCTCAAGATTTCTGATTCCTCAAATAGAGGTTTTATGGTTCTCAAAAATCATTCCTTCAGAGACACGTTACTAAACAGAACAGCTAGCAATTTCAAAATGTTGATTTAAAAAGATGATTGCTCTAAGTTCTATTTGAAATATATATACCTTTTACATATTTATATGTACAATGTAGAGGCATACACTAAAAAACTAACAAGATTTAACCGGCCTTTTAATGCCAACTAATACAAAAGCTAATTGGAGTTTTATGAATTTGGAAAATGTTCTGAAAGTATAATCAGAATGGTAATGTAGACGAAGAGGATGAGATGTACTTTTGGAAAAAAAATACAAAAAAAATTATTTTAAGCCACCTCTGCAACTGTGTTGCTACATTTGTGTCATTAAAATTCCATTAAAGATACAGAATTCATACAAAACATAACTTAAAACTTCTGTGATGTTAATAAATGATCACTGGTATAAAAAGAGTAAATATGATTAAATGTTGCTTCTACTTTATTTTTTTAATAAGAATTATGACAAAACTATTTTCACATTGGCCAAATTATACAGTTAAAATAGTCATAAATAGGCCTCAATGACTTTTAAAAAATATAGTTATTCAACATTGCCATCCAAATATCAGAATTTCATCATTAAACATGGATAAATATTAGTATAAAATTTCTCATATGAACTGTAAAACATACAAATGATATTAAAAAATTTGTGATTAAATTAGTTCAAGCAATTCAATGAGAAAGCCTGTTAAAGAAAGATTCTAACTATAGAAAAGTTGTCACTGTAAGTAAAAGTGTTATTTTAAAATTTTTCACCATGTCCCCCCGTATTCAGCCAAGTATTCAATGATTTCGGGGGGACTTTTTCTGCGATATAGAACAGGATGACTTATTACAGGAGGATTCAAATACTCCAGAATAAATTAAAATTCCAAGAAACAGGGTTCACTAGAAGCATAGGTAAGTTAAACAGACAAATGCATTGCCTCTGAAGCCTACAGAGTCTCAAGCCAAAACTGTAAAAGTAAAATAAAAGTTAATTCATATGAATGCTGGAAAAACTGAATGAAGCACAATTTGAGTTTTATTTGGAAATCTCTCAATTTCTTAAGTTTTTTCTCTCTCACACAAAATGATGCATGCATATACACAGTATTTACAACTTCATTCCAGCTATGGAATAAATACTTTTGAAGATATTAGAGACAAAAGTCATGAAACAGCCAATGCCAGAATTGCTATGGAAAAATTGTTTTCCTTCTAAATTTGTGTGTATACAATATTATGTCTGGTAGGGGAAATAGAGATCCATTTGCTATTAAATTTGAACTCCAGATCATTGTTATCAATCTTTCCTGAGATAAGGAAGACTCAAAAACTATAAGATCAACAAAGCAGGTTAGAACCAGAAGAACTATGGACACTAGCTTTTCCTACAGAATTAGGAAATACTTTAACTTTTTTAAAAAGTGAATTATTGGAGATCAGAAAAACAGAGATCTCTAATTTAGTGTATGTAAACAGAGATCTATAGTCCTGTGTGTCTTAAAAGCTTGCTTATGTGTTAGTACAACGCAGTGAACTATCGTAGCTGTGCTCTCTCAATAAATGTGCAGTTGAAGGTCATCTTCCTACAGGAATAAATCTGACAGTAAATATGGTTAGGCAACATGACATAAAGAATCTTTAAGTCAGTTCCTTATTAATAAGACAAAAGTTTCTTGGTCAGAGACCTTGCCTATTTTGGTTGTGCGTAGCGGAAAGCAGGGATGTTTGTCCTTTAGATTCTCAGAACATTTGCAGTTTTGAGAAGCAGTACAATTTCATGAGTATCTAAGAGCTTGAGAGTTTGCACATTTAGGGGGTTATGATCTCCTAAGTTCTGAAGTAGCTTACAGAGAGAGAGATTTTGAAGATTCTGTGGTCATAGAAGATGCAGAAGTTGTTTGGTAGGATTTACAAAGTAGAAAATTTGTTAAGGAAATTAAGCTCACTTGGGCAATTTCAATAGGCAGCTATCTACATAAGTACCTATGTTTCTTAATTTCTCCCCCCAAAAATAATTTATAAAATAATAGCACATAATCACACTGAAATGAAAATGAACCAAGAATTAGGGCCTTTGTCTTTCCAGTCAGCCTTTGTCATAACAGTGACCGGTCTATGTAAGGCAGGCTTAGAAGTGTGAATAGTAAGAATCCTGATAAATGGTTCCAGTTGGTGACTTCTAAAGGCTATTTGGGAAATGTAGATAAGTATTGAAATTTTCTGGATCCCTCTCCACTTCCAGATACACTGTTTAAGGCTTACTTTCTAGTAATCATAGAATCATAGAACAGCTTAGCTTGGAAGGGACTTTAAATATCATCTAGCTTCAACCCCCCTGCCATGGGCAGGGTTGCCACCCACTACATCAGGCGGCCCAGGGCCCTATCCATCCTGGCTTTAAACACCACCAGGGATGGGTCATCCACAACTTCTTTGGACAACCTGTGCCAGTGCATAACCACCCTCCGAGTAAAAAATTTCTTCCAGATATCAAATCTAAATCTCCTCTCTTTCAGTTTAAAGCCATTCCCCTCCTTCTCCTATCACTATCTACCAATGTAAAAGTCTGCCCACCTCCTGCTTATAAGGTTCCTTCAAGTACTGGAAAGCTGCAATGAGGTATCTCCCTGCAGCCTTCTCTTGTCCAGGCTGAACAAGTCCAGCTCCTTCAACATTTGCTCATAGGAGAGGTGCTTCAGCCCTCTGATCATCTTTTTGGCCTCCTCTGGACCTGCTCCAAAAGCTCCACGTCTTTCCTGTGCTGGGGCTTCCAGGCCTGGACACAGCACTCCAGATGGCACTCATGAGGGCAGAGTACAGAGGGACAATCACGTCCCTTTCCCTGCTGCCACCCCTCTTTTGATGCAGCCCAGGACACACTTGGCCTCCCAGGCTGCAAGTGCACACTGCTGGCTCATGTCCAGCTTTTCATCCACTGAGACCCCCAAGTCCTTCTCTACAGGGCTCCTCTCAAGGAGTTCTTCTCCCAGTCTGTATACATGTCTGAGATTGCCCCAACCCAGATGCAACAGACCTTGCACTTGGCCTTGTTGAACCTCATTAGGTTCTTGTGGGCCCACTTTTCAAGCCTGTCCAGGTCCCTCTGAATGGCATCGCTTCCTTCTATTAAGTCAACTGCACCACTCAGTTTGGTGTGATCAGCAAACTTGCCGAGGGTGCACTCAATCCTAGTGTCTATCTAATTGATAAAGATGTTGAAAAGCACTAGTCACAAGGCAGACTCTTGAGGGACACCACTTGTGAAATCAAATTGTGATTGCTTTGCAAAATGTTACTCACCCACCTCACCCCATCGTATTTCCCTTAAAATCCATCCTGTAGTAGGATACCTTCTACTGCAGCATCTTGGTTTAAAAAAAAAAAAAAAAAAAAATAAAGAGCATGAGTGGGTATTGCCACATTTGCACAAGTGATAGACTTAGTGATTAACTTTCATTTGCTTTCTTTTGACATATATATTTGCACCTGAGGTGATGCACCATATCTTTTCCTCTATCTGTATTTTGAGCCTTGTTATTGAGCTCTGTGCTAACGGGAACGCCCTACTCTGCATGCTGGCTGTGGTGGTGTGAGCAAACCATTTCCTGTTTGGATTAAGTCTGATTATTTTCAGCTGATGTAAGCAATGTGAAGGGAAGCTTCCAACAGCAAGTCTAGCACAGTTCCTTTCAGCATGGTTGAGATGGGGTACTCTCCATGTTTGCCAGTTCACATCAGGATGTCTTGAAACATGAAGATCCATGCATGGCTTTGCCCCCAGTGCAGCTAGAGAAGGTTGCACTGATGAAAGAGGAGCTAACAATAGGTCATTCCAGTGTCATACCTACCATCAGCTAACTGCATAATACTGTCATGAACCCATTACTCTTCTAGCATGTACCTCATCATGAACATTCAGATGATCTGTTGGAAAGCTACTGAACTGTTCAGTTTTCACATGTGGATAGCATAGATTTGCTTTGTCTATTTCACGATGAAGATGACAGGAAGCTGTGCTTAAGTAATAATGGGGGGTGAGAGGGAAAGAGAATCTTTTTGAGTTTGCACATTCCTGAATTACTGCACACTTACTGCCTCACCTATCTATTGACTCAGCCTTTGAGCTTGATACATTTGACTTTTAACACAGACATCTAATGCAGCATTAGAGAGTGACAGCTTTTGGGCCTGATGTAACACATGATAAGTTGGGGTAGTTTTGCTGAAACCGAAATGTTTGAACAGATGAGTTGTCTGAGATCATAGTCAGAAGTTGCTCTACTGTCTTTGCAATAATCTCTGAGAAACAAAGCACAGGTGCAAAGTCAATTATTTGCACGGTATTGTTAAATGAGATTGTGGCTTTTGTGGCTTTAGAATGAGGACAGAAGTCCACCAGGAGACAGACTGAAAAAAAAAAAAAACAGAAATTCTCTCTTAAACATGAATCCATTATTATTGCCATCTGCACCAGGGTAAGGTCACATTAGAGAGGCTAAAATAAGTACATACAGTTTAGTTTAAAGAAATACAGTAATAATTTGTAAGTTTTGCCTGCTTAGGGTGGATCAGTCACTTCCTAGTTTGTGCTAGAACTCACTTCCTGTGCAACTGCACTTAAACACCTTATACAGTGTATCTGTTGTTTCTCATGTCTTTTAAAATGGGTAGTTTCTGTGAAAATCTGATGTTATTAAACAGTGGACAGCACACTGTCAGGTAGAAACCTAGGTACATGAATAAAATGCAAACTACAAACCATGTTTCTTGAAGAATGACAGTAAGGAGGATGATTTGGGTGCTTTTCCCTTCTTTTTCCCATCTGTTCTCAATTATAAGAAACTCCTCCCGCTAGTTTAAAGGAAAGACGTACACCCTGCAAAGCCTCTCATCTCTGTACAATATGTGACATCTGTATGTAACAGATGGGCTTTCAGGTTTCTTCATCACTAGCTTTATTTCCCAGGATCTATGACTGCAGCACCTAAGATCCTATTCTCAAGATGTAAAAGCAAACTCAAAACAAAAAGGCCTCACACTTGCTGTGCACTTCCCTGAGCTCACATCAGGTGGAGAATACAATGCCATCAACCATTAAAGTCTTTATTTCTATCCACACAATACCTATGGTGTGGGAGAGAAAAAGAATTTTCTCTTCATCTATTGAAAGGAAATTGTTGGTGAAAGCTGATTTTTCTTATCTGAGCTTTTTCTTTTTCTTTCTTTTTCTTTTTTTTATTCTTTTTAATTAAATAGCAAGATCTTCACAAATGTTTATGTGAGACCATGCCTCAGGCCTAAAGTTGCTTCATCAAACTGAAACAGTGATGTCATTCACTTTATTTCGCACTCTAACTTGCACCTATGAGAAGAACATCCAACACTTCATTCATGACAAGCTCTTCCCATTCTGAGTCAGACTGTCAAGTCCTGTGTGCACTCAATGAGTGGGGAAGGCATCACGGTCTGCCTTCTCAAGCCTTGGTGTTGAGATTGATATGATAAAGCAATGGCTTAACTGGCCACAGTTTTCAAAAGTACCCAGTGCTTTTGAGTGCGGTATTTAATACTTACACAGACAACTTAAATTTCTTTAAAGTGAAATTATTCCACAATGTATGTTTGTTATGATCTTACAAACCAACAAGGCTACCATCAGTTTTCATAAGGCCTGAAAGTCAAGCCTACAAACATTTTAATCTGCCAGTTATTTTAAACAGCCCAGAATACCTGGAGGTTGTGATCCCCCTTTTCTGTTCCTACCTTTGTCCCTCAAATTCTCCTTCCACGACTTCTCTGGTTTTGGCGCTGTTGCCACTTGGGTCTCTGTATTTTTCTGTAAGTCATACAAGTGTTCTTCCTGGCTGTGCTCTCATTCCTCTTTCCCTGAAACTCAGCCTCCTTTTTCTCAACAGCAGCTAGCTTTCATTTACCCCTGCTGTGACCATCGGAAGTGCTACTGCTGAGAGGGAGATGAAGACCTGTTGGGAAAGGACAAATCTACTGCTTTGTGTTGTCACACAGTCCCAGGACGCTGGCAATCACTCAGCGGGAGTTGGAAAAATTCAGGACTGTCCTGTGGTCAGTTATGAATCATGTATGAGAGAGAAGGCATTTAATGCTCTAAGCCACAACGAAAAGCTCAAATAGGAATGGGAAACAAACTTTATTGTGAAGCTTATGAAAAGCAGATATCTGCCTAGATGAAATGGTTTTTGTTTTTGAATTTATTTATTTTGGTCAGCCCACAAGCCATGGAAAGTGTAAGAGTGTTAAATGGGAGAAAGGAGGAAAGAATGATGAAATGTAGATATTGAGTTCCTGATCAAAGAACGTCAATTCAAATGATTTAAAAATAACGAGAGCATAGCTAATTAGCTCACAAGTTTACACAGTCTACACAATGTTGCTAACTCCAAACTAAACAGAAGTACCTCATTTTGGATCATACGCTGGTCTAGTGTCAGTGCTGATAGGGCAATGCTGTAGAATTCCTACCTACAATGTCTCTAACTCGTATGGGAAGACACATAATGGTGAATAATGGCATCCACCAAATAACCACTGTGGTTCCTACTTGTCATTCTACCCAACAGAGAGACTGATGTAACTATCAATGCTTTGATCATTTCTTCCCACTCTTGAATGAATACAATAATATATAAAACAATAGCTTAATTATCTTCAGTAGAATTGACCAAAAGTTTTCTCACAGTTGAACTATTCATCAGAAAAACTCTTGCTTGCAGGAAAGATTTTACTGGGCTACATCAATCCTCTCCTCTCCTCTCCTCTCCTCTCCACTCTCCCATGTGATCTTTCGTGACGAGGAGTCTNACCTGTTACAGTGTCTCACCATCCTCTCAGTAAAGGATTTCCACCTAGCATCTAACCTAAATCTCCCCTCTTTTTGTTTGAAGCCATTCCCCATTGTCCTATCACTATCAGATGGTCAGTACCAGACATGTACTAGAAGACCGCAATGAGGTCTCCCCTTAGCCTTCTCTTGTCCAGGCTGAACAAGTCCAGCTTCCTCAGCCTGTCTTCGTAGGAGAGGTGCTTCAGCCCTCTGATCATCTTTTTGGCCTCCTCTGGACCTGCTCCAAAAGCTCCACGTCTTTCCTGTGCTGGGGCTTCCAGGCCTGGACACAGCACTCCAGATGGCACTCATGAGGGCAGAGTACAGAGGGACAATCACGTCCCTTTCCCTGCTGCCACCCCTCTTTTGATGCAGCCCAGGACACACTTGGCCTCCCAGGCTGCAAGTGCACATTGCTGGCTCATGTCCAGCTTTTCATCCACTGAGACCCCCAAGTCCTTCTCCACAGGGCTCCTCTCAAGGAGTTCTTCTCCCAGTCTCACCATCTGCTGATCATCTTCCTCTTCCTGGGTGTTCATATGAAAATAAAATGGTCATTTCTTATATGAAACATAATAATGGTTGGCACTCATTTCTCTTAATTTTTATTTAGCATCCCTTAGTTTCATTGAGGCTAGTATCTTTATCTCATCTATATAATGTACTGTTTCCTTTTTCTTGAGAAATATGTGAGTTCAGTTCTGTTTTTTTTTTTTTTTTAGTTTGGTTTGTAATCTTAGACCATCATGGTGACAATGACATCAATACTACATGTCTGAATTAATCACACTGAAGATGCTTTTAAGTTATTGTTCTTTAATGACATGGGAAGAGATACTTAACAATCTTAAGTTTAGACAAAGAAAAAGTGAAGTGCTAATCATTTTCTTGTATTTTCCAACCAATGAGTGCAACTGAAGTTCAGGCAAACAAAAGATAAGATGCTTGCCTTATCCTATTCCTTACTCAGATTAGTGGCTTATTGGATTTCATGTTTATTTGAGAGTATGTGTTCACAATCGTATATTGAGGATTCATTGTGGGCTTCAGTTTGCACTTCAAAAAGTAACATGCCTGTGAAATACAGTGCATACTATCTTCTCTGAGTTTTTCAGGCAGATGTACAAGTGGTATTATTTGTGCTCTAACTTAACACGTATATACCACATTTGAAGTGAGATAGTGTGGCAAGAGTACAAGATTACAAATGGCTTTCATAACTCACCCTTTCCCAGAGGGTTTGCTTGCACCTGTTTTTACCACGAAAAGGACGTTAAACTTTCTGACCAAGTTGCAAATGAAAGATCTTCAAGATAAAAAGTGACATGATTGACTTAAAAGGTCAAAATCTAATATTTTAGTCTGACAGTTTATGGTGTGATAATTTCACAGAAACATCAAAGATCCTGTGTGACCTCCCAGTGCATATTTCTCACCTAGAGTGGCTTGTGGCTCTCCTCAGATTTCATGGTCCATCAGTGCACACTTCAGCTGCATACCTTTATTAACAGCAGAGCAGGTTAACAGAGCCTTTATCTTCCCTGATACTTGACTTGCCAGGGTGCAGCTTTTACAGTCAGTATTAGGGAACGGTGTGCTGCTCTGCCCATTGCCCTCAGGAAAGATACGAAGAGGGGGGGCTTTAAAACAACACGGGCTTCATTTTGAAGTTTTTCCAACAGATCAGTCAGTTGAGGAATTGCTGTAAACCAGCAACTTAACCCCTGAATGCCAGCATGCATCTTCAAACATTTACAGAGCTATCAGGAGTGTGAAAAAAGAGAGAATTTCAATATTTGGGAGGTATAACTAAGAAGGATATGGAAGAATATTCCTGGAATTAGTAAAGGAAGGGCTGCACATACAGCCATGTCATTCAAGTCCATGGCAAGTGATATGTGAACATCCAGAGATTTTGAGAAGAAGTAAGAGGGCTGGGACAAGAAGAATGTGGCATAAAGTCTTCCTAGTCTCTTTAACAATCCCCCACAGCCTCTCACTTTGACTCTGCCTGGCTGTTCCTGTTTGGATGTATTTATGGTCTTACCAGCATCTGTAGTACAGCTCTGATCCCCACAGTTCTGCCCTCCACCACTGTGGCATGTGAAATGTGAAGAAAAATGCAATCAGCAGCTCCCCTCCCAACTCCCCTCCCTGCCCCCACATCCCTTATTTTAAGAATATTGGAACAATAACAGCAATAATGATAGATTTGCTATCTTCTGCTTTCTAAGGGTCCTGATTCTGTAGCAATCTTCAAATGGGGAAATTCGCCAGTTTGTTGTCTAGGGGAAAAACCTATTTAAGGTAAGATTTTGTATCCATGTAATACAATAATGGTAATTTATCCAATGATTAATCCAGGATATGATACAACTTCTTTTTGTATGGTAGAGAGCAGGGAAGGGGGCCAGTACAGGGAGAGGAGAAGCATTTTAGCATGTATGGTTACTATTTTCCATAAGGATTTTTATAATGCTTTTACACAATAGGCTGAAATTGCTCCTAAAGAGTCATTCCAGTCTATTGGGTAATTAATATGCATATTAAAAAATTCTAAATATATATTTAATCAACTGGCTACATAAAATGCCTGAAGCCCTGAATACATATGAACCCAATAGACCAGAAAAGCTGAAAAAAAGCTTGCTCCAGGCTCTGGGGTTACTTTCCATGGAGTTTGCTTTTAAAATAGATTTGAGAGCCCAGAACGGACTTGAAGAAGCTGAAACAGTTTTAAATGAAGGCCCTTTCTTTTCATGTCACAGACATAATCCGAACTGAGGAAACAGAAGGAAATGGGAAGGTTTGTCTACAAGAGTACTCTAATGGTTAGGGTAGCAGACTGGTGCTCAGTTCCCTTAGGTGTCTTTCCAAACAAATTCAGTTGTGAACCTCAACTAGCCCACTAACCTCTATGGTGCCTCAGTTTCCCTTATGTAAAATGGGAATAATAACACAGCTTCTTCACATCCTTCTGAGGTGTGTCAAATAGAAATATTCAAAGGCATAACAGTGAAAGATAAATGCTCAGGTCTCATTGAAAATCAGGTGGAAGAGTCATTGTAAATGCCCTTTTTGCCCTTGAAAATCTCACCTTTATTTTATTGATGGCTGTAATGCCCTTTGAGACCTTTGAAGGAAAGGTGTTATAGATGTGCAAAGCTGCTAAGTAACATGGAGTAAAAATTGACTAAAAGGTCAACTTCAGAAGCATAGGAATATAATATGAGGATAACCTATGGCAAATACCCTGAAGGCTACACTTGGGAGTGTGGGAGTCTGAAGTCAAATTATGTCTTTAGATAGTTCTGAGTCAAAGATGATATTATGCAAATATGACCATGGAGGAAGGTGACCCATGGCATCTCAGGAGGCCAGAAACTGGCCATTCATTCTTCACTTAACCATCTGATATATAAAAGTTTCTCTGGCCACTCTAACAAGGTTTATCTTAATGAACAGCCACACAGTGGTCATCTTTTCCTTCTTGTCATCTGCCACGCTTTTTTTCCTGTACTCACTAGTCACTGAAGGACAGTGACCATTTCAGCTACATGTCTATTTGCTTACTAATCTTAGATCATGGTAAAAAAAATAACCATCATTTCTTCAAATAATGAAATGTGTAAGCGTCACCACTTGAATTTGATCTCATGTATACAACAGTAAATCTATAGCAACACACTGGATTCTATAGAAAACATTTGGGTACTAAAGAGGCCAGCATTTATCTTAGGGCATTTATCTTTCTGTCACTCAGCTTTGTTTCATACTTTCCATCACTCAGCAGATGAACAGACTCAAAATGTAGGTCTGAGAGTAGATTTTAAATTTTCTTTTAAAATGAAGAGTTGTATCCACAGGCTAAACAATAACAATTGCTGAATGCACTTTGTAAAGAATGGCAGTAATAAGTCCAGGTGCATTTAGATATTAAGTTGAGATCAGAAAATGACATTATATTTAAGACATTTAAAAGCTAAATTTAACTGCAAAATTAAAAATTAGAAAGTATAAATTAACTTTTACTGATTTCTTCTAGAAAATATTTCCAGAGTGAGAAGTACCAGATATAAAGACACTGTGAAGTTCAGATAAAAGTATTGGGTTGTTGAAAATAAGAACTTAGATTAGGACAATTTCCCTGTTATTACCAAGATGAACTATGATGATTAGGCTTCTGTAAACTATGGCTTACAGCCTTCAGGAAATATTCTCACCACATCCAAAAGAAAGATCCTTGTCTTATGGGAACAACAGCCTAAACAAGTAAAGATGTCTAGATGAGTGTAACATACAAGCATAGTGGTCAGGATAATTATTGTGCTTATTAAGTTGTAAGTTTAACAACACAATTCCTTGACTAATATATTTTCACGTAGGTTGATCTGCACACAAACAATTAGCAACTAGTTCTTGCAGGTAGCAAAAAATTTGGCTTCTTACAAGAATTTGAATACACGCAGCTGAAATGATGCTGCAGATTGAGTTTAGAAAATCATTTCAATAATTCTCCAATAATTCATTGGAGAAAAGTATAAGCAGCACAGAAAAATAGAGTGAAGATTTTAGTCTTCCTAGTGCAACATTTGTACTCACATACCAGGCTTCTCCCATAGACAGCTTATAGGAAGAGTCACGTGTTGCTGGGGGAAAACTGTGGGAGGTAATCAAGAGGCAACTAATCATTGCAGCCTGTTAGCTGGGAAATTCTAGCAAGAATCAGTTCAAAGTAACTGAATATGAGTTCAAAATTGTGAAAAAGGTGCTTGATGATTTTCCTTTGTAATTGTGCAGAAGTTTTTGTGTATAGTTAAGGAATCAATGTCAAAAAACTAAAAATTTTGGTCAAAAAAGAGAGGAGTATGGTTAGATGAAACCTTAAAGACAAAGGCATAGTGTTTATGCTTAAAGAGGTGTTGAAAAGAAGAGAATTTGGATTAAAGGATATAGATGACCTAGATAGACCTTTAGGTGAGAGAGAGACAGTTTGAGAATGGTATTAAGACTTCACACACGAGGGAGTCAGGTGCTGATACAAGGGACCTCTGCTGAATAAGATGTAAACTGACCAGGCAAAGAATATTCCTGGTTTGGCATGTGAGTCAGAACTCTGTTACAGGCTCTGTACAGGCAAGACTTCAACAATTAGGGGCACTGCAATTTACATACCTCAATTCTCCTAGGATAAACTAGGAAAAAATAAATAACATATACAATTAGAAGCATTTTTTCTTCATAGTGTTTGCTCAGCTGCAATAGAATATGAAAGTGGGTAGAAGTGATTTTGCGTGACTGTGAAATCAGAAGTCATTCAGCAAATTTGTTCAGTGCTGTTCGTACTACTAATTCTAACACAATAAAGGTAGTTCAGGAATACCTTCACCCTGTTTCTTCTTGAAACAAGAGTGTATTAATGAGGGGGATGGACCCTTTAAGGTCTGTTTTATTATTTCCTTGAATTCAGGTAATAAACTAAATCCAGTTCCAAATCCTCAGCAGTTAATGGAGAAAAAAACAGTATTAAATTTAAGTATCAAACAGACAAAGTCCAGGAAATGGAAATTGAGGATCTTTATATTTTCACCTGACATTGATGAGCAAGGAGGAAAGATAAATCAGATTCCTAGAAAGTCTGAATAAACATTCAAGAGCTTTAATTCTTCCACGGAGTAAATTGAGCTCAGAGGTCACTTGAACATTCATTCATAGCGAACCTGATGCATCCTTGGTTATATGCACAGTCACTATGAGGGAAGATAAGGCTTCTAATATTAGAAAGAACTGGGGCAGAAAAGAAACTGGCCAGACAAATGCTGCAATAACCTTGGCCTCATAAATTTGTCACGTTCTCCCCTGTGCCAGTCTGTTTATATTCCTGGTGTTTAAAAGTTGTCAAATATTTTATTTTTTGTCTGTGTGAAGGAAAAAGAAATTCATTCTTTGAACAAGACCTAGATAGCAGCATTAAGTCCCCGGTATATTTCCATGGCCACACTAAAAATGATTCCTTGAAAATGGGGGGCTGTAATGGGAGTGCTGACACAATCGGATTCCTAACTATCACTTTGCAAGCTGTGCTGTTATAATAAGAAGAAAAGGTTGTGTCTTCAGTGGAAAACTGATGGAAGTTAGTAATGCTGGGTGAAAATATGCAGCTCATTTAAAGGAGGAGAAACTGTAACAAAGTAAATGAATCACATAAAAAAGGTATGAAAAAGACAGCTAGGCCAGAAATGAAAGACATATAAAATATAAGGGAAGGAGACTTTTTTCCCCCATTCAGCATACCCTGAGAACCTGATTGTCATCCAATTAGAGGCTGAGAGGAGGCTTGATTAATCTATCACAAGCAAAAGGCCTGGCTTCAGTCACTAATCGGGAAGGTGTGAAAACCATGTGTAGGTCCCTGGAGGTTTCTTCAGCTTCTGCATTCACATGATCAGGTGTTCCATCGTAGTCAGCTCCAGAAGAACTGTCTCTTCTCAATTAGTACAGCTAATTGTAAATAAGACCCCAAAAGACAAGGAATTTGGATACTGCCTGCTGCATATGAGTTTGCCCCAAAATAAGAGCTTAGACTCTTCTGAAATCTCTGTTTCTATCCTTTTTAAAGTTAGATGTTGGTACAAGTGTGGTCATCTCTGTATTTTATGCCTTTGATTGTTTTTAAGCAGGACCCCTGAGCCAGCTTGAATAGCCTGGATGGTTAAGTATCTCCACAGCACGCAATAAGGGAAAAATGCAAATCTTTCTCTTGAGTGGTGGATTGACTGCAAAGACATTCTGGGAAGGCTACTGTAATTCAATATCCACAGTGACAGTCTCAGGACTCAGTGGCAGACCCAGGCAGCCTGCCTTCCCCAACTTCCACCCTTACCCCCCTGTGCAGAGTTGAAAGTCCTTCAGCACAGGTCTGTGGTAGTCAGCCAGCCTGCCCCACCTCTGCAGGGAACTTCTGGGATTCTGCTGCCTCAGGGACCTGCCCAGCGTGGCAGGACTTGTTGCAGCGTATCTTTTGGAGGGTTTGTTTCACTTTTCCATGCACTGGCATCTAGTATTGCTTGACGCACCCTAGGGCATCCACATACGGCTGTCAGATACGATGCTGCACCTACAGCAGACCTATGTCTTTCTGAAGTGGCAGCTGTGGCTGGGCAGGAATATCCTAGGGCAGCTCAAATGACACTAAGTGCCTTTGTGATGTCCGTGCCTGTAGAAGTGAGCCCTAAGCATCTATCTGGCTTTGTTTATACAAGAAAAGGAGACAGAGAAGATAGCAAAGCACAGCCTGCATACATAAGAGAGATAATATCATTTGGTAGCTTGAAAGCCATCAAGCAACCTTGACAGATGCTGGGAGGTGGAATTCAGAGCACCTGGAGAACTGTTGCTCTATTAGGTGACATGGTATCACCACATCGAATCTATTTAAAAATCACTGTCAAATAATCTTGCATTCACAACCTCCAATTTTATTCCTCTGTGGTTACAGAAGTGCTAAATAAATCTACATGGAATATAACAGATTCTCTTGGAAATCTTCCTGTCTAGACAAGGTGTATGTACCTGTATTTCATCATGTTTTCAGGCCTCTTCTGGGGGGATGTAAGGCTCCGAATCCTGTCTGCAGGCCTTCTGTATATATTGTTATACCAAAGCCTAGCTACATTGCCATTGGGATAGTCAGGAATTCCTCAGTAACCATTACCACTGTGGGTAAAGAGCTTCCTTTCTGTCATCTGAGATGGATTGCTTTTGTTCTATTATTGCTTCTTTGGATTATATACAAAGGCTACTCCAAAAGTAGTAACTCCTATTTTGTTATGTTGGCCCACAGCATCAGAGGAGGATGTTGATGGGATGGCAAGTAGAGGTTGAACCTTCCTGCTAATATTCCATTGAATTTTGTTGCCATGTGACAGGTGGTAGCAGAGGGGCAGTCTGACAAAATGGCATCTGACATGGAAGTGCATATGAAGAAAAAGTGTGCCATTGAATTCCTCCATGAAGAAAACATTGCACCCATTGACATTCATTGACGCTTGCTGAACGTTTATGGAGACCAAATAGTGAGGCAGTGCATGGTGCGTTTCAACAGTGGTGACAGTGATGTGAAAGACAAGCTACGTTCCAGATGGCCACGCAGATTTTCACAAGTGAGGTATGCAGGCTGTTGTTCATCACTGGTGAAAACGCATAGCTAACGGTGGTGATCCTGTTGAAAAAATAGTGTTTTGTAGCTGAGAATGTGCTCTATCAGATACTGTTCTTGTGCTCTTTGTATCTATTCTAGATACAATAATAGGAGGCATTACTTTCAGGGTGGCCCATGTAATTTTCTTTCCAGACTAGGATGATCACATAACTCTTAAATAAGGACCAGTTTTATTCTCTTCCACTCCATCTATGAAATATATGTATTGAAATACATGTAGTACTAAGACTGCTTTGCGTATACATGAGTACATATACATATGTGCATTTTTATGTATGCACATATGAATACATAATCTACCTGTCCACATTTCTATGTATATATACATGCATTAAATTGACTAGGCAGTACATCTGGCATTGTGCAGATATTCATATCACTTTATGAACATAATTATTACATAATTTATTATTTTCAATGAATATATCAGTCAGTTTCAAAAGCCGAATGTAAATTTTGACAAATTATTCTCCAAAGTACACTGTTATATATTCAGTCTGCACCACACTGCAGACAACAGTATGAATGAAAATATGAGGAAATCATATTTTCTATGATTCTATTTTGTGATTCTGTGATTGCTTGCATATACATTAAAATCAAATGAATATTTCCTCAGATATTTCTGGCAAAACAATTCATCTATAGACAAAAAAAAAATCCATGATGTTACAAATAGGCATGTTATTGGAACTTGTAATTAAAATGTTGTAAATAACTAAATCAGAAACATTCATTGCTGAGGGAGGAATCTCAGGAATTACTGCTTCAAAGCCACAGACATCTATTATGTAAACTAAAGAAGAATCTCCATTACTATGTAGTATCTTTTATAAAAACAAGAACATACTTCAAGAGGTGTAATTATATGAGACTTTATCTTGGGTGGCTGGCCTCTGAGCTGAGTTTTTCTTTTACTGTATTATGAGATAGATGCATAATTGGTCTAAATATACTGTTTTTCAGTCTATAGTCCTGTAAAAAAGGATTCTAGACTAATTCCTTTATTAGGCGCACATTGTGGACCAGAACCACATGGCCATGATAGGGCATGAAGAGGACTGATCTCTCAGTTCCCTTATCCCTCCATCTCTAAGCTGCAGGTATGGGAGGAGCACTCTATACATTTCTCCTTATCCCAGCTTGTGACAGTAAAGGTGGTCTAGCAATAAGGAAGTACTTGCTCCTTTTTCTCCGCAGTCAGGAAAATAATATGCTATTGGCAAATGTCTATAAATTAGATGGTATTTTCCAGCAGAGGAAGAACAGTGCAATGCTTGGAATTTGCCTGGGGGATCTAGTTTGATTCTTTGCCTTCATAGGATCTTGAGCAATACTTAGAGGAATTTGGAAAGCTCCTATTTAACTTGATCAGAATTAGTTTTCAAATACATGATACAAGCGTGCAGATCTTGAGGTTCCAGACTTTAGTCTCATTGTGTATTACTTTGCAAAAAAAAGTTGAAAAATACTTCCTAATTCCCAAGTTTGCTGTGAAAACAGATACATAAGACAATACTTTAAGAAGTTTCACATACACCATCAATATGAAACTGTACTGAGTATATTGTATATTACTTTTATTGATAAAAGAGTCTGGTTTTGGTGCACAAACTGGCTTTTTCATTCTTTAGGAGACCACGAAAATGTATAGGATTATTTTTCTTTACTAATGAGAGAAAAGAAGATACAACATGATCAAATCAGGATATTACTAAATGTCTTTTCTCTACTGAACACTGCACAATGGATTCATCATTTGTTCTGGCTGTTAAATATGGTATCTCTTTTTCAAAGTATCAGTGATCGTAATGCAGTAGAGCTCCTGGGCCTGTTGAAAATTTTACACTAACTTTGCATTATTTCTAAGATTTTATCTTAAATTGGTATCATTTTACTACATTGATAACTAAAAGTAGCAAATCAGAAATTAGAAAGAAAACTAACACTGATTGATGTCCGAGTCTTTCTCCTGATTCGCTGATTAAACTCATCAATCTATATGCAGTAGAGATGTCCAATGCAAATGGAACCAACCAGCCTTAACAAAGTTGTGTTGTCAGCATACTAAAGGGAAAATGGAATCCTTGTGTCAGATAGGCAAAACAAAACTAAACCAGAGACTGTCTGCTACAAATGTTATGTATTTTAAGGGATGGTAAATCACTATTTAAAACACATTCTAAACATGACAGCAAATCTTGTTGGCTATACCAGATTAGATTGTGGTATACAGATTGTGCAGGGAAAAAAAAAGAAAAATCAGGCTAGTTTGTGTGCCCTCTGGGCTGTTAGAAATCTGCTCTCACTGCTCTATCTAAGATCAGTAATCCCTCAGTTTGTTTGGAGAATGAATGTTAGTGGCACTAGCTAAAGTATCGCCCTGACACCCTCCATTTTTCTCAGATTCTTCCTTTCTCTTTCTCTCCTACTTACAGAGGCCTCATACTTTATAAATGAGAGATCATAAAATTCAAACTGTACCCTAATTTCCATTAGTGAAGCATTTTCACAGAGCTTTACTGTTTACATTATTTTCATATAGATCAGAAGAACTTAGTGTACAAAGTAACTGAAGAAAATGGCCCCAAAGCAGAAGTGTTCATTTGGGAAAATCAGCTTTTGCAACTACCTTGATAAATTGTGCAAACCAACACCTGCATTGAATAAACAGACTTCTGCATCTTAAGCATGAATGAACTGATAAGGGATCAAAACAAAAAAATATAAAAGATTTTTATAGAAACTTATCTGAAAATCAGAGACAGGGACAGATCAGCCAGTTCAAAATAACTTCCTCACAATGTTTTAATTACAGATGTTTGAAAGAAATTCATTTCTTTAGGGAATTGATGGGTTTTTCTTATCTTAATGGGAGAGGGAAGGATTCATTAGAAATATTTTCACTTTTTATATTTTTATTTTTTTCAGTTACTATTACTAATGCAGTCATGTTATGTAATTTAATAACGTGATTTATTCTTGATCCATTATTCTTGATCTTCTTGATCTAATTTTCCTTAAGATATCTCAGAATTGTCAAGAATGGGATAAAGATTTAGACTGGTACTAGACTCCCAACAAAAACAGAACTAAACAAAACAAAATAAAATATAGGCATTTAGGGTGTATAATTGCCTCCATATTTAGATTTCCTTTTTCCAATTTACTGTGCTTTATAAATCATTGTTTCTCAAGGCATTGCTCAGAAACAATGTGCTACCTGAAAGGTTCTTTGACGTTAATTATAGCCACAGGAATTTAAAAAGTTAAGCATGAGGTCACCACCTCTAGACTTTTAGTTGACCACGACTGAAGTGCAGCACTTCCTCAGGGTGCTCTTTGCTCTCTGTGGTTGCCAGTGGGCAGATCCATATCAGCTGGAGACATGGACACAGATCTCAGTGTAAAACAAAACCTTTGTCACCAGTGCTTTGAAATGTTATATTTCATACAGAAATGTCTCCCATTTGAATGTACGCTAACTACAATCACACAACTGTTCAGAAGTTTATTTCAATGAACTTTAAGAATAGTGCTATAATCCAATCTGTCATAACTCTTCCCACCTGCAAATAATTTCTTAACAGAACTGTAAAGACACAAAATTTTTAATGGATCTTTTCTGTCCTGCTTTGATGTAAAATTAATATTCCATACCAAATTTATCTTTAACAAATTCTTCGAAAAAAATATGGAAATGAACCCATCCTTCGCTGACTAGACTAGCTTTAACTGGGGTAAGAAACAGTCAGACATTACAAAATGTTGTCTAACAGAATGCCTAGGGAAGCACTGGGAAAAGATTGTCTGGGAGCTGTGGAATCTCCATCATTAGAAGTCTTTAAGAGCAGATTAGACAAGTAACTGTCCGGAATGACATAAGTGTAGTTGATTCTGCCTTAGGGCAAAGGGATGGACTAGCTGACCTCTCGAGGTCATTTTCAGCCATGTGATTCCGTGAACGAAAACATGCATCCTCTCCTAACTGCAATATAATCCGTCGTCACTCAACACCATTTCCTTTCAGTGTCATACATTCAATCTTAACTTTATCCTTTGTTTTGCTCTGTTAAGAAAGTATGCCCTTAGATATATTCTCTTGATGTAATGCAATACTTATTAAGTGTTTTGTAGAGAATGCAAAAAAAAAAAAAGTCTCAAGGTTCATTAAGATAATGCAAAATTCCGTATATTTGTATTGCATGATGGAGAAAAAGCTATAATTAATAAAATAAAAATGAGGTGATAGATCTGCTTGGCTATATTTACTTCCATAATGAAAATTATATCTATTTGTAGATATGCAAGGTATCTTTATAGTGATGTGTGTGTATATATACATGCATATGTATTTACATATATATTTGTGTATGTGTGTGCTACTGTTAGGTTATATTGCAAATAAGAAATGGGGGTAGGAAAGGGAATTTGTAACCTAGCAACATGTCATTTTGATATTGACAGAATTTTTTAGAAATGTTAAGGGATAATAGCACTAAAAATAATCCTTAATTGATGAAGTCTTACAAGAGGGATAGTCACTTTTCCGTTTTCTGACTGATTCTCCAGCCTAGACTTAGACCTATTCTAGGCTGATTTTTCTCTTACACTATTATATCTTCATAAACTTGTTCTAATAAATACACAGTTAGTTATAATCTGAATTATACTGCTAAAAACCCAAGCATGTTTTTCCTAAGCTACCAGGTACATATGGACCTGGCATCATTTTCAATGTAGAGTTTAGAAAATTGAAAAGCAGTTAAAAAAAAATCCAAGGTTTCTTATCAGGGAATAATATTGCCATTACCATCCAATTTAATACTGGAATTGCTTTATGATTTTCCAGTATTGACCTTTCCATTCCTTCTCTCGTGAGTATTTATTGATTATTTTTTCCTAGCAATTCTCATCTTCATTAAATTCTTCATGACTTTCTGTCACTTCTTGTCATGAATTTTGTCTTAGTATGTAAACACAACTTTCTTTTTCTCACCTTAAAAGGTCTATTAATGATGCCTCTTGCATTACCAGTAATGCTCTTAATAATTTTATTTTGTTTTTTCCTTCTCAGATTTTTAAAGAAACTATCACCATATGTGTCTGGGCTTCCTCTTTTCTCATTCTTGTATCTACCTTCACTGGAAAATCTTCCTCTCAGCTGAAACAATTGTCACCAAGATGTTAAGGATTCTTAGTCAAATATCAGAATTAGTGCTCCGCCCTCATACTGTCAACATAATCAGTCTCATGCTTGAAATCTTCTCTTCTGTGGGCTTCCATGACTCTGTGTTATTTTTCTGTTTCTACTAATCCTCCCTTTCATCTGTTCTCTGGTCCTTTGTTTCACACTTCCTTTTGGCTTATTCAGTGGTACCATTTCTTGTTCTTTGAAATTCTTTTCCTCTATATCGCATGTCTTGGTCACCTCATTCACTTAGACAAATGTAACCATCACCCCAGGTTTACTCATCCTTATAGAACAATAAGGAAAAAGTTCTCAATTCTGTATTCTTTTTCATCAAGTTCATTGTCATCTTGAATGTCAATCAGCCTTGCAACCAGACTTGTAGTCCTTAGTTCTCACATCCAATAAATTTCTATGTAATTTATGTGAGATGCAACCTTTCTTATCTACCCACAGCTAAAATTGTTGTCAGGTTTCATCTCAATTTCTACAATAACCTTTTCTCTGGGTTTGGAAATTACCATTTACTCTACTGAAAAGTACTAACTATTCTGTTAAAACGTATTTTTATAGTCCGTACCTTACAAACTTATTCTTACTTAACTTCTCTAAACTATCTTTAATGACGTTTACCACCCTTTAGGCCTGATACTTTTCACTTAGCCTGTGATGTGTGATGACTGAAGCATAGCACATTGACTAATAGTTGTCTCATTGTTTTCTTGTTTTCCCCTTACTTATATGACCAATATCCTTATGTTTGACTTGTGACTCTGTACAATATCTTATTGTGTTTGTACAGTTCCTAGTAGAACAGAGTTTGTTTTCATAATAAGAATCTTGGTAATTTGTAATGTTAATTCCCTTACGTTATACCAGAGCAATCTGTCTTTAAGAAAGATCAGAATTAGTCCTGCTGCATCTGTTGATGTTCATGTGGCTCGGATGTAACACTCTTCATGGAGGAGAGAAGGGAAATTCTTTCAGTAGCCCAGTTGTACCTTTAATCTTAAGGTATGGGTAAGGAAATTATCAGTAAGCCATCATCTCCTAAAGGGCATCAGAAGAGGATGGTCAGCTACAGAAGAATAATAAAACACTTTCAAAAGAGAAAAGTTTCTTTCTTGGAATATGAAGTTAATCAACATAGAAGGATCTTGAGTCATTCGTCTTCAGTGTAATAATAGTCATTAACCTTGAAGAGAAAAATAAGCCCCCATTCCTTTATTCCTCAGGAGGGACAAAGAAGAGTAATAAGTGATGACAAACTACTGAAAACAATGTGCCATATGTACAAATTCCTGCTTTAACTTAGCCCTGAAAGATATGAACAAAGATTAGATCATAAAACTGTGACATTTGTTAGCTGTAGCTAAGCCAAGTTAATGAATTTGTACTGACTATTTAACAAAGCTACTAAAATTGGTATGGACAGGATCTAGTAAGAATCTGCCCATTTTGCCTGAGAGCAAGTAGCATAATTAAGCAAGTTGAGTGGTCAGATGATTTGACTATATTCATCACCCTTGGGCTGACCTAACCCCTTATGTTGTTGTTGAACTGGCCACCGAAGCAAAGGACTTGGTTCCAGCTGTGTCACCAGCTGCTTCTCTACCAGAAGACCTGTTTTTGGGACCACCTCTTCACTGAATGCAACAAGTCATGGTATAAACACCTCTGTCTTTATATCTTAGGAGAAGATTCAGTAGTTGGATTGTATGTTTAAACTCAATATCATTCTCCGCTCTATACCATCACCCCACATCTCCATGCAGTGGTGAATAGCGTATGGCATTCTTAAATCACTAAATTTTTGTGCATGATATTTTTTCTAGTACAGGACCTCTGAAGGCCAAATACACTTAGAATCATAGAATCCTTAAAGTTGAAAGTAGACCTTTTAAGATCATGTAGTTCAACTCCCCTGCAATGTACAGGGACATCTACAGCTAGATCAGGTTGCTCAGAGCCGGGTCCAGTCTGACTTAGAATGCCTTTAGGGCCAGGGCTTCCACCAGCTGTCTGGGCAACCTGTTCCGGTGCTTCACCACCCTTATTGTAAAAAGCTTTTTCCTTAAATCCAACCTAAATCTCTTCTCTTTTAGTCTGAAACCATTTCCCCATGTCCTATCACCAAAGACCGTGCTAAAGACTCTGTCCACTTCTTTCTTGCAGATCCCCTTTAGATAGTGAAAGGCCTCTATCCGATCACCTTGGAGCCTTCTCTTCTCCAGGCTGAACAGCCCCAGCTCTTTCAGCCTGTCCTCATAAGAGAGGTGCTCCATCTCTTGGATCACTTTTGTGGCCCTCCTTGGGACACGTTCCAACAGGTTCATGTCTCTCCTGTGCTGATGACTCCACATCTGGATGCAGTACTCCAGGTACTCTGACCAGTAAAGAGCAGAGGGGCAGGATCACCTCCCTCAGTCTACTGGCCACACTTCTTTTGATGCAGCCCAGGATATAGTTGGCTTTCTGGGCTGCAAGAGCATATTGCTGGCTCACGTCCAGCTTGTTGTCCACCAGTACTCCCAAATCCTTTTACACAGGGCTATTCTCTATCCTTTCGTCTCCCAGCGTGTATTGATAGTGAGGATTGCCGCAACCCAGGTGCAAGATCTTAGCTTTGTTGAACCTCATGAGGTTCTCCTGGGCCCACTGCTTGAGCCTGTCTAGGTCTCTCTGAATGGCATCCCATCCCTCAGGCATGTCAACTACAGTACACACATTGGTACCATCTTCAAACTTGCTGAATGTGTGCTCTATCTCACTGTCGATGTCATTGATGAAGATATTGAAGAGTATTGGTCGCAGCACTGACCCCTAAGGGATACCACTTGACACCAATCTCCATCAAGATATTGAGCCATTGACCACCACTCTCTGGTTTTGATCCTGCAGCCAGTTCCTCATCCATCGAACAGTTCCCCCATCATCTCCACGTCTTTCCAATTTAGAGAGAATAGGAAGGAGTATAGAATCTTAGTATTTACAATATTGCTACCTTTTCTATTTTCAATGGCTAAAAACTGCCGAAGTGTCTTTTTCCATTCATCTGGAGAGAAATTACCATCTTTTCTCAAAACAATACATTTGTTGTATGATACAGGTTGCTATTGATGACTGAAGTAAGTAGTAAGCCATGCAACTCATGAGACATTGTCAGTCTGCTTGCTATATTGATGTATGAAAAGAGATCATTTCTTTTTTATTTTTTTTCCCAAAATGGTCAAATTTTGACAATTTTTCAGCATTTCCCAATTACCTGTCCAACTTCTGGATAGTCTTGAAACAATGCACTCTTTCAGACTTGTATGTATCCTTTGAATATACTTCTAGTTCACAAATCCTCTCCACTTTCATTCTGTAGACTTTTCTATTACTAACATTGACGCTGTTTTTCAGAATGCTTATTTCCAATAATTGATTGTTTCAGTAGTCAGAAAAGTACAAGAGCAAAAGTAGAAAAGAAACAGCCATCAGAATTTCTTTTTCTCCCTATGAAATTTTCTCCTAAAAAATTTTTCCCCTCACATATAAAAATATAAAGGAATTTTTAATGAAAAAATATACAGAAAATCAACTTTTGGAAATATTTTATTTTATATCAATTTTAGCTGGTCAAACTTGAAGTCTAAATTTGCTGTGCATGACAGACACCTGAACAGTGACTCTGAGTTTTGAGCTTTAGCTAATGACTTAATTTCCCTCAGCAGTTTCCCTCTCTGTAAAATAAAGATGTGAGTTCCTATTATTAATTCTACTGTAACAATGAGAAGGACAATATGACTTTTCTGCAGGATTTTTGAAGATGAAATCACCGTACCAGGGTAATACACATAATGTATAATATTTACCAGGGAGAAGACATCAAAGTATTTGAAACTTTCCTTTGCATTGCTGCAAATCATGTTTCACAATTACTAAGTTCTGTGGAAAATAAAAAAAAAAAAGTTTAAGGAGAAAAATCCTTTGCATGAATTCTTTCAGAGGTGTGCCAGATCATCTTAGTTCTTTTTATTAGTTGAACATATGCAAATGTTTCCTCTTTTCTTTAAATGATTTATTTTTCCAGAAGCTTCTGAACAAAGACAAACTTTCAAAACAAGTGTATTAGAAAAATGAGGCTCTGCTAATAAAGTCTAAAGAAATAAAAATGTACTTCAGAGAGATTCAGTGGGCTGCCTGTGTATTCTAATGATAGCAGAGTGAATTACAGATAGCACACAAACAATGCAGCAAGGCCGCACAGCACCTTATAATTCAGAATTTGTCAACATTTTGCAGTTTCCTGTGTAAGTCACCACTCAGTTGATGTTTCCCATTTATTGTTTACACAGGCTTAAGCTTTGGAACATCCATGCAAAACAGCACACTCAAGCTTTAAATCAGTCACACATAATGAGAAATTTCAAATAATTCCAAGCAATTCATTTAATATTTTATAAGAAATATACAACTTTTGCAGTTAAATTTGCAAGAACATCAGAAGGGACAGCAACAGCAGCCATCCATACATTACCCATGGTAAAATAGAGATAAACTGGAAACTACGAGATTGCATATCTAAAGTCTGCCATGGCTTTACTCATACTTAATGAGTAGGTTTCATTCATTAAATATATGTAAGATATTAATATGTTAATCTTGTGCCTCTGTCATTCTGAAAAGAAGGATAAAAAAACATAATTCAAAAGTGTGTAGGTGTTCCTGTAAAAAGAAATTTACCAGTAGTGTGAAATTGAATTTCTAGCTTGCCATATTTTAATTTTGTGATGCTTGGATCATAGGCATCAGAAGACAGGATTTCCTTCATTTTCCCAACCAGGCAAAGCCATATATTATGATTAGCATTGAGACCCTCAAGGTAGTAGTCAAAATGTCACTTGAGTAGAAACAGGAGGAATGTAAAGAAAGTCCATTCCTATCTCTTTACCTCACATAATCTGATTTCCCTTCAATTTTCTCTCTGAAATTGTGCAGTGACCAGTGACATTGTATCATAGCTTCACAATCCTTACTTATAGTATCAAAGCATTAATCAGAAAATTGTTGTAACCTGAGATTTTGTTGCCGTTGTTTTTCTGAAATGTTTTCCCTCCTTGCTTTCTTCCTTTCTTCCTTTCTTCCTTTCTTCCTTTCTTCCTTTCTTCCCTCCTTTCTTCCTTCTTCCCTTCCTTCCTTTCTTGACCATTGCTAAATATGTTCAAAGTACTCTAAAAATTTGGAAAAGGAAGTGAAAATCTTGAGGAAATCTGTCCACAGTGATTTCAGGATCTGATCGTAGATTTCATCCTGATGGTGTTGATTTTAAGGACTACTACATCAAAGCATGAATGATTAGCAGCAAGCTCATGTTTACTACTTCACACAACACACTTGTTTCCCTGAAAGCCAATTCTGATTCAAATCAATTTAATTAAGTAACAAAGCTGGTTGTCATGGTAACAACGCTACTAATTTGTCATGGCAAATACTCTATGAGATTGACCAGTTGCTAAGCAACAGCCAATGGGCTTGAAGAGAGAAGATGACAAATTCTATCTGATGCAGATGTTGTGATCCAGTCTCGAATTAGGCCTCTGTTCAGAGTAGATTCCCAAGAGAGCATCACCTGGATAGCTTAATAGCAACACTGGGAGTAGCATGCCACAACAAATTACATTGTTTTGCACATTTTAAAATGTGTTTGAGGGAGAAGCTAGTAAAATAAGTTAATTTGATGCTCACTGTCATCTTTTTATTTTCCTGTTATGGAATATATGGAGATGATTCAATCTTGCTTTACTTGGCTTTGCATATGCATATTTATATCTTAGAAATATTATTTTACCCGTCTCTGTACATATGATATATAAAATCCAGGCATGCAAGTGCAAAACAAGTAGATTATGGTTAAATCACTTCAATGAAATCTGTTTGGAATAATGTACATAATTTGCTCATAATAACAGAGAACAATATTTTTATTTTTAGTTTATTATTCTTTCTCTCAGGATAGCCTCCAACTTCACAGTTTAAATCTAATTTATTTTTATTTGTGAGAACAAAGTCATTGTTACTCTCTGTGAAAATATTTGAGGCTGTCACTATCTTGCTACCTGTGTCCCCATTTGATTTCCATGAATATCAAACTAAGTGTAAGATAACGACATTTTGTCAATGTATGATTTTATTAAATTCATCATACAAGCTAATTTATCCTGAAATCATTGTCTAAATGTCTTTCAACTTTATAAAATAAAATAAAATACCAAACTTCAATTTGGAAATAATGAATGTATTCTGTTTGTTTCTATGTTTAGGACTAATACCAAAACCTGATTATTAAGCTTAGTTCTCTGTGTCCCAACTGAATCAAAGTGTCACCTGGCAAGGAAGAATATGGAAATCGGTGAGAAAAAGTCTAGGAGAGATTGGAGGAGATTGGAGAAATTCTGACAAAAATTTTACTAGAAAATTTTTTTTTCAGTTAAGAATATTTTGTTGGAAAATATTCCTGGCAAAATAGAAATATTTTTTCAAATGGGACTGATATTTCTAGGATTTCAATTAGAAACATAGGGAAAACTTTAAACAATTTTTAAATGGCTGTTCTTTATGTTATTTTAGACATTTCAATTTTTCATGGAAAATGACATTACAATTAGAAATAATTTGTCATATTATAATCATAACGGAACAAGTGTTCTAATATAACAAAGACTCAAACATTGAAATCAAAAAAATCCATCAAATTTTCTGAAACAAGATATCTGAGTGACCCAGAGTTCCCCTCTGTTCTCTGTTATCCTTTTCTGTGAAATAAGTCCTGCTGGCAGACAAACTTTGAAAATCTCCAAAAGCCTTTATACTGCAGATGTTCTAGTCTCAACATATTCCTAATATGGATAGTACATTAGTTTCTTACTAGATTCAGAACAACTAATGGATTGCTGACCGGAAGATGCAGTCAAGAATATAATATTATGCAATGCAAATTCATTTGAATATACAGAACAACAATTTAGCAGTTTAAATAAAATGATATCTAGATCAAAAGTAAGGATTTGTTTGTTTCATCGGTGTCGTTGCAAGTGCACTCATTGTGAGAGAAGTGAAATAAAGCTGGTATCTCTTGTTGTGTTGTGAGATATAAATGAATAGTCCAAACAAATTTTATAGGCAAAATCATGCTCATTGGGTTTGTTCAAAAGTGGGTTCTTTATTCCTTCAGAAGATTATCCTGAGTAATCACTACAAATTAACTGAAAATATAAAAGCAACAGCAACATTCAACTTAAATGTTGTCCCTTCACTATTTCAAATCACTTGCTAGGCTAGCACTTTTATATTTATTTTACTGCATTGGGTGTCCATGGCAGTTTTTTTGGTGGTGGGGACTTTACAGAGGTGGTCTCTCTGGGAAGAGGTAGGGAAGGATAGGTGTTGTTTCAAAGCCTTTTTTTTTTGTTTCACTGTACCCAAATCTATTTTAAATGACAATAAATTAAATTGATTTTTCTAAGTTGAATCTGTTTTGCCTGTGGCAGTTACTGGTAAGCAATCTCCTCACCTTTACCTCAACCCACATATTTTCTCATCCTTTTTTCTATCCTTGTCCTTCTAAGCAGTAGGATTGAGTGAGCAGCTGGGTGGGAACTGGGCTGTTTGCCAAGGCTAAACCACCAGGTATATACAATCCAACTGAAAAAAGCGACATGTAGCAAGTGCACAGACAAACAGAGCCAAGACTCCAACAGTAGTACATTCCTGTTTTCAGAGTGTGAAATTATTTTAACACAGTAAAAGTAGTGGCCAATATGGCTTTTTCCTCTGCTCTTAATGCAGCAAATGGAATGCTAATATTCTATCAGAAGAAGGAAAACAAATGAAAAATCTGAAATAGCACAAGGAAGTGACAACTTTCCATACAAGAATGCTCAGAAGATCTTATATACATTTACCTTTGGTTCTGAAACTCATTTTGGCAACTTAAGCAACTCTTCAGTTTCTAATCTGGGCCTCAGTTTAAGCAATTCTTGTTTATGAAACCCATAGTGAGTTAGAAAATTTTCTTTTGATGAAGCTGAAAATTCAGATGTTATTTAAACTCATCAATGGAAGGAGCAGTTATCACCCTACCTGTCAGTTGCATCAGGCCTGCTGGTAAAGCAGAACATATCTTTTCAATTCTATTAATTTTGAGTTAAATACCAAGAGCTGGAAAAGTCATGAGATTCTAAAATAAATTATTCCACTGGTTAATAAGAGTCAGCTTCTTATCTTTCTGGCCACAGATTTGAGGACTGATATTTGCTCTCTTAGCTTCCCAATCATATGTTTTGCCAGATCCTATGAATCTTCGGCAATTTCCAGCACCTTCAGAAATATAAGTTACAAAATACGTTTCCCTTTCACAGAGAAATTGTGACTTGCAGTCTTGGTTCCTAGGTGTATGATACTGCCATGGCAAAAGTTAAAATTAATCTTACTCAGGTAAGTCCAGTCTATTGTAATATTCCCATTACTCTTCAGATGTCTTTCTCATTTTTTAACCATTCTGTTGTTTTTTAAGTCTATGAATTCTAAAAAGTGTGATTTAATGTTTGGATTAGCTATCCCTTAGAATTCCATTATAAAAGCACCAGATGGAAAGATTTTTATGATCATTACCTATAATATTTCTAAATCATAATGAAATCAAAGGCCTGACAGAGATCTTTGCCAACGAAATCATAAACTTAATCCAAAAGGGCAAGTTTATTTCACAATATTTATTTTCAATCAAGTTGTTTTTATTGATCATGTGTATATTACCATTATTTTTATTCTTTATCGATTTAACCCCATGTCACCCTGACTTAGTTGCTCTGTATCCTGTTTATCAGCCTGCAGTTTACTAAAGCCAAATTATTCATTCTTCCTAAACAGCAGTGAAACAATCTGTCTTGTCCAGAACCCCAGAATTTTTTCACTTTTCCAAGTTTTATCCACTAGTCTGACATTCTTCTGAATATTTTTTCAATTTATGTCTCACGTATGACATCATAATTAACCTATTTTTCCTTAAAACTGATAATTTTTTCCTTTCTTCCCAGTACAATTGGAAAAAAAACTGCTTTGTTATTTCTATAAACTTTGTCCTGCTTTCTAAGAACAGATGTAAAGTATACACTGGAGAATTGTTCCTTTCCTACAATACTGACATTTATATTGCTCCTATTTGGTTAAGTTGTCCCAGAACCTGCTCACAGGATAGACTTACTGGGATTGTAGAGAGATGGAAAGCAAATTAAGAAGACTGCAGCTGTACTCTTAGCAAAGTGCACATATCACAGGTTATGTGATGGACTGAGACCTCTCAGTCCTGCTGTGCAGTATCTTCTTTCTCTCTTTCACCTTCATGTTGTATCTGTCCTTGAGCTGATCCATCATGAGAAACCACTTTGGCATCTGAACAATGGTAACTGCAAAGCTAAATTCTCAGCTTTCTGTTCAGTGACTTCTGTGATCTCAAAAACCACCAAACATCTGAAACTGACACACAGTTTAGAAAAATCTTTTATTTTTTATTTCTTAATTGATTTGACACTTAACAGCATTTGTTTCAAAAGGTTAAAATCTGTTCCTATAACTAATCTTATCTTCTCTAAAGCCCGTTTTCTTGAGCAAATGGCTGGTCTGGCCTCTGGCTGACTTTCTGTCTTCACAAATTTCTCTAAAATTCCCTATCCTCCCACTTTTCGTTTCAGCAAGGGTCCCTGGGAAGACACCTAAAAATCCATCATTGATAATGGCAAGTGGGGAAAGCAGCCATTTCCCACTCTTTCAGAAGCACACTGTTCTGCCACATTCTCTTAAAGTATATTCTCCTGCCAAGGCAAACACAGAGCTCCTATCAACACTAACACACACTCAGAGGTGAATATTCCCGCCTGTGAGAGACCGTAACTGGATCACCATTAACTTCACCGCCTAGCTTTGTTTAGAATGATTTGAGTCCCACTGCCTCTTGTTCCTAGAATGCAATAAACAAGAGTTAAACTATTTAAAAGAAACTTTGTTCTTCTGTCAGACACCTGCTGAATGTTTGTTTAAAATATAATAACTCCAAAGAAGTATTACAATCTGGGAAAAGCAAAGGTCTGAAATAAACTATAGAGTGGCTATCAATGACTCAGTCACAACTTCTTCAAAATTTCCTTTTCAGGTAACAGAACAGTTATATTACTAATCCAAATTTGTCTTTAAACAGTGTGAACATGCATTTTCCCAGTGTTTAAGTGGAAGAAATTATAAGGAAGCGGGATTGTCACCTCACTTCTAACTTTTTCACAGATAGCAGTGGTACAAGAATACTTCATGGATTAAGTGGTTGTTGCTTGATTTTCTTCTTCTAACCAGAAAATAGAGCCTTCATACAGAAACTTTACAGACTCATGCACACACACATACCAAAAAGAGAAAAATGAAAAAAAGAAAAAAAAAAGTACATTTATGAAAGCTATCCATCAAATGTCAAGGATAATAATCAATTTTTTGTCACAATGAACTGATAAAAGCTTTCAGTAATAATGTCATGGGGAAAAAAATTTGTGTTGGAACTCGTAGAGCTCAGCCCTGATATCAAACGAATTCATAAAAGCTCAATACCACTGTAGCCCTCGGAGGCATGACAAAACACAATTTCTCATCCACAGGATATGGAATAATTTCCTCTTTTTATTTTTTTATTTTTTTCACAGAAAGAGACACAAAAGGAAAAAATCTGAATTTCAAAAAAATATTACACAATCCTGCTTATACAGGTGAACATTAGCGATCATTTTGGTCCCCAATATCACAAACGGTTATGGTGATTTCTCTCACATCATGCAAATGGCTGCATAATGTCTACTCCTCTTGGAATGTAAAATCAAATCAGCATTCTAATGCTACAAGCCTGTGATGAGCTTGGAAATAAATATGCAGAAGCGCATAAAAAAAAAAATCAAGGCAATCAAGGAGAGCCAGCGTCCTAGCTCGGACTATAAATCTTTGTCTGTTTCAATCGCAGAGCTGGCCGAATCAGTGTAAAATTCAAGCGGGGATGTCATCAATTTCTGTTAACCTCTCTATTCTTCTTTGTGTTGGCGGTGCAGTGATGGATTGGTTTTGTCACTTGTGCTCAGTTCACAGTATGTTAACATGGAAGGGTGCAGTCAGGTTATGAAGAAGGGTTATTACTGTCCCAGCTCTGACCTGGACTTACTATCTTTTCTAGTATCATAAAACCTTACTGTCTTCAGGACTGAGAAGTAGCATCCTTGGAGCTGCCTAATAGTAAACAGAACGTTTTTTTTTTTCCCTCCAGTTGCTTTGCTATAGTCCTTTCCAATCATTTTGCTCCAATTCATAGGCCTATTCTTTCTTACAGTTTTTTAATTAATGAATTAGTGTAGGAAATGCTTATTAATCCAACTTCCAGTGTAGGAAGAAAGGAATGAGTTACTGGATTACAGTAACAGGAATTTGTGATTTGCAAGCACAAAAAGATTCATAATTTTACAGTCTCCAAATAACAAAGCACTGGTAATAAAACACATGGGTAATAATATAAACTTACTGGGATATAATGAAGACAAATGTTTCAAGGGGTGGATAAGTATTCTTCTTTCATGCTGTCTTTGATGGTGTGTTCAGTAAGGGTGTTTAAATGTTGCTACCAACAGATCTGATAAATTAAGGTGTTCCTTAGATTTTGTTTCCTGCTTCTCTATATTGTGTCAAATTACTTGCAATCTGTAGAGCACAGCATTAAGACACTCAGCCCTACTTCAAAAACGCACACGTTCAATTTTAAGCGAGTTAAAACTCTATTAACATCAAGTGAACTGCTCAAGTGCTTAAGTTAAGTACATTCCTAAATGCTTTGATGGAAAAGAGTAATACATTCTAATCTAGAGCCCAACAAAATCTTTAGGAGTCTTTATATTGACTTCAGTGGGCATTGTACCAGGCTAGTAGAGCTCAACACCTTGCAGAACTGAGTGTTTGAACAGTTGGCTCATTTCACCACTAAAGTGGTTGTTGCAGCAATGGATGAAGTGATCTCTGCATGTAGCATTTAATATAGTGTGTTTCAGCTTGTTAAGTTAGTAACATGCTTTGGGATCACTTGAAATGATCCCAACCAATCACTTGAAATGAACTGCGCGGTCCAGGCCGTTCCTCCAATGTGTTGAAGATA
>WBMW01000146.1:394949-407737 GCA_013396635.1 Penelope pileata | reverse complement strand
TCCCACTGCCCTTTCCTGCTCGTCTCCATTCACAGCGAGTTATCATTTTTTTCCATGGCAACAATAGCTGTCAGGCATTCCCAGTGCTGGAGGAGTTTAGCGGGGGGATTAGCAGGAGCTCTCGGCTGGGCTGTGCAGGCGGTGGCAGCGCTGTTGCCACATGGGTCACCGCGTGTTAGCAGTGACAGCAAAGGTGCATCTGCACCAGCACCAGGCAGAGCACCGTGAGCCACCCAGAAGGTGCTGGGAGGTGGGAGGGAGAGGATGTGCTCTCCACCAGACTTACCCTGGGTACTAGCCAGAGGTCCTTGAAGGCACATGTCTGCTAATCTGTGCCGGAGCCCTTGCCATCACACCATCCATGGGTGTCTGTCACTGCTCTGCCCCACTGTGGATGTTTTCCTGGGTGATATATTACACTTTGAAAGCTGGCATTGCAAAAGCTCACTAGCCACAAGATTTCAAAGTTGGGTGTGTTTCTAATGTCTTAGGCTCGCGGGATGACGTGGGTGTGCTCACTGCTAGCAGTGTGTTCATACAGGAGTGGATTCTTTAGGAAATACTGGGTCCTCCCAAACCACCCCAATGGAGCTGGCACAGCGGGCAGATGCTCTCTGCAGCTGCTGGCGTGGGCAGCACCGGGCCTTGCCTGGCACCACTGCACGGTCCCACCTGAGCTCTGCTGTCCTGTGCATAGGTCCCCAGGCAGAGCTGGCCTCTGCCTCCCTGTGTGCCACATCCGAGCACGGTTTGCCCCTTCACAGTGGGGAAATGCACAGTCTTTGTATAGCTGTGCTTTCTTCCCTGCTGTCAGTGGTATGAGCCCTGTGAGTGCTGAAAACCCCCTGAAATATGCATAAATAAGAGAATAGGATCAGCTCTTGGCGTATTATAGAGCCATTGAAAGTTTTCTACATCACACAGCATGCAACTTCCTTCCTCTTCGCTCATCTCTGAAGGCTGAGGGTTTTCCATTCTCTTCTGTTCCATTTGCCTTCAAGGCAAAAGCAGTGTTTACCTGGAGTGCCAGCCCTCCCACTGGCACGTGTTTATCTGCCTGAGGGGCTGCACTGAATCACAGAGGATTAGGTGTGTGAACAACAGCTCTCTAGGGAAAGAAAGGCTCAGAGTCCAGTCCTGGAAGAAAAAGGAGGAGAGAAAAAAAAAAAAAAGGCATATTTATATTGTTTTAAAACAGTCACTCCAAAGAAATCCCTTTCACTTGCATAATGATTTCTTCTCCTGGGACATCTCTCTGCAATATCTGTCCTCTTCCTTTAAGTGGTTACATATTGAGAATGTAATACTCTGCCAGAACAGCCTTGATTGTTCTACTTAGGCTAAATGAACTGAAAAAAAAGAAAAGAAAAAAGGAAAAAGAAGCATTATAAGATTTGTGTGCTCTCTGCTAATTGTTCTGCAGAGAGGCTTTTGCCAGCTCTTTAAGCTTTTGGGAAGCTGTCCCTGCACAGCTGTGTTTCTTGCACTGGGGAGGGATGTTTGCAGCAATGCTGACAGGGCTGATCGTCTTCTGAGATGTGTCTCTGTGAATCGAAGGAAAGAACACTGGCATTGTAAGAGGAGAGCAGATGTAAAGCTTGTGGGAGAGAAAAAATCAGTTAAACACACTGCACGTGGATTGGACTTATGGACATGTCTGCATAAACATATCCACATGCTGAACTCTTCATGCTGAGATAGTCTGAGTCCTTGCTGCAGCCCTTAGTGCTTCAGCTGACATTTGGTGCACCCCCTCATGACTTTGTGTCATGTTGCTGTGCCCCTAGCTCATTAAAATGATGGATTTTCCCGGCTCCACAGTTATCTGCCACGATGCTGCTCCACAAATCACCAGTTTCCTTTTCCTTCTTCCGCGGGAGCCTCTCACTGCAACTTTCTCGGCCAGCTACTAGCATAATATTTCAAAACTCCAGGGCTTGCTGGGCTCCGTGCATGGCTGAGGTCTCCCAGGAAGGTGTGTGTCCTGGAATGGAGACATATTTTCTGGTTGTCACCAATAGAGCGCTGGGGATCAAAACTGGATTCCTGCTGCTACCAGAGGCCTGCAGGGCAGCCGTGGGCACATCACTCTATCTCTGGTCTGTATTATATTTGTAGTGCAGCTAATGGGAAATAGGGATGCCAGCAGGGATCCCAGCAACACTTGATGTGGTCCCGTGTGTGATGTAAGTGGACACAACATTTTCTTGTCTGTGAATTGTACGTGGTTACAGACCAAAGCATCTTTTCGCCTTCAATTCATAAAGTGGCCTGTATCAATACTGTTACAGATTATTGTATCCCTGAGGGGAATAGCATTCAGGAGCGTCTTCTGGAGAATTTCCTATGTATAAATGAAGTGGTGGGGCAGAATGAAACTGCTCATCTTCAGGACAGTACATCACTTTCTCCTCTGAATTCTGGTTTGTGGATGGTATAAACCAGAACTTTTTTATTGTTTTGCCTTTACTTTTATTTTTGAAGCACTGGAGCGCTATACCTCCTCTGTGCTGGGTGTGCTCCAGTCTAAACAACTCCGCTCTCCTAAATTCCCTTCTATAATTTCAGCTGAATGTGAAATTCCTTTCTGCTCCTCTGTCTGAACTGCTGTGTGCCATCACTCGGGGCTGCAGGACAGCTCGTGGGTTTCCCCCTGGATGTGGCAGCATCTCGGTAGTGTGTGAAGCGAGGTCTGGGTAATCCCTTGGGATCTCTCAGGATAAAAAGCTGCTCTATAAATACTGTATCATTTTCATTGTCAGTCTGGATTGAGGAGTGAAATGATCCCACTTAGTTAAAACAGGATGAAGTGTCTATTTTCATATTTGCTTAATTGAACCACTCAGTGTGTCTGATAGTAATGGCTTTATCTGAAGCATGTGGTTCTTATGAGCTGTTAAGATACCAATAGCATTTGGATTAGTCTTTCTGCCAAAAAAGCCAGGTCAATTCTTCAGGAAAATAAAAAAAAAACTACGGCAAACTTTATTTTAACAGTGTCTTGAGTTTCACT
Organism: Penelope pileata; assembly: GCA_013396635.1. NCBI lineage: Eukaryota > Metazoa > Chordata > Aves > Galliformes > Cracidae > Penelope > Penelope pileata. Next base: position 404,724 of record WBMW01000146.1, on the reverse strand, counting down.
TTAGGTTCCATAAATATTTGTCAGTGTTCCTTTTGTAAGACCCATGCGAGCCCTTGGCAAGACATGAGGTCTATCTCCAGAACGCAGAATGTAAATAAATTCCCCAAACTGTGCTGCAGAATTGGAGGCAGCTTTAGCCCATGCGAGAGACCTGGAGCCAAGCAATGGGTTGATCATGGTTCTTGAATTACGATTTGTTAGAGGAGAGGGAATGGGGGAAAAAAAGAAGAAAAACACAGAGAGAGGGAATTGTAAACATTTGTAGAATGTATGTGAGAGCCCACACCATCCTCTGCAGAAAGGTGGAGGTCATTCACCAAGGCAGTGACAGAAATGTGACTTCTGCTTGGATTCCTGTTGCTGTCTGCTCCTAATGCTTCCAGAACGGTTAACAATAATTTCTTGTGCCCCAGTGGAAAAGGGAGGAAATTTCACATTCTTGATGGCGACTGGTAATGCCATCTATTTCAGAGGATGAGGCCAAAAAAGCACTGTGTTCCCTGCACCCTGCCAAAACAGCACCCTGTGTTTCCCCCCTCCCCAATTTCTCTGAGTACTTTTGCTGTTCCTAAGAAGTTGTTTTACTTTTGTGGTTTTCAGAGCTGCATCTAGGACAAAAAAGCCCATGATGATTTCAAAGACTTGCCTATAGTTAAGTACTTAACCAGAGGTTTAGGGTGCAGGGCTTTTGATTTAAGAGCAAGCCCTGTTCTGTGCAGTTAAGGGGGGAAATAGCTGAAATTTTACCCTGTCCCTGACCACAGATTGAAATTACCAAAGCAGTACAAAAGCAGGGAGCCAGAATGAAGGAGGTGTATTGAAGGAAGCGGGACCTTGGCTTCTAGCAATGTGTTCTGGTTGCTGGATCAGCTCCAATAAAAATTTAAATTCAGACGAGCTGAATGCCTTATTTGTCTGGTGAAGGGGGAGGAACATGGGGATGGGTGAAGTTTTTCCTCTACCTCTGAATGTTAAAATAATGGTAGTAGGATGAGAAAAGTACATATTTCTGAAGAATGTACTATTGTAAAATCAGATAGTTAACATTTTTTTTCTTCTTAAAGTAAACTGAAAAATTACCAAGCATGAATGAATAGATGTGAGAGGGGGTTTGCTGGAGTAGAGCCCTTCTTTGTAGTGAGATGCGAGCCGACCTCTCCATAAATTTAGAATTTCCTCCAAAATGCTGAACATCTTTGATCTCCTTTTAAATTAATGGGAATGGAGTGTTACCCACACTTCACAAGATCAGACTGTCTTTTTGTATGCAGAATTTCCAGCAGTGATCAGTGATCTCTGTGCCAGCCCTCAGTTGTCTGTAAGTGCTAAAAGGAAAATTTAAAAGAGCCATTAACTTCACATTTTCTGCATTCACAGACAGCTGTTTGGGGCCCTGTAGCAGTGATACTCTGTAGCTTTCTATTACTGCCCCAGTGTTCCCATGTATGGTTTTGGAAATGGTGACTGAACTTTGCTAGCAGTTCCTTAATCTGGCTACTGTGGATGTTAAGGAAAAAGAATCAGGTAGCAACCTCCATCTGCAAAACCACTTTGGGTTTTGTGACTGAGCTTAATACACAGGGAGCATTTTTATTCAAAAATACCCTCTCTCCCTCAACGAAACAGGAAGCATCTTTCCAGGAATGCTTGGGAAAGTGTTTGACTTTTATGTCACTGACATAACTGGAGAAAGTTTTAAACGACTTTAAAGCTAGCAAAGGTTTAGCCGGACAGAAATACGCACTGAGCTCTGCTGAAATAAGAGCTGTCTATTCTTTCTTCTTTCTCATGTGAGACTGTATGTGCGTCTATCTGCCAATGGCTCCACAAACACTTACTGAACCATCAGTGATGGTTTATTTGCAGAGCGTGGCCCTGATTGGGATTCACTGCGCAGGAGCATGTCCTGATCCTATGGTGCACACAGCACACACCTAAGGCACCTCCTGTTATCATGGATAGCAGTGCACAAATTAAGCCTGTCCAAGGCATCATCACCTAGCTTTGCTTATTTCTTATTATTATTAAGAAACTAACCCTTCTCATTTCACCATAGCTTTTCTTAAAAAAAAGTTATCTTTTGGAGCTTCATAAAACTCCCTTAAAAAAACTTTGCACCCTGTTTTTTAATCCTCTTCCTTCAGATAGCTCATGGTGACGGTATGTTCTGGCAACTTTCTGTTTACCTTTCTGCACAATGTTTGAAGAAGCACATGAGAAGCAGAACCACGGCTAGTTATTTCTCTTCCTGCAGACTGGGGAACTGCTTTGCTTCAAAGACTGCAGCATTTGCAGGAGCCACTGCTGAGCACAGGCTCCCAGCTAATGTAGGAGGAGGGGAGGGATGCTTGCTTCGCTCCTGCACTGAGGACCTGGGTTTACATAGCTTCATTGTATTGCACAGGGCTTTCCTGCCCTGCAGCTCAACTTGCTCCGTGACAAATTATTCCTTAATTGCTGGATGGCAGAAGAAAAGCTTTGCAGCCCTGAGGTTATTCCTAACAAATCAGGTTACAGAAGCCTTGAAAATTATATTGAGCAGAAAAGAAGCACCATGAGGTTTCCTTGGATGCTTGGGCTGCGTTAAGCTTGACTAAGGCAAAGTACTAATGAAGCTTGTTAAAATGCAATTATACTTAAATGCTGGGGTTGCAGAAATGAGGATAATCAGCGGAGAGGTGCTAGTGAAGCTGTGGTGATTAGCGTGATTTATGTGCGTCACTGCTGTGCACAAGGCCTTCACCCCACTGAGCAAGGCGTTGCCTGGCACAGCGAGCAGACCGTGCCCCAAGAGCTGTTGAGGGTGTGAGGTGAAGGAAGATGCTCCCACACAGGACAGACAGCTTGGCACAGAGCACCAGTGATGTTGTTTGAAGCTGTAGAAAGGGATGGGAGAGCCTGGACTTGTAGGCCAGACAGACAAAGCTGGAGCTTTGACAAGGAAGAGGTGATGCTAAAAGCAGGCCCAGGAGGGGCCTTTGCAGTGAGGCAAAGTATCACCCATTTGAAATAGGGAGGGAAAGGGAAAGCTCAAAATGAAGAGAATCATAAAACTGTAGAGTGATAGAATGCTTTAGATTGGAAAGGACCTTAAAGATCATCTAGTTTCAACCCCTGCCACGGGCAGGGTTGCCAGGAGAAGCGGACATGGCCAAAGTCGGGCCTAGAAAGCACGAGTGTAGATGAGGCAAGAGTGTGCTTTGTCAACGCTGGAACAGAGGCTCTCGGAGATGTGCCAGGAGCCTGGATGCAGACTGTGAGTGAGCGGATGGAGAGCCAAGGGCTGGAGCTTATCAGTGAGCTGCAGAAAGATGGTGGCACGTGTTGCAGGCTGTGGGCAGCCAGAAGGAGAGCTGAGGAAAATCCAGCAGCAGTGTGATCATGGTGTATGCAACAATTAAGGAAGGAGGTGGGGAGGGGGAGGAAGATTAAGAGCTCTGAGCTTGAACTGACAGCTCGACATCCATAAGATGTCAGGGAGACAGGCGAGGTTTTTGTCCAGACAGAGAGAGACAGGCCCGGGTGATCGGATCAGACAACTGGAGAGACTGATTAATGGGAAAAGATTAAAAGAGCTGCTTGTAAATATATGTATAGCTCGGCTAACTGGCACCTGAGGGGACAATAACTGTCTACAAATGTATGAAGGGATTGGATGTTGGAGCCAGGACATGGGGGAGGCAGCAGCTTAGGGGTGTAGATGAGCATTTTGACTACTGGCAGCGCAATATGGTGGAGCAAAGCAGGCCTTTGATAGGCTGTGAAGATTCTGTGGTGAGATTTCTGATTCGTTTAAAAGAAACCTCTGCATGCATGAAGGTATCCATCTTTGCCCATTTCATCGCAAGGTGCCTGCAATCTGATGTTTATTCTTGCATCACCTCACAAGTGGGAGATGTCCCTTTGTGCAGCTGAAGGCCCTTCAGTACCCTGTGTGACCCTTGCCATCTGGCTTGACTCAAAGACCTAAGGTACTACCTTAACCATTAGCCTGTCTTTCCTGCTACTTGTCTTTTGTTTTTAAGCGGAAGATCTTCCAGCTTAGAGATTCTGTGGTCCTCTCTACATGTTCCTTTATAGGTTTGTTATCGTTGTTGTTTATTCATTTTCGCATTATAATGTTTTATTCCTCTGTAAAACCAATGGAAGAACAAGAAGCAGGTACTGCTTTATCACTCAGTCCTGCATGAGCTGCTGCTGTTGGTGCAAGAAATCAAGTTAGGGAGGGAACCAGAGAAAGCGGTAAGTTCAGATGTGGAGTTAAGATTGAAGCAATTTCACTCTAAACGCACCTAGAACTGAACAGTGTATTGGAGGGCGAGAATAGGGTGCGTGTATGGTTGAACTGTGGTTGTGGTTGCTATCTGGTCACAGCTGTAATAACTATTGGTATGGTTGACACCCGTGTGGTTTCTTTCCTATGGTAAATGATGGATTAAGTCTAATTCGGACCAGATTGCTGCTATGGGGTCCATCAGCTGAGGATCTCAAAGCACACATGCAATGCGGTCTGTTTGAGAAGGTGTGATGTAAGCAATAAACTCTTACAAACTTTGTGAAAGTGGGAAGCCATGTCGAATAGAATGATTCTACAGATGCTGCATCCCATCACCAAAAAAAAACATAAATAAATGAAAGTGTCAGCAGGTTCTTCTCCCTCGATTGGTACAGGGAAATTTGTCTGCTGATATAGGACGACCAAAAATGAAGCTTTATTAGTCCTGCTGCATTTTGGTAACGACAAAACCATCTCTGTTTGGTACTCTGTAGCAGTGGGAGTGAAAGAAAGAATACATATGGTGAATTGCAAACTGCTGCAGCCCTGCAGTGGGTCTTTATAGGCATCACTGGGAGACTGCAGGTGTGCTTTGCTCACGGCACTTGCACCTCTTTCTGTGCATGAGTGCACAGGATGTCATTCCTTACCACTGCCAAACCAAGTGCTTTGTTTGCATTGTGAATGAGCAATAAAAACAGGTGGGACACAATGCAAAACCAAAATTTTCTTTTGTAGTTCTTGATGAAAACTGTAGCTGCATTTTAATGGTGCAGCACTTCAGCAGAGACCATAGGTCTCCTCCTTTTTTTTCCTTCAAGGATTTTGTTTTTGACCTCAGAGCTCCCTGTTCTGACTTCCACTTCTGCTTCAGCAGGACCCAAATCTGTGGGGCGCTTCTGAATATTTCCCTCCCTGCCGAAAATGAGCCCGAAGCGTTGACAGACAGCAGCTCACTCAGTGTGTAGGAATCCAACATAAACAGACTTGCTGGTTGTGTACTTGGACATGTTAAACGAGGTCTCAGCTTTGATCTTCCCTGCACTATCCTAAAGCCCAGCAAGCAAAGGCTAAGTAAACAGACCTTTGATTTGAGAGCAGAGGTCTTGTAAAACTTTTATCAATGGCAGAACTGAGCTACTGAAGTCCCTCCTGGACTGTAGGTGCTGCAAGAGTAGCAGCATGGTTTTATTGACCCTAACGTCTCTCTTTCTCCCTCCTTCCCATAATGACAAACAGCTGGGGATATGAGCAAGCTTCCTGTTGATTGTAGCGTACCAGTTTCCCTAGGAGAGGCACCTGCTTATAATCTCCTATGTGGTGAATGGAGTGTAAGCTATATTGGATCCTATAGCTCTTGGATCCCACAGCTAGCATAGCTTTTTGTTAATGCATGTCATAAAGATGCTTAAATCACATGGGACACATCCGTGGGAAACACTCACGTTACTAATCCTGCGTGTTCAACACTCCTGGGTCAAACCCCAGAAAACCAGGACTGTAGCTTAAATATCATGAATGTTACAACAAATTGGATTTTATTTATTTGCTTCCTGTTTTTAGAGCACTTAGTGATTCTCCATAATCACAAAGGTCATGAATTTCTTCTCTCGTTCAAATAAACAGGAGATTCTCCTTTGGAATTATGCCCTCACAGAAGAGACATTAAGAAACAAGCACCTAATATCACAAGATGTAAAAAAAGAAAATTCTGAATGCTGTAAAGTTACTCTCAACAGATGAAACACGGGAGTTAGTTTGGCCTCTGCTTGCGGTTTAAGTACATGAGGAAGCTTTGGCTTCCCTTCTGTCCGTTGTAGAACAGTGATACAAGGATAAGCTCTTGCCCAGATATTTTGTTTGTTTCATTTTTCCGTTGTTTTTAAAGCTAAGAACCACTGCACTTAGCAGTCATGGAGCTCAGGCTGTTCTTTGTGGGCCAAAGCTGCCTTTTCTACTACTGGGGCCTTTTCAGCCAAAGCTCATTTGGTTTCAGGACCAAAATTTGGGGCATTTTGCTCAGCCCTACCAATGATCACTGCTTTTTATCATGATGAATATTTAGTGCCTCGCCTACGTTGCTCCTGCTGTGACATCTGGGGGCAAAGCTGAGACCACTGGTTCAGTCTGAGCTTCTGCAGGGAGGAACTGTGAGCTCAAGTGCATCTGGTCTTGTATTTTGCCCTCTCACCCTTCTAGTATAGCCTTAAATTACAAACTTTCTTACATTGCCTTTTCTTCCTTAGTTATCAACTGATCCTCTTCTGTATGTATTGTCTTTTGTCAGATAGTCGGATCAGTTATTAGCTAAATCTATTTTAAATAACCTTTTATTTGACGGTATTTGAAGGCAAGTGTGGCACTGTTCAATACAGCAAATTGATTTTACACACATCCATCTTTTATCATTGAGTCTTCCAATGGGGTTTCACTATAATCAGATTGGCAATTACCACGGCACAGCCATTGGGAAGGGATTGGAATTTACATGCAATAAAGATTAAGGGATTAGCAGCTGATTAGGAAAGTGCTGATTTGTCCAGCCGCAGGTATAGGAAGGGGTCCCATGTGTCAGCGTGGGCTGTGACCTCCTGACTCCTTGCTGGGAGATGCTGGTACGCGGCACAGAAGCGATGTGTCCTCTTTAAGAACAAGTTCAAGTTGTCGCAACAGTAGAAACTTGCATTTCTGCAGAGAAATCAGAAACCTGCCCCTGCATGGGAACTTCGCTGCGAACGTGCGCTGTGAGCAGCCAGCCTGTGGCCCTGCTTCATTCTGCAGCCAGGAATTCCTGCTGACAGCTGCTGCGATGCAGCCGCGCAGCGAGACAGTTTCCCCATGTACAGATAGGCCAGATAGCTGCTGGGCTCTCCAGGTTTCCCCCCCTAACTCACACTTGCAGGAGGACAGCGGGGACTGCGCATTACCAGACTGTGAGGTAATAGGAGCACACACTGATTGATATTCCAGGGTAGCCCTATCTACCTGATGGATACAACATTACGTGCCAGTGAGCAGCCCGCCAGTGGCGTGACATCATTTGAAATCACAGAGCAGTCGATGCTGGCAAAACTCCTGCATGCACCATCTCTCTGCTTATGCAGATTTATACAGATGTGGGATCTTCAGCAAAGGAGAAATATTTCCAAATCATTTGGGCAGTTTGGGGAATTTAAGTGGATTTGTAATTCAATTTTTTTTTTTTTTTTTTTTTAGCGTTTTGATTTAGACAAAATATATCCACAATTCGGTGATGTTTTGGTAATACTGTTCATCCTGAGATGTGCCGCACCGCTGTGCAACAGAGCCATAGGGAAAGCACCTTCCTCCAGATGAAGTGAAGCAGCTTTTGAGCGGCAAGGGATGCAGCAGAGTTTCAGACACACCAGATGAAATGCACTGATATCATCTTGACTTAGAAGCTGAACAGCCCAAGGTGGTGAGGCCCTGGCACAGGCTGCCCAGAGCAGCTGTGGCTGCCCCATCCCTGGAGGTGCTCAAGGCCAGAATGGATCAGACCCTGGCAGCCTGATCTGGTGGATGGCAACCAGCCTATGGCAGGGAGGTGGAACTGGGTGGACTTTAATATCATTTTCAGCCTAAGCCATTCTGTGATTTTGTGATTCCAGAGAAGCACCTGGCACACCTAGGCACGAACAATGGCTGTGCCAAAGTTAACTTGAGTTTTAACAGCAAAAAGTTGCTTGTGCATGGACTTGGACAGGCATCATCACGTGTTTTAACATTGCTGTGGTACCAAACTGGGATTGATCCATTTGAAGAAAATGTTACCTGCTTTCCTTTGGCTATAACCTGGAGTTGGGGCTGTTTGCTAGATGAGACCTGACAATATAATATTCTGTAGGAATGAAGGCTTCATGCATTAAGAAGCCCTGGCATCTGCCAGGACCAGGCTTTTGCATCAGGTAGCGTGTGCCTCTGTGTCTGGGGAACAGGTACCAGATGTGAATGCTACAAGAATTCATTGATGGTTTCTTATTTTCATATGCAGAAGACTTGGCATCGCTTGAGTTTAAATGCATGTTTTCACTGCATCAACCTATGTGAACGCTTTCTTTTAAATTGCCTTTAAGGATTTTTCCCTCCTGGAAGAGATGTACAGACGCGTCTAAGTTAGGTTGTGGAATGGCACAGCAGGAGTAGATCTTAAAAATGAAATATTTGGTGCTGAGGAGGTGATGTTCACACTACAGCCGTTTGGGGAGTTTATTCTGGATTAGCTCCAGTATGGTCATGTAGACTGAGCTCTTGTTAATGGAAATCCAAGAGCACCTTTTCTGCTTTTGTTTTACCAGGCACCCAGCTAGCACTGGCTTTCTGTACATGCATTAGCAAATGGTGAGGATTGGTAAGATGACTGGATCTGTAAAGCAAAGCATTTGGTGCTAAGGACCTGACACTTCCATTTCAGGGGGATGTTTCACTTCAAAGTAGTTCTGGACTGGTCCTATAGACTGTATATCCATTTGAACTGGAGCGCATCTTGCATTTTGATTTCATACCAAAGCAACTCAGTCTGTGTGCTCCACAACTGCTCTGAGACGCGAACCGAAGTATAATAGATGAATGGTGGAAAACTTCAATTTAAAGCAGACTCCTGATCCAAACTAAAATACTGGCATAGGCACACTTAAGGTAGGCCCTTATGATGAGAGTTCAACATGGAGAGGGCAGGAGGGCTCTGAGCACTTCCGTCACACATAACATGGACAGGAGGCTTTGGTAGAGCAACTGTGAGTGGTTGCAGGCAGAATTTTAAGTTGCTGCTGGATTAGAGGGAGGTGAAATGTCAGCTTTGGTTTGCATTTTTTCTCTGGAGAAAGATGAAGGTTTTTTCAATTTTCTTTAGGAGCAAGACAATTATATATATACATATATATATATATATATTTCCAAGCCTGTTATTTTTAATGTATTTTAATTTATTTATTCCTATCCCAAAAAAAACCTGTTTTTATATTTTAGTAATACAATGGTCCATTTAAAAAATATCACTATTGCTTAATCAGTACAGTTTCAAAATTCAGGCTTTTCTGTTCACGTTTCATTGTAAATCACCAAAATTTTGAAGTGAAACTGAAAAAGCAAGTATTGAAAGAGAAATCTGGACAAAATCTCAGTTCTTGATGAAAAGGTCATTTTCTGCAAAAAACTTCTCTACAAAACACTCCAGTGCTAAATGTGCTCTGCAGCCATTCATCTAGAAGTGCTTTCTGTTTTAGGGAAGCCTCCGAAAATATCTTCAGTTTTTAAATACCACGGTGATTATCTCTTTGTGGTCACCAACAAACATTTGTTACCACGTTTTTGTGGTGAGCAAACTTAGAAGCCCCCAGTGACGAGACGAGGACAGAGCAAGCTGAGGACTGAGAGCGGCCTCACCATGTAGGGCACTGCCTCTGATTTCTGGACAGAAAAAGGCTTGTGGACATTTTGGCAATGCCTCCTGTTCAAGAGTGAGTGTTCTAAGACTTTTTT
>WBMW01000146.1:285521-394913 GCA_013396635.1 Penelope pileata | reverse complement strand
TTTTTTTTTTTTTTTATCTGAGCCCTCAATGCCTTTATTACATCTTTTCCACCTTGTCTGTTGGGAATGGCCAGTGGGTACCAGCACTGGATGGAAGAGTATCAAGTCTTCTCTGATTTTTTCCATTATAGAAGACATTTTTTTTCAAAGAATACTTTGAAGAAAAGCAAATTTCTGGATACAAATGCAAAAGGTGCCTGTGTCAGTATATGGCTAAGACTGACTGCTGTGGGCCAGCAGGAAGGCAAACCTGCTATTTACAGATCTTCGCTCACACCGTTCCCGAACATGGCACGGAGTCAGCCATCGTGGTTTCTGTTTCCCTGCAGACATAAACAATGACACTTACAATTTCCTGCTTGTACAGCTCTCACACAAACATCTGTCTATAAGGGAAACGGCTAATTACTTATTAAACCTTACACTGTGCTTAGGCTGGGTTAAATATTGACTACCAAAGTTCAAGGGAAAGCTGTGTCACTGGACGTGAACCTGGGTACCCTATTTTCTAGGAGCATTCAAATAAAAAGATTGGGCAACAGGGTACTACATGGCAACAAAGGGACAAAAAAGGGGGCAAAAAATTGAGCTGATTGGGTCAGAAATATATGCTTTTCTTTGAAGCCTTGAGTTTTGGAACATGATTGCAAGCGGTGACTCGAAGGGGAGTTTTGTTACAAAATATGTGAACTAAACTGAGATTTGCAGAGTGTCTGGCTTATTTTGCTAAAAGTCTTGGAGATGGTGGGCGATTTGGCTGGGAAATCTGCTGGGCTTGTGGAGCAGATTTGCATGGTTGGAAGCAGTTGGAAGGGAGGAGTGCAATAGCATTTATGTTAAATTTGGGGTAGCTTAACCCCAGGAGCTAATTCAGGGCTGCCTGACTGGATTGTTTCCCAGAGAGTATGGGAAGCAAACAAATGCCTTGTGCTGGCAGGAATTTGTGGTGGAGGCACAGGCGGTTTGGGTTCGCTTTGAGGAGAGCGGGTTAGTGCTATTGGGCAGGATTTTGACTTGGGCTCTGGATCTTGCTGCCTTCCTCAGGCCAGATGACTTCTAGCTTTCTTCCAGCATCAGGCACCGTGTCCTGCCTGGAAACAGGAGGCTAAAAAAGGTGTTTTCATTTCAGAACCTTGAAAACATGTTTTAATGACTTGGGATTTTTTTTAAGAAAAGCCAAATTGGGAATGTCATTATTCAGATAGGGTTGCCTTCTTGAATGGGAATGAAAAAGGTGAATTGCGTGGGTATGAGTGCCAACACACCTTTGTCATACTTATCTCTTCTCTACAGAAAGTTTTCTGGTTATCCATTGTGCTGCATACCTGGAATGCACAGTCAGTATAATTTTAGCCTCAGAGTAAAAATATTAGTTCTCCCTTTTGGGCAGTGCTAAACCCACTGGCAACACTTAAGAAACAATAAATAATATATTTTCTTCCACACTAGAAGAGAAACCTTCTAACATGCAAAGACTGTTTCTTCAAAAGTAATTTGAAGTAATCTTAACTCTCCTCTGCATTTGCTACCTCAAAACCTCAGGGATAAAGTTACTATTTTTTTGCTGCTGAAAAAATATTCTGCAGCACTAGAAATTGAATGTCACCTATGAACATTTAATTTAATAAGATGGTAATTTCATGTTAAATAAATACCAACCGATTATTGAAAACATATGCTCAAAGGATTTAAAAACCATGTAAGAGATATGTATCTCATCTACTATCATTGAACTGTAATAAATCTATGCAATAATCAAGCGCCAATTGTTTAACATACAATAACTATTTTATTAAATCTTGGTGAAATGTGTATGCAGGACACTTAATTAAATGGAACATGTTCCCGAATATTCTATTTTTTCTTACTTCTGGAACATCTAGAGTAGAAAATTTACTGGCAGCCTTCACCCGAGGGGCTGGTTATTACTCATGTAAAAATATGGTAAGCACTTCTTGTGCTATCAATAAATATCCATTTCTTCAGGAAAGCAGCTCCTAACACAGAGGGAGGGAAGAAAGAAAATAGGCCACTTTCCTTGACGTAAACTGTACTTGTAAAGCTGTTTCCTCTGTTGTGTTGTTGGGCTCAGCTGTGCAGCCCAGGCTTACAACTTGCTCTTGCAATAAGTCCTCTATTCCCAAAGCTAAGCTTGACCATTCGTCGTGGCTGGTCAGCAAATACTTGCGGTGTTTTTCTATTCCTCTCTAAGAGCCTTTGTTCTGCAGAGATGCTGTTGTTTTTTTCTTTAATCTTTTGATTGTTTTTGATAAGCATTGTTTTTGTCTGTGGGCGCCAATGTTTTCAAGCCAAGACGGACACATTAGCTCATCTAATCTGACCTCTTCATGTCACATACCAAAGCATGTGGCCCAGTTACCCCTATGCTGACCCCTACTTTATTTAGCTACTGTATACCTTTTGGAAATGCAGACTGTTTTATTTTGAAAATGTGAAAAGTGTTTGGATTCTCCATTCCTTTAAACTGTTTGTGCCAATGGTTAATATTGAACATGGGCAAAGCATTCATCCTTATATCTCTGTCGAAAAGCATTTTTATCAGTTCTGTTCTCCATGTCACAGCTTCCCAATGCCCAGAGAGCCAACTTGCACTTTTGAGGAACACCTCTTAGCGTTAATTGGAATTCTTGCCATCATTGCTTGTAAACCTTCCCTATGAGACTTGCTCTTTGGTGTTTGTTCAGTCCCCAGTGTAGTGAGCCTTCAACTCACAATTACAGCTTGAATGCCAATGCAAATAAAGGTAATAATGATGTGTGAAGAGTGCAAGGAATGTATAATCCTCATGTCGGTCTTGCAGAGATGGTAGAACTATTATAGAATGAGTTGAACTCCTACTCTGAGAAGAGCTTTCCAGTCCAATGGATTCTCCAGTGGATGGGCAATGGGTTCCCCAAATTAACCAACTCAGGAAGCAAGTTTAAAACTTGACAATTAGATAGTCCTTTCCAAACATCCATGTTAAGGAGGGATGATAGAAATCAGCTCTGGTGTGAGCCACCCTTGCACTGAGGACCTCAGAGAACCGGGTTTGGCAGTGATGAGTACAGTGAAGGCCAAATGTTGCATCAAACAGTTTTAAGAGTTTGAGTTCACACTGAACAAGTGGTTTGGTTAGTGGCTGTTGTCCAATTCCTTCATCTCATTGTCATAACAGGAGATTTCTGTGTTTTGCTGTGTTGTCCGTGTAGGGCACGCATTGTCTGTGGCACCACAGTCCCTGATGTTTATTCCCTGCATGCATTGATGGGTTGATTTGGGTGCTTCATGGTAAAAGACTTTGCTAATTTGCTAACGCAGAACTTCAAAAGAAATCTTATCTTCATGGAAAGTGAATGTGTTTGGTATTAAATAATAAAATATACATAACCCATGGGGCTCTTAAAACTTATTTAACTTCTTTATAAACTTTACAATACAGTATGTGGATATTATAAATTACTTTCCATTCCAAGAAACTGTCCAGGCTGGTTGACCTTCCTTGGAATTTCCTCTTTGTAATTATGTTTAATGTGTTAATAAAGTTCACTTTGAACTGTATCATGGCAAATGGTCTCATAGGATGTGGGTCAGTGCTGGTGTGTTCGCCATATGTGAAGCTTGAAGGTAGTGTGCAGTTTAGCTCAAGGAATAACAAGGCTAAGTCCAAACAATTGTAGAAGCAGTATCTCCTCCCCAGGTTAGCAGTAAAAGGGGTTCATGGAAAGTTAGGAATGTGGAGTGGGAAATCATTTAGCTTTCACTGCTAGGTGTTACTAAATTATAGCTCTAGGTTCCAGTCACTATCAAAACACCATATATCTGGAGGCTTTTCGCACAGAGCTATAAATCATGTTTACTACATGTATGAGTTGAATGAGTGCATGAACTTTGCAGTGCAGTCCAGGAAAATATAATTACATGTGTGTGTGTTTTTGACTGTGAGAAATGTGGGCAGGAAGCTCCAGCCTATTCCACTGTTGTGTCTTAAATACTCTTCAAGAAATTGTTTTTGCTACTTCCCGGAAATAGCTATTTACTAAAGCAGAGAGGCTTTTTTGGGGTTTTACGTAACGCCTTTGCTAAGAAGTGGCAACCACCAGCCCTTCCAAGGCACTTGGGGCAAGAGCAGGAATGCTTATAAAGCAGCGTCAGCAACACAGCAGCAAGTGGGGCTTTTCCGTGGTATAGGATAGTGGAGAGCAGAATTGCAGGATATAAATTGAAAATTGCCCAGCTGTTCAGTAAGACAGGTGTAGGATCTGTCTTTTATATAATGGAACAGAATGGAGATTCCAGTTGCTTGTATTCGTGAATGAGGAAAATAAATCTGCACACTTGTCTGCATGTACATGAGCAGAAATATTTAAAACAAATGAAGTGATCACAGCGTTTCCTTGTTAATATTTGACTGGGCTTATATGCTCTTGAGCAGAAAACTTGGCATCTGGCTGGGATTGTTGGATTCTTTCTGAGCGTACTTATATGTGTTTGCAGATGGGGAAACTAAGAGCTAGAAAATAACTTGGTGGAAAATGCAGGGTCTGGATTATTTAAATTATATTTTAAGCCCGATTGCACCCTGGCCCTTGGAACTCCAGGCATGATCCCTTCTAGTAATGAAAATGATTTGAATGGTATGGGGCAAAGTTATATTTAGGTTGTATTTGGAGAAAGAATAACAACCAGGCGCAGGGGGAGGCAGCTGCATTCCTGTCACTTCTTCCCAAGTCACATCCATGGATGTCAAACCCCACCCTTCCCCCCCAGCCCAAATATTAAGAAATGATTCCATCGAACTGTAGGGCTGAGGACAAGGGGACTGAAGGAGACCAGTGCCTGCGGGGTTTGTGTCAAGGGAGGGCTTAATTTATTGCACCAGCTCCCTCTGTTTGCCTGGGCTATGAAGTCAGCTGCACCCTCCCAGCATGGTGTGGCTTAAAGGGTTTTTCTTAGCAGCACCCTGTAGCCATAGAGAGCTGCCTCTGCAGAATGGAAAGCTACAAGAAACAAGGAATGGGACTTGTTTTCTCTCCCCACTATAACAGCGTGCACAAATCTGTATGAGCAGTTTTGGTGGAATACCTACCTGAGACCTCTCTTTAGGACTCTTCTCCCATGTCCCATGGCAAAACACTGTGTGAAGTTCTCTCTGTCTCCGGGAGTGTCAGAGGCTGCAGATTCGCAGCACTTAGAAAAGCTGGTTTATTTCAAGAAGCACTGCCCAGTGGCTAAGAAATAGGGGGGGTGGGGGTATGGAGTAGGAATTCCTTCCCCAGAATTCCCAACCAGGAGCAATGAGCACTGCTCTCTCCTGCTCTGTTTGAAAGGACCCAGTGTTGTGCCTTTGCCCACAGGTCCTGGCACATGGCAGTTGGTTCACCCCAATAGCTTGAATCATAGAACCAAGCTAGGAGTAAGGATAGAAGGACTTGACTAGAAAAATGATATATATTGGCATTAAAAGTTCTATTTCGATAGATGTCTGCATTAAAGATTTTAATATGTTTTAACAAAATGGTTTCTGATTTTGAAATAATCCCCTATACGGTTGCTATGCAGCTTTTCTCATGTTGCTCAAGCCACAAACAAGACGAAAGCATCACTACAGCAAGTAGCTATAGGGTATTAATTTCAAAATCCATTAGATCACTTCTGCTTGCAGACAACACAAAACTGGATTTTAGAATGGCTGAAACTGTGATCCTGGCTGCCTGGGGTGTAATTGCATCCACTTTTTAGGTCAGCATTTAGAGCACAGGGAGGAAACCAGCAGCAGCAAGGGATGGGGAGTTGGCAGCACCCAAGGGCTCAGCCTGCTTTTACCTCACTGGCAGCTGCATGTGAAGCAGCCCGTGGATGTCCTCAAATAAGTACCATGGGAGAGCTGGCAGATATTGGCAACTCCCCAGCATGTTATGGGATGATTCTTCAAGGTGGGGAGCTCTCTTCAGTACTGGTGGTACGTGTGAGACACTGGGGTGCTCAACATCTTTTTACTCTGTCCTTTTACTCACTTAATTTAACCAAAGATGGAACAGCCATGGAGAAGCCCCAGAAATCAAGGAGGATGTGAGCAGTTCTGGGCAGCTTAATGCATAGAGTTGGAGAGGGGATACATTTCTATCTGGATGTTGTGGGAATTCCCTGGTACATCATACTGTGCTAGCATTGTCCAATGCACAGGGGATGTGGCAGAAACCTTATTGCAAAACACATACCCTTCTCCACTGCCTTCCCTCCAAACACTGCCAGTGAGATGTTCCACCGTGTATCCTGACTTGAAAAGCATTCATCTGTCCCTGTTGCAGTCCCAAGGCAGGACTGCACAGATATGTAATAAGACCCAGTAGATGCCTGTATATTAGGAAGACAGAGGTCTGTGATGATATCATTTGATTCTGCTGTAACCACCTGCAGGAGGACTGGCTATCGTTGGCTTGCCAGGGCCTCCGAAGCCTCTGGCATGTGTGAAGGCACTGACTGCAGAGAGAGGAAAGTGCTTACGTGGAAAGTTATTAATACAAAGATGATGGGTAATAAAACAGGAATATTTATGGCACCAGTGAGCAGAAGCGAGGCTTTAGCATCCGTACGGTATTGAGAAGTGAGTGCAGCTGTATCCAGAAAGATTCATAGCAGGAAAAAATGTGGGGAGAGATTTTTATTTTTCATGCTGAGAAAGTCACCAGAGGGGCTGAAGAGCGGAGAAGGGGCTGCAGAGGACCCCGCTGGTGTTTTGCTTTATAAGCGGAAAGGATCTGAGAAATACACCCTTTTCTAAATGTCACGAAGGTCTGTGAATAGATCCTGTGACAGAGAGCGATCCAACAATTCCTCAGAATGAAAGGTCAATCAAAGGAAAATGGCATTTAGGAGGACCAAGCTTCTCGCTGACCCAACCATGTGACAGATCCAGAGGCAACCCCGGTGCTGTCGGGAGAGCTGCTTGTGCAGCCCACCCCAACGAGGCACATGACGTGACTGGGAAACTATCTGATTCCTCCAGGTCTCAAAATTCATCAGGAGTCAACCTGAATGTCGGAAGGAAAGGGATTTTGAAGGAGCTACAGGGAGGAGGGCGCTCTCTCTCCACTGTCCCTGCTTGCCCCGTACCAAACATTTTCCCCCAGCACTAATTATAGGTCTGCTTTTGCAATTTGAATATGCATGGAGCAGTGTCCCGGCTTGCAAGTAGACTCTAACGAGGCCACTCTTAAAGATTGACTTGGTTTGCTGCGGCTCTAAGTCAGAAAGGACCTTTTCAAAGGGCAACACAGAATTTCAGCAAAGCTTTGGACCTGTTTGGACACTTCTGTTTCTTTATATTGAGTAACGCAGCAGAATTTGGGGCTGGATCCTCAGCTGGTATGAGTGAATTCCACTTCATCAAGCCAACAGGCACAATCCCTCCTGGTGGGTGCATCTTTTCTTTAAAAGATTCAGCAACATGTCTTGTGTCAGGTCAGCATTCAAGGGATCTCAGATTATTTCTCCATCCGCAGAGCTGGTTGGAGTTCCCTCACACTATGGAGTACCAACACTGCTTAGAGAGCCCTGACTGGGCAGGATTGCTCATGGTGTTGTGCTCGTTCCGTTGGAGCATGGGAAGGCACCAATAGCTCCAATATTCTGTTCCACAGGTGTCTGCTGGAGGCATGCTGGGATCTTTGCCTGGGACTATTTCAGAATAAGTGCTCTCAAAAGTCCTCGCTTTGGGACTTCAACATTTCTCCAGAATATGTGTCTAAACTAAGCCCCATTGTTTTAAACAGGCTCTTTGTTAAACTAATTAATGAGCTTCAAGCTAATTCCTGACTCTTCTCAGCTTGAGCAGAACTTCTGTTCACCAGCAGAGCTGTGAAATTCATGGCAGCAACTGTGACAGCAGCTCCCTAGTCATTCATGAACTGAGCTGTACATGCCTTAGTCATACTGGAGAAAATTCTGGCAGACACTAAAATAATAGGAATTAGTCATGAGGAAGTGTAAATATGAGCTCTGTAGCTTGTCCCATGTGAGTCTATCCTGCAAAACACTAGAAACAGAAATACAACATGAAGGAGCAATTTCAAATCCCACAAACATCTTGTGGGTTTGGGTGCAACTCAGCATCAGCAATCCTTAGCAAAACATTTTGTCCTTATGCAAGAGCAGGGCACTCATTATCACACCCATTAATACAGTATTCTGGGAAGTGCATTGCTATCGCAATGAGTGGGGAGCTTGTGCAATGGACTGATTAATGAAAAGACAGATGCAGGAAAAGTAGCTTCAATTCTTCAGAGCCTTGGGAAGAAATTCTGGGTTGAATTCAGCTATGGGACTATTCTCACTGTTGGAGTCTATCACTTCTTTTTTCTGCGCGTTGGCCTGTCCAAGTGCATCCTGTTATCACATGGCAAACAGTGTGTTCACTCTGTAGCATACCATGGACTCTCTGTTTTGCATGAAGTTATCACCTTTTACAAAGAAAAACTTTTGTCAGTCAGGGGAAGCCAGCAGGGCTGCGAAAGCAGTTTATGAAAATACCTTCTTTTGGACTGCAAGCAATGTTAACATGTCAGGTTGTGCTGCACCCTTTGGTGAAGCATTACCCAATGAATGCTTTATGTCCGACAACTGCAGGCTTACACATCTCAGAGCCCATCTGGTGACTATTAAAGGGAATTACTGTACATACAACATGAAAGGGTTATAACTTTTTGAGGGGGGGCAGTGTTTTGTTTTAAGTACCAGTGCTGTTACTAATTTTGCCTTCAGGATTGGTGTTAAGTTTAAAACAACTACAGTCGCTTTACCAAATACAGCTGAGCAGTTTGTGTATTGGAGTCCTTCTTGCTATAGGAAAATGGGGATGCTTTGGGAAAGGAAGAGAGGATCAGGCTTTCCTGGTGAGTCAGAGCTGTGGATTAGTGTGAGCTGCTGCTGATGGCAAAGCTGTAGCTTCAGGTCTTGCACAAACTCTATAATCACGTGCATTTTTTGTTGTACGAGATTTTTGGCAAGCACCTATCGCTGTATCGCCATGTAGGAGTAAATGTAGTGTCTCAATTGATGGCTGGCCTTTAAACCAGTGCTATATCACTGGCAAAAGCAGTAACGACTCTTTATCTCTCTGTTCTCTCTTAGGCCCCCCGAGGATTGCTGATAAAGTGATCCACCGCCAGTCTGTGAGGCTAGGCAGGACCATCAAGCTCCTGTGCCCGGTGGAGGGTGATCCCCCACCCCTCACCATGTGGATGAAGGATGGACGCACCATCCACAGTGGCTGGACGAGGTTCCGGATCCTTCAGCAAGGGCTGAAAATCAAGGAGGTGGAGAGTGAAGATGCAGGAACCTACATCTGCAAAGCCACCAATGGTTTTGGCAGCACCAACGTGAACTACACCCTCATCGTGATAGGTAAGTAAACATATGGAAATACCAAGCCTCAGCTTCTCTGCAGGGAGGAGAGGGTGTGCTGATTTCTGGGTAGCTGTCAGTGACTGCAGATTTGCTTTGCTAATCATTGACTGACCTCCATTCTTAACTGGCCCTTCCAGTGTTTGAGGACTGCCAGAGCTGGCTGTGTTGCTGCACATCTTCTGCTGCAGCCGGCTGCAGGCAGATAAGATTACACAGTGCCAAAGGTTACAAATAAACAGAAATGATGCAATAGTCACTAGGGTCCAGATCACAATGAATTCCACACAGGAAAGGCTGTGTGATAAGGAGAGGTCATGCTGATCTTTATGTTTGCTGTTGGAACAGGATAGTTCTCAAAACAAATGTTGAGGTACCCATAAAAAAAAAAACCGTACAGCTGGAAGATCCACGTACTGAGCTTTTGCAAAGTGTCGTATCTTTTGGATAGTAATATTTAGATTGAAACAAAGCTCAGAGCTAATATGCTGCTCAGGGTTGTTCAGTTGCTGAAAATCCACTTGATGGAGGCAGAATTAAAAAAGGCTTTGGATGACAACTTGGTGACCGTGGGTTCTCTGGTTGTGCTTTTGGCTGGTCCCAAAGCACTTGCTTGGCCTGGTGGTGGGATTTTGGGGATTTCCACGGGAGTGAGCATTCCCCAAAGAAACTTCTCTGGGTAATCAGAGATTCCTCTGTTGTGGCTGCCACATAAATGTGTTCATTGCTCTTTGTCTGTGTGTAGGGGAAGACTTGGGAAGAGGATGGATTTTGATGTGCTAGAGGATGCTTAGGAAGAAAAGGGAAATGGTACAAAGAGGGAGGAAATCAGGCATGTTGTTCATGCTGTAGCCCAGTCAGCACTCTCAGTATCTGGTCCACAAAGTTCTGTTTCTCTTCAGGTGCTAAAAGTGAGAATGGGGTTTAGGGCTGCATCCAGCTGTCTGGCGGTTGGCACTTGGCCTGTTTGTCATTTTTCTTTTTTTTTTTTTCCCTTCTTCTTTCCCTTCTCAGTAGGAGGGCTGCCGTGGACTCAGAGCATGTAGCAAACACTTGGCACTGCTTGGTAGAGGATTATCACCCGATAACAGGGTGATTCTTGGAGAATGCACTTTGCTGAGAAGCCAGAAAGGGAAAGAAACCAGAACATAAATGTCTTATCAGGAAAGAGGTGTATAGGTGAGGGAACCCTCCTGCTATACAATTCTTGTAGCATCAGTGATCTAAAGCTGCAAAAGCCAGTTTATAGCTTATAAACAGTTTGTAGTCTGACTTTCTTCATACACCTCCTTCCTTTCCTTATTCATCCTTCCTTCTTTGCTACTCTGAGCTGAAAGGGTGAAGTGGAAATAGTCTATAAAGATTACTGTCTACACAGACTCTTTTGGGCATGGCTTCCAGACTGTTTGATGTGGAGAATGGAATGCTGTAGCAGCCTGCTTCAGTCCTGCTTGTGCTGTACAGAGAGGTCACCAGAGTGTTCAATCTCTGTCATCCAGGGTCTCCTATAAGGTTCAGGGTCCAAGCCAGCTGCTGTTACTCCAAGGCCAAGTGGCATTTCAGCATTTATGAGACAAAGAAGGCCCTTGGTCGCATGAGTGAAACAAATGAGAAGGAAAAGCGAGGAGGCACAGGGTAAAAGCTGACTTGCATTCAGGAAAGACTGAGGCAAAAACTGCAATTCAGTTGCTTGGGGAAATTGGATTATCAAATTAAATTGTATCAAGAACAATAGTGTTCATTATATTTGGCACTGAAAAGCCCTGAGCACAAACACCAGTTATTTGGAGCCTCATCGGGCAGCTATAGAAGGAAATGGCAAGCTCCCACCAGCCTCTGTGGGTGTGAGATTGAGCCCTGTGCAAACAAACATTGATCACCAAGTGCCAAGAAAAGGATAACTTTAAATACGTGGCAGACATATGGGCTGAGTTATCATTCATCTCCCCGTGTCCTTATTTTAATGCTGGCTAAAGACATTATTTCTTCAACTCTCTGCGCTTTCCTACCTTGCGTCACAGCATACCCTTGTGCATTGTTGCTCAGGCCATTTTTGATGGATTACTTCTGTCCCCTATCTCCAGTGATACAGATGTGTTCGTGTAATGTTCAAACCAATTTCTTTTCATTACAAGAGTTTCCCTGAAAACAAATGTTCGCCTAGTGTCTTTCTTGCCAAGGTCTGTGGGTAAACACAAGGTATCAGTGGCTTATTCTTTCAAAGGGTCCAAACATTTAATGTATTGGCCAGATGCTCGTGATGGTCTTGGTGAAAATGCTTTTGGTTGAGAAAGGTCCTTTGTTGATTTTTGAGAAGGAGGCTGTGTTTTAAAACCAACCACATGTCGGTTTTGGGGATGAAGATCAAATTGATGGAGCCGTTTTGTTTGTGCTCCGGAAAGCACAAACTTCATTAGGCACAGTGGCCTTTTGAACCATATGGGCTCTCATTCTCCAACTCCTTCAAAGGAGAAAAAACCCTCCTATAACAGCTTTACTGCCAACACCTAATGTGTATAAACCATGCAGGTGTCAGACATGGGCAAGGTGGTTAAGATATTAAATCTAGAATAGAATCAAATGATTCATTCAACACTGGGATGTAAAAAAATCCATTTTGGCATAAAAAACCTTATGGAAATTTAAGCAGTAATATCTGGAATCCATACAGTAGCTTATTGAAGGATTTTGTAGTTACGCTATATACTTTTAACCGAGTTCTGCCACACCACTGGCAAGCAAGGAACTGTCACTGCTGTGTTATATATGTATAAACCACAGCAGGTTAAGCTTAAGATTTACCTGAGGTCCTAAAGAGAGCAGAGACCAAAATTCAGCTGCATTGAACCTCTGCATTCAGTGCTGTTATAACTCTTACTAATCTTAGCTCTTATTAGTCTATACATTCATTAGAGCACCACAGAGAGCCAACACAGTTCTGTGACATTGTACAGAAGAACAAAAAGGAGCAATGGATCCACCAGCATCAGTGGATGGCAGAGGTGAGCTCCCCTGTCTACGCGTCAGGATGGTCTCTGTGAGTTGTAATATTTGGGGTTTAAGCCTCTTCTAATGTAGCTTATGACTTATTGCCAGGTCTTGCTTGCAACCAGCTGGCTCAGTGCACGAGCAAAGCAAACTTGAGTCTGCCTCTGCCTGTCTGGTAGACATACCTATATGTTGCCTGGCTGGAGGACTTCCAATCTGTAAGTGTGGATGAGATGGATTACTGGGATTTTACAGATTGCGACTAAGGCAAAGAGAGATCGAGTGATTAATCCAAGACCATAGACAATATGAGCTGTGGCTTGAAGTTCAGTCTTCTTAAATCTCACCCTATTCCACCTTCACAACACTTGGTAAAATCTTTTCTTCCTAATTTAGCATCATGCTGCTGCTATGTTGAAAGAGAGTCTTCTCTTATTCTGGGGTTTTGATCTTCCTTCTCAGACAAAGGTTTTGCCAACCCAGATGGTAGCGATTGGTTTCTGCCCTGCTTTTTCCTCCATTCTCTCAGACTGCAGGACCCAGATCCCAAAGATCCAAGGAATTCTAATCTAATGCACCCCTGTGTGAAATGTAAGCCTGTAAAAGCAGATAACCAATATAAGTCAAAACTACAGTTTCCTGTCCTAGCCAGCCTTAATAGTTTTTTGTGGCTTACCACAAGATTTGGGATGCCAATTACACTCCAGACAGATTTACTAATGTTGGAAGAGGAACTCCTCTTTAATCAGCAGTAAATCTGCACTGCAGTTATTAACTACAATGGTTCCTTATTATGGAGAATTATCTGTAGCTCATCAAAAGAAATGTGCTGTACCTCCCCAAAAGATATTTGTACAATGATGCCCATGAAAATCTTATCTTTGAATGTCCACTGAAGGGTCTTTCTTTTTTCTGTTTCCCAGCTGAATCAATTCAGAAAAGCTGGTTTATAATCTACAGGTGTGAAACTTTATTTTGTTTTTGGATTCTTGGAAACCTGTGGTTTCTTTACTGTAGAATAAAACTTCCTTGCCAGTAAGCTATAAAAGGAAGCCTAAGGCCAAAGAGGAAGAAACAAAACATTGAATAACTGCTTATTATTTGAAAACTGTCCACTTTAGGTGCTGAATGAGGCAGGTTCTCAAGAAAAAAATTGCAAGTAATGTCATGACTGAAGCCTGCATCAAACTGTGGCCAGCGTGGAGAAACTCTGAGGTTGCATATAGCTTTCATATGTTTTCATGTTTATTCTTTGATTTCACAGTCTGTTGTGGATTACCTGAGATTTTATCAGGTCACCTGGAGAATAGAGGAAAACAGGAAAATAAAGTTTCTTCTTATGGCATTGCATCAATAGCCATAGTCTCCTGCACACACTTCAGACACCGGTGCAAAGGGTTTCACAACCTGGAAGGGTGTTGGACAACCTCCACTACCATCCCCTTCTGCACTACTAAACAGTATCACTTGTTCCAGAAGCCTGGTCATTCTCTGAAGGGAAATTCATTGATGAACAGCTGTAGGAAGGACTATTAGTAAATATTTGTGCTGTGGCACAATGACCTCTTTCACTAACGCAAAACACAGAAGGCTTTTCACTTGCAGAAATGTTCTAGGCAAAATCCTGCAAGGTGTGCCAGCATTGCAACACACAGAGCTATTGCTACAGATGCTACCAGTAAATACTTCATCTTGCATCAGCTGCTCAACCAAATGATGAAAGATCAGGCTTTCTGTATTTGTATTTGTGTCTGTATGCATGCATCTTATTACCTTCTGTAGGAAGGAAAATAGGAAGCAGTAGCAAGAGTGGGTTTGGGAGTGTCTCTGCTCTGTAGGCTTCTTGCTTGCCTTGATGTTTGTAAAATACAAAAGACACATCTTGCTTGAGTGCATCTCAGCACATCATCCCAAAAGATCAATATTTAAGTCCAAGGAGAAGCTGCTCCAGTGTTTTCTTTCTTGCTGTGTATCTCTGCCTGTCAGATTTGCTTTTTCTCTTCACTAGGTTTATTTGGAGGAAGATTTGCAGGAAGAATCTATCACTGTCCAGTTCACTCTCCCCTTTCTGCTTCCTGCCTCTCCAAGTGGCCAAGCCATGTGGCCCCTTTGGGCTGTAAAGCAGGAAAATCTGGAGGCGCAGAGCAGGAGGAAGAGCACAGCTTGTTGTCCTGACCCTCGGATGGGTTGTTCAGAAATTGAGGTGCATCTTGTTTTCAGACAAATCAAATTTACTAATAAATGGCTGCTGCCTGTCTGCTGCAATTGATTGCTTTGACAATCCTCCCTGATGTTAGAAGATTTATCTTTAGAGTAGTTTTTTTCCTGCTGAGCCAGCTGCTATTTTATGCTTTTTACAACTTGTCCAGAGACAGCTTTCTTGGATAACAAGCATGTGTGAAAAATTTGCATTAAAATAACCTTTTTTTTTTTAACAGTCAGCACAAGTTCCCTGAAAAAAAAAATCATTGCAATGTCTGAATGGATATTTATTCTAATGTGCTTTTTTTTTTTTTCTGCTCATAGTAGTAGAAAATACAGAGTGAAAAAAAAAAGGCAAGTACAGTAAAATATGGTTTGCATTACAGTTCTCCAATGAAGTCATCAATCTGTGTCTCAGAACTCATTTACAGTGCAAAAGCTGAGAAAACATTTGTAGCCTAGAGTCAGGTGCCACCAGCCATCCTGGAAAAGCATGACAAATTCATTTATGTTTGGATTTTGGCCTCTTAATAAACTCCGGGGAGTAGAGAGAGATGTGCTCAGCAAGAAGATGTGAATCAACATTGAGTCAGCAATGTGTGCACCAAGGGACTGCTAACGCTAAGCAAAAACTAAAATGAGTCAATGCTTTTAAAAAAAAAATGGTACAGTATTTGCATTTGAGGACAAGGTGGTTGGGCTCATGCTAGTCATGGTACGGAGCTAGCAATCCTGTTCTAGCCCATTTACTTCAGCACAACGTGTGAAAGGCAGCCCATCCAGCATGGGACCGTTAACACAATCACAGGGCATATAATCATGACTAATGATGATTAGTCAGTTGTTATATGGAAATGAGGAATTCCTTGTGACAATAAACAGTAACAAAGTTCTTGTGTTTAATTTGTTAAGGCAGCTGGATCTACGTTGGTGGCCTCCTGTGCGTATGCAGCCTGATTAACACCAGATGAGGATCTGGCCATAGTCACTGATGCTTGGTAATGGTTATGTTGCTAATTACAGCTCAGATTGATTTTGGCCTTTGGGAGCTGAGCTGCAAAGGGGAGCCTTGATGTACGCCTCAAGGCCTACCAATTGCGATGGCGGCACAAGGCCTTGTCAGCGCACGGTGCCGTGTCGCTGGGGCACAGCAAACCCTCTGTGCTGATGTGCAGGGCTTTGGGTCACAGCAGGGCCTGTCAGCTTGTGGGATGAGGCTGGTGATCTGCACGAACTCATCCCCTTGACTAGAGGAATCAAGCACGTAAAACCTGAGTATTTTCGTGTTTCGCTGCAAATTCATAGCTGAAGTCTTTTCAGTCAGAAATGAAGCTCCTTTTCCAGTGGAAGTGACTCATCGTTGACTAATGATTGTCTCACCCAAGCGAGGGCTCTTCCTTCCGAGTGTTTATTAGCTTAGGCACGAAGACACACACCCTGACCCGACTTGATGTTGTCCAGGGACAGCACAAGCATACAGGTCTGAATGTTAACAGTCACCTAAAAGCTGTTCTCATCCCTTGAGTTTCAGTGGTGCTTCATTTCCTCCTCATTTGGGGAATCCCATTTAGAGTCCGACAAGCTCTCTGTCTCTATATGCAGCATAATTAGTCCTGGAAAGAGTCCACTGTCCTGGGAGAGGAGGAGAGAGAAATACTCCAAAATGAAAAGCTGGCTATTTCTGGATTGCTTGAGAAAAACATTTTCACTATTTTTAGTCATTTTGATGAGTTCTACGCTAGTGTGATGTCACAGCAGCCCATAACAACTTGTTCTTGAAAAGTCTTTTTCCAGAAAGATGTGATGATGGGAGTGCCACTATTAGCTGTAACCATCCCAAAAATGACTGATCAAAAATGAAGAGATTTGACTGATGGCTCTCGGTGTGCAGGTGTGAAAGGCTGGAAAACATCACATCCAGGCAGCAGTTTTATTTCTTCCAAGTCCAGATCCATAGTGTAACACAGTGCTAATGCAGTATAATGTCCACAGTTTTTACAAGATCTTTGTTAGATTTTATTAGTTTCATTTGATTTTATAACAAACTTTATGGTATGCTTATCAATACATCATGTTCTGGCTAACAAAAGCCTCACTGTTTTGGGTAGATTCCTTTTTCCCTTCATGAAGTTGTAACATAGAAGCCAAGTTAAGAAGGTGACAACACCTGTTCACAATTTAAAGGAAATGAAAAGATTTTTTTTCCATGAACGTAAGCATGAAATTCATACATATATGTATGTATATATAATTTCCCCCTGTACTCCGTCCTGTGGTAGACTGTGACAGACCAGAGCTGCAGCCAGTGTAAATTTGAGGCATGAGGGACATATGGATGCATTTAGCCCACAATCCTTTGCAGATGCTTTAGAGTGCGTAGCTGCTGCTACACCCATGCAAGTATCAAACTGCAGCTTGGTTTGCTGCACAAATACTGTTTGGAATGAAAGCAATACACAATGCCAGGCAGGCTGATGTTAAAAGTATGTTTGATCTGAGCAGTTTATGGCTTCCTTCTGTCAAATTATGCTAATAGAATTGGCCTCTGACTCCAATGAGTTTGTGGTGTACATGTTGGGTTTTTTGGGTCAGTATGTCTGAGGCTAAAAAAAGATTTTGCCTCTGAGTTTATTAATCAGAGTTGTCTTTGTTACAATTCTCCATACAGCTAATGGGCAGAACTTCAGCCTGTGTTAAAGCAGAGCAATGCTGATGTGCACAGATGCTTATCTGCCCCATCTGCTGATCCGTTATGCTTAGTAATAGCCACATGTCTATATAAAGCCAAAGCAGATCCTGGTCCGAGCAGGTGGTATATGGATGTGAGTAGAGAACAGACATGCAGAAGGTGGAATTGTCACCACCACTCTGTGGTGACTGCAGATCTTCAGTTAAGAATCTTTTAGTTAATAGTGTCCTGAGCGTTGGAAGGGTCAGTTATCCATCATGCTAACTGTGGACCTGGTCACCAACAGTTTTAAGTTATACCTTTCAGCTTGCCTACCATCCTAGGATGACCACCTTCCCCCAGCAGCAGGATCTTTCCACTAACTTTTCTACAACCACGACTGTCCTACTGTCCTGCTGACAGTGTTCCCTTGGCACTTGTGCTCCTTCCTCTTGCCATGTGCTGGACTTTGTGCGACCACATTGAGCACAGGGGATGCGGAAGCTGAGTTGAGCTTCTTGAGCAGAGTGTCTGCAGGAGGTCTCTGCCAAAGAGCAGCGTTTCCCAGACACCAGTGGAGAGTCATACAGCTCTGCTGTCCTCAGTTTGCTCAGTAAATACCATGGATAGTGCTTTGTAGCCAAATTTCAATCCCTTTAATATCAGCTAACTGAGAAATGCACAAAAGGCACACTTGTAAATCAAGGTACAGCGCATAATGTTTGCTGTGGAGAGAACAGCAAAAGTTGGGCTAGTTTATAAGGTGTGAGTTGACTGTTGATTTTGGAGACTTTCTTTACATGTAAATGCACACACCCACACCACTGGTTGCTCACACGCTGCTTTTCAATCAATGCACGTGGGTATGTTACCTGTTAAAACGTATGGCAGTAGAGGAGGTGTATTTTTACATTCCTGTAGGATCTGGTTCTTTACCTTTCCTGTGATGTATTTGGCCTTTGCATTAAGAAAAAGATGAAGAAAAAGAAAAAGAAAAAAAAAAAACCTTCTGGCAATTTGTGTATAAACCTGTTTTTAAATCCTTTTTTTTTTGTTTGATGAGAGAAAGAACATATTCTGCATTGTGCTTGATGAATAATACCATTGTGCTAAAACGCTTTGATTCTTCTTACTTTATAATAACGTGGGTTTCATAGTCAAAAGACCTGAGTGTTTACATTATACACTTTTGGCAATAAATTTGGAAAAGAAAAAAAAACACTAATCCCAGGAGTTCTGAAACCTACACTCCCCGAACATACCCTGTTAAAGACATTAAGTCCCTTGCAAACATCCATCTATCAGCAGTTGAGAGTTTGTAAAAGGCGTACTTTGTTCTGAACTCCCTGCCCTACTGATTATGCACAGTTCTTTTATTTTGTGAATAGGATGATGACCCCTTAGCCTGGTAACGATGACAGATTTATGTATTTTAACACCCAGATGCTGCCGTATTTGTTAAGGGCTGCCAGACTCCAGCAGTGCTGCAACCGTAGTTTATTTTCATTGTCAGTTTGTGCTGCTTTTTAAGGTGTTCTGCAGCCACTGTAAGCAACGTTGCTGCTGCTCTCAGAGGTTGAGATGTCAGGATGTTAAGAGCATATAAGCCACCATTCTTGGACTGTTTCCACTCATAAAACGTCAGTTTTACTCTGGTTGCACTGATGAGGTGGAACCTGCTGCTCTCACTGAAGCCAAGGAAAAGAAGGGAGAAATAAAACCCCTTAAAGCAGTAAGAGAAATCAGATACTGTAGAATCTATCCCTCGCTTTCTACTTCGATAATGTATTTTGCAGCTCTCTAAGTAATGTTTTAAAGGGAACCTTCTTTTAACGTACAATAAAAGCAAAGAACATGAACGTTATCTCACAAGCTTAGCTGCTAAAGCGCTGCATGGGTCAGCACATCTGTCCTCTGCGCAGTGCATCTGTCTGTGATTTCTTTTGTATTGTTTTAAATTACTGCAAGTGGCAGAACAATAGGGAGACAAACAGTGAGAACAATGCTGTTGTTTAAACACAAGTTAAATTATAAACAGCCCTGCACAGAGAATATTTCATGTAAATGAAAGGGAAGCAAATAAATAGTTTTATTTTTCACTGCAGTGCAACAAAGGCAGTTGATGTCTTTTTTTTCTTCTTTTCATTTATTGTGCTACATGTATTTGTGTTCCTGTGCATATATATAATTTTCTTACAGACATGCTCCAAGGCTTATAGGGCAAGAAATGCAGAATACGGATTGTCTTCTGATCTCTTCATGCCAACCAAGCCATTAGATCTGGATTTATCACACAATCCAAATGATACATAGGGCATTTATTACCATTTTTAGTTTACTTCCAATTTATTGTTTCCCTGAAAAATGATGTCAAGTCACTAGAACTATCAAGTTGAGTCAATTTTATGCTTGATAGGCAACACAGGGCTTTGAAACTTTTGGGATGGAATCCTCCATCACAAAATCATTTTGGTTTGGAAAAAGCACCACCACAAATTCTTGGCTGAGTTTTCTTCAGTCCAGGACTAGATATTTCTCCTCTTAAAGAGAAGCCCTATGGGTTGGCACGTTGATTTTTTTTCAGTTAGAATAAAATGTTTATGACCTATCTGCTGAAGTAAGCAAGGGTCTCCATCTCACCCATGCTGAATCTGCTGAGAAGGAGAGAGAAGAACTGGTGGCAGTCCTCCTCGTTCACTGGCAAGGAGTTTGGGTATGGATCTGGTCCATGAGGTGGGATTCCCAGACGTGCCTGCTGTTCACTCCAGAGCAATCCCAGGAATCTGGTGGCAGAGCAGAGGGATGGCACTGTCCCAGCCCCAACACTGCCCTTTGTGCTGTGTTAGCAGTGTCTCCTGACAACTGCAAGCCCACTTCAGCTTCTTCTGGTAGCCCTCATGTGTGCTTTGGCAGGAGAAATGCTCCAACTCAAGAGAACGTTGTGGGAACTGAGCACTGAGCGGGTTGTTCCAGCCAAGGTCTCTGGTGAGCTGCTTTGGTTTGAGTGTGGTTTTGTTAATCCCTTTCCTTCAAGGAGGCTTGGAAGATGCAGCAGCCTTTGCTTGTGGGAAGTGGATAATATTGAGGGTGAATTTTGAGAAGTTGATCAGCGCTTCTGGCTTGAAGCTTGAGTGAGGTGCTGGGTGTGCTTCTCCGCATCGAAGAGGCGTGCCGCTGCGATGTGTGCTGTCTCCTGTTCACATTAGTGGATCTGTTGGCATCACCTTTGGACTTGCCATTGGCCTGTTTTTGCTGGGAGGGTTTTTGGAACCTACAGGGAGGCATTTGAGGAGCTGTAATCGTGACCATTGTAAAAACGTCTCTCTGCAACCTTCAAAAAATAGTGTTTGTTCTCTGGGAGCTTTATTCTTGGTAACTATGGATAATTTCGTGATGACCCCCTGAAACCTTGCCAGGATAAACAGACAAAAGGGCAGTGGCTGTCAGGGGTAGAGCTGTGGAATTGCATCAGAAAGGAATTTGACCACCTGACATCCTCAGTACCCTCAGCACTGGAATGTATCCCTTTGCCAGGAATGATTTGGAAACATTTTACCCTTGTTCTAAGCAAAATCTGGGTCATGGACACATTCAACTATAAATTAAATGAGTAGACCTCGAACACTGAAGATACGCTTTCTATGTGGTTATTGCTGTTTGTTTGCTTGACCCGTGTGTTAGCTCTTCTGAGGAATTCTTGGCTCCTCCTGTGCTCAAAGTGCCACATTTTACAAGAGGATGGGCTGCACACCAGGCTGCTCACAAGTGGCATTTTTCCCATCCTTCAGCGCCTGCAGCAAGGGAGGAAATACTGCTGCTCCTACAAGGCCACGTTGGCATGTCCTGAAGGGCAAACTCATTAAAAGATCCACTAGATCTTTTCCACCTGGTATTTGGAGAGCGCACTCTGTGTTTAGGGCCAAATCTATTTGTCTTTGCTCATGTGCTGTGGACCACAGAAATAGTTTCAGACATAGGGAATAAAAACCAACAAATTGCCCACACTTCTTTCCTGTTATTTCTGCTGCAGCCTGTTTTTAGAGTATTTTATTGCCTTTCTTATTGACAGTTGCCTCCCTGGAGCCCCGTACCAGATTTTCTGGCTCTTAGCACAGGGATACTGCTTGCTGT
Source organism: Penelope pileata (assembly GCA_013396635.1). Lineage (NCBI taxonomy): Eukaryota > Metazoa > Chordata > Aves > Galliformes > Cracidae > Penelope > Penelope pileata. The sequence continues at coordinate 373,519 of WBMW01000146.1, read as the reverse complement.
GGGGGAGTGACCAGTTTGCATATCGCCTTGGTCTGGATCTGCCCTTTTTATCTTTCACAAAACTTGGTATCACCTCAACTCTGCAGGGTGCGCGCTGATAATGATCTAACTTTTTGGGATGAGACTGATTTTGTGCCTCACCTAAACGTGGTCCCATGTACTTCAGAATGTAGTTCCAAGGCTGCTTGCTGCATCCTGCTTTTTTTGAGGGATTTGGTATAGTAAGACAAAGGGATTTCTTCTCCAGCTGCAAATGGTAAACCACTTCTAAGATGAGGTGATACAGCCATTTCTTTGCTGATATTTGGTCCCTGCTCAGAACATAAAGCAATGGGTGGATATTTAGCCACCACTTTTCACGAGCTTCTCTTCAAACATGGCATGACTCAGCTCATGAGTGAAATGGTTTTTGTGCTCTTAGGGAAGAAGTGTCCCCATTTAGATGTCTGTAATTTTAAAGGAGGATGCTAAACTGAACTTACAACAATTTATCTCTGGGGCCAGCAGAGATGGAAGATAAAGGGGAGGTTTTGAAAAGCACTCAGCCGAGGCTGAGTCAACCCCTTCTGAAGAATTCCCATGAACTTCCTGGGGATGAGTATTGCCCATGCTGAAAGGTTTTGAAACCCTACCTAGCCATCCAGTGACACCTTTTGAAAAATGTGTGTACTAAGCACACATTCCTGGGAAAATGTAAGTAGGGTGCATGTGAGTTGAATACTGAGGTGCTTTCACAGGAATGGGTGTTTTAAAAGGAAATTGAGAAAATGGATTTCTAAAGCAATTTTAATAAACTATAGTGTCTGCTCTGGTCAGTAGGGAAATAGTACTTAAGCTGAAGCGATATATAAGTATTTTCTCTTTATAAGCATAACCTTACTGATAATTTAGCTGTTACAATAAGCAATCCCTCTAACACCAATCCAACACATTTTGCTGTTGGATTGCACTCACACTGAGTGCAAAACAACCAGTCCTTAGCTCAGAACTTATACAATGCTTTGGGATTCAGAATGTTGAAGACATTTCTGTACCACCTCTGGACGTGAGCTGTGACTGCTGTAACAGTTAAATACAAATCAATAAGAATGTGAAAGCTGGATTCTAAGACAGTCCCAAGGTTGCAATAATCGAGTTTTTTTTCACTTTAAGAAAACTCCAAGCTCAGATATCAGGAACACTGTCACTGGATGTAAAACATGAATTCAGTTGCTGTTGGTCATGGTAGGAAATCATTGGAATTACTCAGAAAGAATGCGTGTGAGTCAGGAGCTGGGTGCTCTGCCCATGTTGCAGAGAGTCTCTCTAATACCTGCCCTCATTAGCTTTAGGACTGCTAAAATTCACTGCACACATCCGAGAGGAATGGCTTTGTATTGCAGTTCCGCAGGGAGGAAATGAATGAGAGAAGGAGTAAAAGGAGAAAAACATCAGGGGAGGGATTTTGTAAAAATCTTTCCTTCCTTTTGTATTGCAGACACGTTAAGTACTTAATATTTTAAGAGCATCTTACTCAGAAAAGCTGGCAGAGATGGGATTCAGTATGAGTCTGCCAGATTGATTTACAAATTGGCCTTACGAACTCCTGCTGCTTAAACATACCAGAACGTGACAATTAAAGCCAACATCTGGAATTCATTGGTGGAACAGATCCTAGATAAACATTAAATGAATGTCCATTTCCTTAGCATTGGATTTCCTCTGGCTACCACAGCTTAAGTAGTGTCATCCTATCAGATAGAGCTGATGGTGATAGCAGAGCAAATGTCAAAGTCACGAGCCAGATCTCTTTGTTCCATCATTTTGCACCAAAACAAGGCCTAGAGCTGGGCTGAAGTTTTTTCCACCTGACTGCTGGGATGTGGTTCTCATCTCACTAATGTGGGCTAAGCTGGTCACGAGGCTCCCTTTTTCTTCTGTGAAGAGAGGGAAGAGTGTTTTACTGGACTGGTAGTAGAACCCTGTGTTTGGACCCTGTGAATGCACCCTCAGAAGGGATATCTCACTCTGCCTTGGACCCAAGGCTTCAGATTAGTTATGCTAATTTCCCTTGGAGATTCAAAACAAAAGTGCTGGGGAGTTAGCATTTCAACTTGAAAAGTGTTTGGTTTTTTTTTTTTGTATAAATATTTACTGTTGTCCTCTATCCTTTCTCCCCCTTTTGTGACCCCAGAGTCCCATCCAACACAGGAGCAAGATACTTGCTGGTATAGCTGATATATCTGTGCATATATCTACTTATATGTATATGTGTATATATCCTTTTTTTCCATTATGTATTCCCTGGGTTTCCAGAAAGGTCAAACTTCACAACCGTACCTGTGCCACAGATTTTGTTATTTTCTAAGCTAGAGCTTTCCATGTCACTGCATTAAAACTGATGTGCGAATCTGTCGTTTCTGTTCAGATGACAGTCACATGAACATCCATCCATGCACATTTATAAACTGCTAGTCTGTGTCCACAGATCTCTCCAGCAAAAGCATTGTAGAACAACCTTTCACGAATTAAAGTCTATCACTAGTTTTCGGGTAAACTGTTCAAACCCTGCTACGAGTTTGATGTAAGAGGGTCAAACTGTACTGAAGGCTCTTCCAACCCTGAGGATATGACTGCCATGGATGCTGAGGGCTAGGCACAGGGAGCTTGTTTCTGCTTTGTTCTGATCCTTTTTTTGGGTGCAAAGCTGCAGACACAGTGAGGAGCCTTTGGTGAAAGTATAGGGTCCACATTGGCCAACAGGTAGAGCTGTGTGTCTGAAATGTTTCCGTGACTCACCTGTGTCAGTTAAAAGGAACTTTTCAAGGCTTAAACACTACTTAACCTTCACAAATGGAGTGGGAGCTATCAGGGAATGTCATGTTTGCGCCAGGTTATCTCCCTGCTTCGACATGTTGGAGTAGGTTTAGTGCTGTAATTAAGTCCTACCAATTCCAGTGGGAAACAAGTTGGGTAAAAAGCAGTCCTGAAGGTTTTCTGTCACTCAGTGCTTAGTCATTTTTCTGTTAGATCTTTGTGGTGTTTCTGATGTTTAGGAGATCTTTTATTGCTGGAGATCCATGAAATTGTCTATGGAAGTAGGAAATGCTGAAATGAGCTATCAGTAATTGATGTGGGAGGAAAGGCTTTCATTCACAGGTGGACTGCCTGGGCAGCTTTAGGGTAATAATAGAGTTAGAAAGAAAAAATCAGAAAGTTGAAGAGCACCAGAACACTGTCTATACCAAATGACTCCATTGTTTGTGCATTAGTACAAGTGCTTCATTACCTTTACACTTCGGAGAAGGTTTTTAATGAATAAAATGAAGTGTTTTTTATTATTATTTTTTGAGTCTGTGGACATTTGTAAAGCCTCACAGCTTCTATTGTTGAGGCAAACAATTCTCAGACTCCAGAAAAAAATGCACATAGCCCAGCCATCTAAAAGTACTGTCTATGTACAGCCTTGAAAAGATGCATGCCTTTGCTATACTATTAAGAAATTTTATCTCCACAGAGTTTCTCTCTTCTTTCCCCATTTCCTTTAAATCTGCCAAGCTTACTGCAGTCTCACTCCAATCCTCAAGTCCAGGGAAGGATTCTGTTTGTTCATTTGTTAGAAACAGAGAACACTGGCTGTTGTCTTTGGGACTAAGTCTGAAGTTATGTAGGTGGAAGCCAGCTGGAACAAATACCTGTACATCTTCCCATACAGCAAATCTCTTCTCTAGGCGTGGCTGAAGAGAAGAGTGGTTGGTGCCATCTATGTCCATGGTGAGTGAGATGGGAAGCCCCAGGGAATGTTTTTTCTTGGGGCCAAGAAGAGCTTGCTTACCCTGGCAAGAATCAAATTCTGCAATCCAGCCAAACTGTCATCATGGGAGAAGTAAAAATGACCTTTTGGCTTTCGCTCGTGCTTGTATTGCTTCATAGTCTCTGACCTCTTTGGTCACTGGAGGAGCAAACAATGTGATGGTAGATTGCAGCCTACTGAGTAGCTTTTCAAGTCACCTTCTATGTAATATTAGAAATACGCAAAGGTGCACACAACCCACTCGCTCAGGGCTGTACACAGGACATCAATTCTGCCTCTGCTCTCAGAGAAAACAGACAATGTTTGAGGATTTTGAGAACTTTCTTAAACTCCGGAGCATTTATTGAAGTGTCTGATTTCAACTGAGGCATAAGATTTTGCCCTCAAGCACGCAGACATGGATTTTGCAGAAACATCTTCGAAGCAGTCACTTTCTTCTCTGTACCACACAGGAACTATATTGAGAGAAGCAAACTTAGTGCTGGTGCACCTCCCAACCTTGAGGTGATCTCCAAAATATCCATTAGTGCATCTTTGAGTTTCAGATTGCCTCTGCTGGGCTCCCTTTTACAGCTTCTGCTTGAAGCCATGGTCCGTCTCTTGCCTATTACTCCAGTATTCAGATAATTCCTACTTTCATCAATCTGGCAGTCAAAAGTCCTCCTTCCCCACCAGAATACATCTTTTCCTACTTGATACCAAGTCATTCAACTGTATAAAAGCATTAGATCAGCAACTTTTTTTCTTTGGGTAAAATTGCTTTAATCTTTTCCTTTCCTTTCTTCCCATGTTTTCCACATCCTACCTTCCCCCACTGTGTAGAGAAGTTGAATCTATATGGATCTTCTTTACTGTGTGCAGTTTTGTGCACTATGATATAAGAAGGACATAAAACTATTAAAGAGTGTCTAAAGAAGGGCTATGAGTTGTGAAGGGTCTAGAGGGCAAGGCACATGAGGAGCAGCTGAGGTCCCTTGGTTTGCTCAGCCCAGAGCAGAGGGGGCTGAGGGGAGGCCTCATGGCGGCCTACAGCTCCTCACAGGGAGCGGAGGGGCAGCGCTGAGCTCTGCTCTCTGGGGACAGCAACAGGGCCCAAGGGAATGGCATGGTGCTGTGTGAAGGGAGGGTCAGGTGGGGGTTAGGAAAAGGTTCTGCCCCAGAGGGTGGTGGGCATGGAACAGGCTGCCCAGGGCAGTGGGCATGGCCCCATGTTGCTGGAGCTCAGGGAGCGCTTGGACAGTGCCCTTAGACATAGGGTTTTGATTTTGGTTGGTCCTGTGTGGAGCTAGGAATTGGAATCAATGATCCTTGTTGTGTCCTTTCCAACTTGAGATATTATATGATTCTGTGATTCTCAGCTTGGGTCATAGCTCTTGGGAGGCACCCAGGTGGATTTCAGGAGACATTTGGGCTTCTGCTCTCTCCTCCCTGGTTCAGCAAGGAGCAACACAGCTGTGAGGGCTGTGCTTGACATATTTTGGAGCTCTCAGCAAGAAGGAAATATCTCAAGGGCTGGTGCCTTTTGGTTAATGTTTCACGGATAGGTTCCCCAAATCATCCCACCGAATCAGCAGGACTTTCTCCTCTCAGTACCCCCAGCCTGGCTTTGCTGCAGGGAGCTGGTGACCTTGCACACTTAGTGCAATGATGTCGAAGAGCTGTGTGTGAGACCTATATGGCTTTGGCATTTTGCGTTCTGGTCATATAGTTGCCTGCTCAGGGTAGACTTGAAGAGGCAGAAATATTTTCCTTCTGGTTGGCCCTTTCTCCCTTGTGCCTGTACATACATTAATCATCAGCCTGAAACTGTAACCTGAAAGAGCTCCGCAGAGAGGAAAGATTCAGGTGAGGTTATGGTTATTTTATTTTGCTTTGCTGGTGACTTCTGTCTGGTTCGTTTTCCAAAGCAGATGATAAATATCTTTCTCTCTGTTACGATGCTGATGGTAGTCTGAAGTACCAATTTCCTCCTACAGAAGATAGACCTCCGAGGTCTATAAAATTTATACACTATACTTTCTGATTTTTATTAGCCCAATAAAAGATATCATATTTTGTATGCTTCTGTATCACTGGATGTTATGAGCTGGGGAGTTATTCTGCAGGGCAAGAGGCTGAATGCTGTGGTTGAAAATACTGATTTATCTGAGCTGTGAAAGCACTCAACCCAGCAGATAATGAAAGTCCTTGAAACACTTCAGACATTCACAGCCATTTTAGAATATCCCACAAGGGGGCTATGGGTTACGTTGTCATTTAGCTTTTAGTTGTTGCTAATTAGTTCCACCGAAATACTGATTTCCCTAGCCCATTCCTCTTCTCTCAATTGCAACACTCCAAAGAGAGAATTTTGTTTGCTCTCCGTGTGCTTGAAAACAGTTTTGTGGCAACTAGTTTTTTTTGTAGATGTGCAGTGAATCTAGACACCTTTAAAAACATAATAATTTCCAACAAAGATCTGCTTCAAGGCCCAACCAGGAGCGGGAAGGACACAGGCACAGCAGAAAACAAGTCTGAGATTTATAGTCTAAACAGACAGAGTTGATCAAGAACTGGAGGAGGTACGAAATGTTTAAGGGAGTTTCTAAACCTTGTGCAGAGCATCAGTGATGTAAGCAGACTCTATGCTCCCTGTTAGTTTGTGGGTCTGTATTGTTTTTCTTATCTGGGCAGCAAAAAAAAGAAACAAAGTATTGGCCAGTAAAGCACATATTGTCCGATAGTCTCTGCTGCTGTTCAAATAGAAATTCACAATAAGAATGGGTAAATTGTTCTACTGGGGACTGAGCAGGCTGGGAATGGAGTTAGGTACGTACAGCTTCTCCCTGCAGGATCAACCATGACTTTGACTTTCATCCCAAGGAGAACAGTTTTTGTACAATGAAGGAGGGAAAAAATGGTAGAAATGCACAGTGAAGAAGGAATGAGAACTCTGCTCATTGCTTGGCTTACACTGGAGCATTTTTAGGCAAGCACATTTTGCCAAAATCATTTGTTCACTAGCAAGAAAGTGCCTGGGATGACCTTGTATCTGCACCAACAGATGTGGGGGGGGGGGCATCAGGACTGGGGCAGGATGTTAGGAAGGTCGTTGCTGTCTGGGGGCTTCTGCTCTTCCCTCTGAGAAAACAGTGGCTGCTGCTGCACAACCGAGACACAGCCTCGAGTTTGCCTCTGTTGCTCTGCCCCTCGTGCAGCCAAAGAGCAGATGAGGAGGCTTTAGGCTGTGTTATCCTTGCACAGTCCCAGAGCTTCTGGCAGAGCGAAATACCACATCCTCCTGACCAAGCAAAAACCCAATAAATTGCTGAGTCTCTGCCACAAACATAGGTGAGTCCCCATTACCACTACATGGAGGATACAACCAGGTTCTTTAGCCCTTTGTTCAGCGAAGGCCAGTGGAAGGTAAATCTGATGGAACTATTGCCTTCTGCATCATTTTTCTGACCTAAATATAACAGGCACAGCCCCTGTGGTTGCCTGTAGGGTTATTTAGTGCTCCAGTCTCTTTCTGTTCCCCTTCCCTTTCCCGAACACTAGCACTGCTGAGTAGAAGAACTGCCCCATTGTGTGAGCCCAAAGGAAACACTGCATAGAAAATGCGAGGAATTTTTAGGCCATGATATGTTTGGACTAGGAAGCAGGGGAGTCGGAGGAATGCGGTGCGTGGTTCCAAAAATATTCCTTGCAATAGCTCTCTTGGTCAGTAACAGCTATTTGTGTTGGCCCACAGGCCCCTCGAGCAGAGGTGATGTCATTCCCTGGTGCAATGGAGGTGGAAACACAGAGAGAGCCCTGTGATTCTGCGAGGCTGGGAGCAAGCAGCTGAGCCCAATGCCTTCTCCTGTCTCAAATGCTCCTNGGGGGGGGGGGGGGTATTGTAGGGGTTGGGAAAGATGGTTTTAAAATAGTTAACAGCACCGTAGAAGTGTATTCTACAATTGTAGTTGCATCCTCCCATGTGGGCTTCGTTCCTGTTAGCTCTGTTTTTCTCCTTATATTGATACATATGTTTGGGGGGTGCTTTTTGGGTTGTGTGTATAATGTTGCATTTCTTCAGTTATTAAAACTTATCAAATCATAACATGTAGCTCTCTCAGAGCACCTCTGACTGAGATGTGAATGTCTGCACAGTGATTAGACTGCGCTGCTGTACTCTAGGATGCCTCTGAAAAAGAAAGCTGGCACCTTTTCTGTAAGAAAGAGGATGAAGCAGTAAAATATTGAGACCTTTTTCCATGCTGATGATTCTAAAAGTTCGTTGTGATCTTGGTGATGCTAATTTGACTTGCAAGTGCGTGGGAGAGACCGAGGAAGAAACTGTGATTTGTAAAAAGTTTATTCGGGTTGATACGATAGTAAGAACTGCATGCATCCACGTACAGTATGAACCCAAGACCGTTAACTTCACCACAGTTCTTCATACCCTGTCTAAATTATATTCAGCACAGGTTGCTAAGCCAAATTCCCACTTTACCCCAGAGTCAGGTGCCACAACACACTGGCTGTGAGGCAAGGAGTTAGCACACCCGGATTTTATTCCTGGTTCTGGCATTGAGCCACCAGATGCCACCGGGTATTGCTTTCCTTCCTGGGTCTGGCATATGCCACTCACAGAGTGTTCATCCTCACAGGACTCTGATTTTGGCTATGGCATCTGGATTCAATCATGGCAAGTAGTAGCTGTGCTGGTGATGTTTGCTCCCTCAGTGGCACTTGCAGAACTTGTGACAGGACATAAAGGGCAAAGGATCTGAGCTATTTTGGATCACAGGAGCGGCCCACAGCTCTCCTCTTCAGATCCCTGTTGCATGGGGTTTCATGAAGGAAAGAAGAATCTGTGAAAAGCACAGGACTGCCTTTCCCAAGGCTCCTCAACCAGGCATCCTGGGATTGCAGAGGGAAAAAAAATTGTGTGAAAACAAGCCAAAAGCGTATGAATGCAAAGATTTCCTAACCTTGAAATTTAACTTTTGTCTTGATAAAATCCGTGCAATGCTGACAGTTATACAGTGGCAGGAAATTGTTAAAGGTGTCAGGTTTTCCATTTTAATTCTGGGAACACTCTGGGAGTCAATTTTCTTGAAAATGCCATTGAAAAGTTCCCATTTTCAAAATTGGAAAGATTTACAATTTACCTTTTCTGTTAACCTCTTGTTCCTCAAAAGGTTAAATAAGGGAAATTCCTTTTTAACACTGGTAGCGATTTGGCAAGGTTTCCTTAGCACTGAGTAACGTTGGATTTCTCAGCAAATGTACCAGTGTAATGGTATAAGTACCTGCTTACAAGCTGCTTGCAGAGGTCCTAGAAAACTGCTTATGTTGCATAATTCATACAGCCCACTTCACTTTCACTATTGCTTAATATACCCTACTGAAACGTAACTTGCATATGTGCCGTACCTCTTCAAGGTGCTATGCAATTTTGAGTAAATTATTCCTCAGAAGAGGCAGGAGGGAATCAAATAAGCATATTTTTGATGGCTAGATTGAGTTTGTGATATCAGCACAGCTAGTCTATATAGGACAAAGCTACTTTATTTGAGGGCAGGCAGATACCTTGAAATTGCTGTTGAAACCTGAATTCCTTTAGGATAACTTTAAAGGAGAGCAGCGGCTGGTGGATTTGGAGTAGGCAATATGAGATGGAGAAAAGGGAGGTGCAAGATTGCTGCTATGTGTTGGAGAACGGGAGAAGAAAAGGGTGCTGTGATGTGCTTCAGAGGTGCTATCACAGGCTGATGGAGAATGCAGGCTGGGGGGAGTGCTGGGATGCTACGTAGGCACACAGAGATGGAAACTAATTTGGATTAAAGCTAGAACTCATGTGGAGATGGCTGCAAAGGTGATGTCCCTCTGGAAAGAAGTCTGTGGAGCTCTTGGAGTGTCTGGAAGAGGGATCAGGTGATCTCAAGGGACAGTTCTCCCATGGCTAATCCACATCTCTGAATTTCTGTCCGTAGCAGCTAAAGAACAAGCTGCTGCTTCTGTGCCTGTATCTTCATATGGTTGGGGCAGACTTCCAAAATTGTTTGTTTCTGGGGCTTCATAAGGACTTGTTGGTGTAATGGATCATCTGCTAACTATGGAACAGGCCTGGAAGGCTTTGGGGCAGACTGTGGGCAAGGGAATATGTCAGGATTAATAGGACAGCCAGTCCCCTGATTAGCTCTATCCTGGCAGCTGCCTACTAACCAGCTTCCAGTATAAATAATCTTATAAATCTGGGGTTGATATTTCTAAAGCTTAAAATATGAAGGCCATACTGTGCTCTTTCTCAACACCACGACCTTAATAGGTTTCCAGTAAGAGCTGTAAAAATTGTCCCCCCACCCGCTCTGCTTTGTCACTTGAAAACATCTGTGCAACAGTGTATGGCTTACTGTCCTGGGCAGGACTCAGCGAAGCCCATTGCCTAATTGGAGAAGAAAGATCTTTGATGTGCCCCAGATTAAAGACATCTAATGATCTCTCTAATTGGAAACTGAATTAGATTTGGTAGTTCTGAAGCATGTTGTATTGGAAACTTTAATGGTCATGACTAATTATTTTTATTTCTATTCTTCAGATAGGTAAACTGCAATTAGGTGATTGTTTTGGGACACACACTGAAGGACACAAAAAGGACAAAAGAAGCTGCAGCACATTGTGCTGCACTGGAAAAAGCAGGTAGAGAATGTTGGTTGTAGAGCAAGATGGTCAGGAGGTCCCAGGTGCTTTAAGGAACTCAGTGGGGCAGGCTGTGGACACTATGCAGAAACCTGAAGCATCAGATTTTTGTTGATGCACACTTCCATAATACCCATAGGTTAGTGCCAGCAAAAAGCAAGGTTGTACAGAGGCAGTTTTATGCAGCTGGCAGGAGCACTGAGGGAACATAAGCAACCGTTGGGATGAAGGGGCTCCTGCCCTGGTGATGGAAGCAATGAAATGGGAATGGGGAGCACCAGTGATTTCCTGCAGGGAGAAGCCCTATTTGTCTCCTAGAGCCTGGCTGCGTGGCTGGGATGGGCTATAGAAACAGGGGTGCTCCTGTATTCACTTCCTCACATTGGTGTTGCAACTCTTACCCAGTGAAATTCCTGCCTTAATTTCAGTCATTAACAGTCCCAGTTTGCACCCAGCCATTCCCCCATGAGGCACAGCTTGCTCTCTCTCTGCAGGGAGGGCCAATTGCTGCCAGGCCCCATTAAAGCAGTTTTCTCGGTCTGGATTGTACCATGTAGCAAGGCCAGCAGTGAACACTGGATTCATTTTCTGTGTTATTGTTAGAGTGAGCTCTTTATAACCATTCAATTTTCCTTTAAATAAATCCCATTTGGAAAAACAAATCCTGCCCATAAAAGCCGCTCTCTGTGCTGGGTTGGTTTTCAGCATACTGTACACGGCTGTATATTTGGGTTTATGTCTCCAGGCTAAGCCCCTGCATACAGCCAGTGTATTCATGCCAGAGCAATGGCAAAGCCATTTCCTGGGACTCATGGGGTTTTGTTGGGTGTAATGGCATTAGGGAAGATGGAAGAGAGCAATTTTTGTCCCAGGAACCCCTGTGTGAAAGATTAGAAAGGGTCCAAGTTCATGCCCATAAGGTCTAAAGTAGAAAAGATTCCTGCATCAGCTTTTCCTCAGCCTCTTGGGTATCTTGTATGTCCTTCCAGTTTGGCTCCCATGTTTGGGTCTGCTTCTCCTTACCCCATCTTCTCCTTCCATGCTGTCCCATGTCCCTCATGCAGTGTGGAGATAAAGACTCATCTGAAAGCTATGTCCAGAGGCAGGAAAAAAGCCCAACTAGGGTGGCCTCCATCCAGAGCAGGTGGGACTTCTCTGTGTCCACAGAGGATGTCAGGAGGGCTGGCTGATGAGGAACAGATCCACTCAGGTCTACATTAAAAACTTCCCAAGAGTATCACCTCTTTCCTGATCTCAGATAAAAGCGTGTGACCAGAGCTTACATGTTTCCAAGGAGGACAGTGCTGCTGCATGGCAACAGAGATCCCTGATCTCCTTCCCTGGGGAGCTCAGCTGCCTTCAACAGGTTGCACGTGCTTTGATAGAGTGCCTAAGAGGGAGCCAAACTGAGCAAAATTGTTTGCTGAGTTCACTCATAGCAAACTGCTGTTCCTAGAAGTTCCCAAGGAGCCAACAGCGTAGGCATGGCTTAGACCACCTTCTGTTTATTAAAAACAGTTTATCTGTGCTTTTTGCTTGTCTCTGTGGCAGCGTGACCTAAGTAGAATGATAACAGAAGGGGAGTTTTTGCTTCCTTTGCATATCATGGAAGAAAATGGAGCTCCCTGTTCAGCTCACTCCAGGGCTTCATAGTTTTCTTTACGTTTTATGGAATCATAGAATATCTGGGATTGGAAGGGACCCACAAGGATCTTTGATTCCAATTCCTGGCTCCACACAGGACCACCCAAAATTGAAACTCTTTGTCTGAAAGCATTGTTCAAACACTCCTTGAACTCCAGCAACATGGGGCCGTGCCCACTGCCCTGGGCAGCCTGTTCTGTGCCCACCACCCTCTGGTGCGGAACCTGTTCCTAACCCCCACCTGACCCTCCCCTGACACAGCTCCATGCCATTCCCTCGGGTCCTGTTGCTGTCACCAGAGACATCAGGCACCATCAGCAGGCTGCGAGCTCTGCTGAGAGTGGTGACCGAGCAGTCCCACCAAGGATTCCCTGTGGTTCTCCCAAATGGGAAATCAATGCTCTTCCAGCCTTACCAGCGCAGTCTGCCAGCCTTTCCCACACACACCTGCAGATGGGAGAGGACCAAGTGAAATTATGGAGGTGATATCTCACCACTCAGTCGCTAAGAGCTCTGCCATATGGATCAGCCCTTAAATCCCACTTCAAGTGACACGATGAAGAGCTTAGATATTGAGGCGCTGCATCTCTCCAGTTCCCCAAGTCTTCCACTTTGCAGCTTCATACTCACTGAAAATGGCCAGCTTAAGGTTTAAGCTTCACTGCTCCATGCAAGCTGTCTCTTTAAATTCTTCTTTTTCTCTCTCTTCTTTTTTTTTTTTTTTCCTACAAGAGGGAGATGAGGAGAAGAAATTATCCCACAATTGTTGCCAATTCTTTCCTGGCTGACAAATATAAGTAAAAGTCAGCAAAATATAGAACCTATGAAGGGGGAGAGATCTCAAAAAGAAACCATGGGAATTGGAGCTTGTTTCAAACAAAAGCACTATTATTTATTGTGAGCTTCATCTTAGCAGTGCCAGCGTGTAAGGCACTGTGGTCCTCCCCTGTTGGGACAGAGTGGGAAATTTCAGGTACAGTGAGAGTCGTCTGAAACTGTAACCATGAGGGAGTGTGAGGCACCCTCCTCCTTTCCATCCCTGTTACATCTGGAATTAGTTCACCCTGTTATTTAATAGCACTCTAGCAATAATACTTTGCAGTTTTTTAGTAAGTTTTCAAATAAGGCCTCAGAATCTTTTTAGTGGTGAGTCACGCTTAAATTGCAAAAGGCTGGTTTTAAGTATTTTTCTTGTAATTTCTATGTGTAATCCTTGAGGCAGAGTAGCTTGTTTCTGCTTCTGCCTATCCTGGATGTGAGAGAATACAAAGACCTATTTCTGGACATCTTCCATGCAGAAAGCTTGGGGATTTTTTTTTATTTTATTTTTTAATGAGCTTTAAGGGATGGAAGGAAACCTGGTTTAACACTTAGCCAGAGCACAGGATGAAATAGGTTAAGGAAGTTTTTGCATACTGCAGGGCCGCTGTTGAGGAGTTCGGTTGGGATTTTTAGACACTGCAAAGGGACCATATTGTTTTGTACAACGCAGAGTAAACTCCTAGTGGGACTTCCTAGACCTCGGCAGGCAAAGTTGGCCAAAGGCTCCTGTTCCTGCACTGCTTTTAACCTCTTGTTCATCCTTCCTTGTGCAGAACAATGCAACAGTCATGGGAGGAAAGTTCTTCAGTTCCTGTGAATCTTTACAGCTTGCAATAGATTCAGCTTGCGTAGCTCCTGCTAAAACAATTTCCTTTGCAAAAGCCATTTAATAAATTGGGAAAGCAGTCCCTTCATTTCAAGTGGCAGATCTCAGGCTCAGGCAAAAGCAGCTGAGCTCAGGTTTTCATTGTAATTATCCTACTTTAGGAACTAAAGTGGAACATGGGTTCTGGTAAGCAGAAAGGTTAGTGCGGAGTGGCTGAATGAAAAGACAGGAAAATAGAGAGAAGTGATAGTTGGACTCATGTTTTCAGTGTTGCTGGAAAGGCATGGACCAAGCTTCTGTTTGGGACAGGCAATCTGCCGCGTTTCTTCAGCTGCTCATGCTGCACCATCAATGCTTTGCTTTTCCTCAAGTAGAAGTTTTGCCAACTGTGCTCATGTTCTTGTGGAAAAATAACAAGTGTAGAGGATTAAGAAGATAATTTGATAGTACTGAAAAGGAAAAAAGGTTTTAAACTGAGGTAAATATCTAGCGTTCATGTCAGTTGGGCATACAGCATTTGATTTCTTTAGTTCTCCTCCCTCCCTCTCCACTTACCTCTCTGTCATGTATATTTTTGTATGACATGGGAGCACCTGTTAGAGGTTTATAAAGTGGGGGCTTTTATGGACATTTAACTTGCAGTATGGTGTTGGGATGGCCAAAAGGCAGCACGTTGCCAAAAAGCGGGATGCTGCCTTGTGGTCCCCTGGGCTTCAGTGTAGTCTGAGATGCTTGGGACCATGCCAAGGCTGAATTTGACTCTCCAGTTTCAAAATGATTCTGCTCTCTGTCTGAGGGAAAATCCTGCATGTATTTTTCAGGATGTAAGGTTTATACCATTTATACAATTTATACCATGTCTGCTTCCATCCTGCTGTCTTGGATATTGAGGCAGCAACACCCATTTGCCCGATCCTGGGAATCTGCTGCCCATTCCTAGCTACAAACTCTGCCTTGCCTCGCCCCAGACCTGGTCTTTTCTTCATTGAACAGCACTGTTTGCTGTCCTGTTTTACACCTAACATGTACTAAGAAATAGATGTCACCCCAATGATCATACAGGCTGACCGAATTATACAGACAAAGGATGAGTGGCAGCCCTTGTCCCAATTCCGAAAGGAAGTTTGTAAAGGAAGTGGAAATTGAGCCCCTCAGTTACAAGTTCTAGTGCCAGAATCGGAAGTCTGTCCTTCTTCTCCAAAATTTATTAATAGACATTGTTTCTCTGCACAGATGACTTTTCTAAAACTTAAGTATTTTCTTTTTGGATTTCATCCTGCTAGTCTGAGGTAGACATACTGTAATGAATTCAGTAATTCCTTTTCATTTGGCTTTGGCTTTCTACTAATACAACTCAAATACAAGGCAGAGAACTGTGACATGTGGGTTAGGTCCTGCTTACAAATACAAGATCCGTTGGTGAGTCAGGAAACTTCTCTAAGACATATGGTGGGTATTGGGTGCCAAACCTTGCCTGAAAGACATGCTTATAAAAGAGGTTAAAGCACACTACGAAGTTCAAGTGTGAAGAAGAGAAGACATGAATTGAAGGCGCTTCCATGCGCACATACCTGGCCCAGATGGGGAGGATTCAATCTTTTAACAAATCAGAAGTTTCTGTAATCTATCCTAATCCCTGGCTGTGGTCAATGCTTTCCACTAAAGTGGATATATGTGTATATATATATGTACGTACGCATGCATATTTTTTTGTGTCCAAATTTATTTTACGGGCATGAGGATTCCCATATTTTAGTTGTTAAAATAATGACCCAAAAGGGTCTCTTAAAGTGTTTCAATGCACTGGACATGATGTAAATCTTCTTTTTGACCCTCTGGCAGTATCAGTTTGGTCTTAGACTTTTACACATTTATAGCTTTGTTACAATAAATGAAGTATAACTTCTGTTCTCTAAGGATTTGCTTTTTTTGAGAAGCCTTTGAACTTACAGTCTGTACTGGACTGTGCTACAACATCACACTATGAAGCTATCTGTACTGCTGCTGATAGCCGTATTATTGCTGCACTGTCACTGAGTTTGTTTCCTTAAATAGGGTCTCTACATGCTGGCTTTAGGAATGGGATGTCTGAATAGTGTTCTATATCCACTTTGGATAAGTGCAAGTGACTGCACTATCTTCAAGAAAGTAAAGAACACTTCTTTGCTTTTGATAAGAAGATAAAGTAATATGACTAACAGGAGATTTTTAGTAGGCAGAATACACAGTAGTTACATGAATTGGAATTTTGCCTAGAACATGCACCTTTTATAAAAAAGCACAGTGAGATTTTTAGTGATGGTGAATGATTAGCTTGCTGGTTTTATGTTTTGCCCAAAGGAGAGATGGATCATAGATGTAAGAGCTAGAGAAGACTCACAGAAATAGATAATCTAATTCATCTCCAAGACAGCATCACATTAGTGCTTGATGGTTTAAGATACTTGAAGAACACTCGAGTAGGAGTAGCTTAACTTCTCTGTTCACTTGCTTCTTTCCTCATGCTTTCAGGTTTTATTTCATTGCATTCCTGCAGAAGAAGAAAATTCATCCTAAGCCTTTCTCAGGAGAGATGTTAAGCAGTGTTCAAGTGACATAAGCTGGGTTCAACCCAGAAGTTTTCAGCAATTGCCAGCCAGCAGAGAATTTCTTAATTTGAGTATTTTGCAAAGATAACAACCATGGGATCAGTCATTTGCATAGTGCCAGGAAAATACTACATTGGTTTTTATGAAGTATAATGCTGGCATTTTCTCTGCAAGGTTTTTATGATGGTTTAGGAGGTAGCCCAGTCATTCCTCTCTTTAAAAAACTGTGTATGTGTGGAAATAGCTAAAAGTTAAGCAAATGAGTATGAAATGGCTTCCATTCCTAGGTAGGGCTAGGCAGACAGACGTAAAGGAAACAAGATCTTCCAAATATAGCTTTTAAGTTGGATCTCTGGAAAGTGATGGCAGGCTTTTAAAGTTTTGCCTGAAAGTAGATGTCTACAGAAGGCACCCCCAGGATTTTAGGAAATGTTTAGAAAGCCATCAAACCAACATCATCCTTTATTTTCAGACTTTCTGTAACTGTTTCCTTTGATGCCATTTGTATTAAGGACACTTCAGTTGCACCAGGCCAGGGGCTGTGTTGACAATTTGCCAAGCTCGAGAGCCACATGTAATTTGCAGAATGTGGAGAAAAATGCAGCTGGTGCTTATTTGGAATATGGGAGGTTGCATCATGGAACTGCGCAAGAGCGTTACTATGTCCACAGAGGGACACATATTTTGACAGAGCTATGGTTATGCCAGCTTGTCCTGGGTGTCCTAAAAGTCCTCTTCCTGTGTCCTGTTTTCATAAGTGGGGATTTGTGAGTAATTTCTGAGCAGGAGACGTTGCATCATGGGATGGCGTTAGGAAAGTTGTCTGAACAGCTGCAGCTGGTGCACTCCATCTTCTGCAGAGCAGGGAGCACTGCGTGCTGGATGCTGACTTGAGAGTCATCAAAAATACCTGCAGCATCTCAGAATGCAAAACAGCAGAGAATTCTGCAAGCAAACATCACAACCAAGTCTTTTTTAAAATAGTAAAGACCCTCAGACCTTTCCAGGCAGAGAGATAAACTTGTCCTTGACTTCATCTTCCCGGAGGGCCTGGGCCAAGACACGGTTAAATGTATTAGCAGGTAACCAACTTTGGTTTCTGTGGAATATCTGAAGTCACTTAATGTGTTTTTAAATGCGGTAGTCATTGTTCACAAGGCAGAAAGGTGTTGAACATTGTGCTAACAAATATATTTGCTAACATGGTGCTTTTCTCCAGCACTGATAAGACTGAAGTATACTGTTCCAGGTAGCCAGAGGAGGAAATTGTGCATATTTTCCTACTAAAAGCAATACCGTGGGCTTTGTTGCTTATCAGTTGTGTGGCTGAGCAGGTGCCGGGAGGGTTGGCTGATACCATTGCATCTTATGTTTCATTATCTAACAAGAAAACAATCACAATGACTCAAAGCCTACAAAGCAGATGCAAGGCTAGTTTGCATAGCTGCATCACCTTGGGCATATTCTCCTGGCCTGTGAATCTCTAGTGGGACTTTCTTGCAGAGAAAATGAAGCCTAGGACCAGCTGCTCAGTTGGGGTACATTGTTTTTAATAGCACTGGCAGGATTCTGTCCATATTCTTATTTCCTCTGTCTGTTTGAGAAGGGAAGGAGCTGGCAATAAAGCTGTGTAAGTATAATGTTTCTGCTGTAGATGAGGCATCAGTGAAGAGGCTGTGCTGAAGACAGCCTGGATTATGTTTGCTAAGTGGATGGAGCACTGCAGACAGATCACACTTCCCGTTAGAAACCTGTCCCCATGTCCAGGACTGTTCCGTCTTACAAATGCTTTTCAGATGTCTTTTGAATATGGACTGCTTTCAAAGGGAGGAAAGGTCAAGCATATCTAATGCAGTGTCTACCCTGCTGCATGGACCTTGGCATGGATTTGATTTTGCAGAGGTGATGTTCCACATCTGGACATTAACTCTCCCTTCTTTAATGTTCCTCCACTCATTTTGTCCTAGACTTTCCCCCTCAGTCCCTAGAGTTTGCCATTTACTGATCAGCAAACAGATTATCAAAAGAACATGAGGCCTCATAATCAGTTTGTACTCACTTTTAATTGAATTATCTCATCAGACACTCCCGGAGCCTTAATGAGGCAAAGGAAATCAGTGAGTGGACAACTAATGCCCTGTACAGTAACTATGGGCAGTGGTAACATCCTCAAGGTCCTCTGAACAGTGTAGGAAACCCAGAAATGTTGTAGCGTTCAGGAGCTGGGTCACATGCACTCTGCTGGAGAAAAAGAAGTTGCCTCCAGATTAATTATAAATGAAGATTTGTGAAAGGCTGTGAGACTATTAACTGTAGTTTAATGCAGGAACATGCCTTGTCTTGTTTGCTGGTTGTTTTGTTGATTTTTTTTTAGCTTTTACCCTTTTCAGCAGCATCCCACTCTGTGCTGGCACTAGGTCTAACTTGAGCAACCTGTTGGGAATATAGAACTCATAGCCTCTGGACTCTTTGGTGCAGTGCATACAAAAATACAGGACTAATGCGCTGGCTTTTTTCCATGCGACTAGAATTTGTACAGGGTAAAGCATTGGCTAAGATGTTGTTGAGTGAATAGGGATCCTTGCCATTCAGCACAGCTTCTCAGATTAGCCAACCAGCGCCTGAACATGTTTTCAGCAGAGGGAGACTGCACCAGGGGGACTGTAAACATTCCCATTTGTTCCTCTTCAAAGAGATGGTGCTGCTCTCATTACCTCCCCTCTCTCCTCCACCCAGCTCTGGCCCTGCCCTATTTAGACTCATGATTTACTGGCCTTCCTTGAACTCTGGCCTGTGTCAATAAGACTGTGCTGTAAACATCTTCCTGTGGCTACAAAGCCGTGACCTGCAGAAGCAGGTGGGGGATGAGAATGGTGTTGGGGTGAGAGCAGTGTCATGTGTTCAACCCTATTTTTGGCCCAGGGTCTTATTTTGAAGGCTGGCCATAGAAATCTGGAGCCTTTCTGCTGATTGAATGCTGTGTGGACCAGGCCACGTGTTTGCTGTGCAAACTGGAAGATAGCCCTCCTAAAACCCACTGAGAGAGAGAGAAAGGTTTCCTACAGGCACATGGAGGGCTGTGTGGGGGATCCCTGTGAATGCAAGTAGACACGGGTTCCTTGTGCAAGATGTGCCGCGTAACAAAGAAGTTGGCATTGCGAAAGCCAGGCAGGAAAGTAGCTGTCTCCAGGCACGTAGGCATAGCTCAGCACCTTGCCCAGGAGAGCAAGATGTTTTGTGCTTTGTTGTTCTTGTTGCTGCTAGTGTCAGGCTTCAGCCCACCTGGGAGGATGCAAACACTGGGGAGCAGGCGTGAAGGCAAGTGGGTGCAGAGAGATGTTGGTTTTGTGCAACTCCCGAAGGTTGTTGGGAAGGAGTCAAGTGTCGGTCTGTGCTTGTAGCGTTCCTTCCAACCTGCTTTGTGGAAATGCCAGCTGTGCTGCTTGCTTTTCCACAGTGCTTAGTTTGAAATCAGGTTTCAGCCTAGCTGCAGGGCTTCTGTGGCTATCAGTGACTATTTTCTATTATATATATTTATGAAAATGAACATTAAAATTGTTTTGGGTTCTCTGCATGCTTCCTTTTCTACCTGAGAACAGATGTTTTTCTGCAGGACTGCATCTGTTCCTGATACATTTGTATTTGTAACATGATTTTCTCCAGGAGCCATTTATGGAGCCAGTATTACATGCATGAAATGAGATCTCAAACTGAAAAATTTGGATACTGTAGTTGCTGTGAGAAGCTCAGATACTGTGTTATTTTTCCTCTAAAAAATGTTCACTCTGATGAAAACAGTGGAAAACCAAGTTTTGTTCTTTCTACTGACCTCAGCTTCTGCTGAGCTCCTACGCAGACAAAATTAAGCTCAAAACTACATCAGTAAATAAGTTTGCTTGGATTTTGTTAGAGCTGTAAATAATTAACCTTAATTTCTTGTCCTTTTCAACATCAGCCAATCTGAACAAATCCTTGGATGTTGGATGCACATTTGCACTGCAGTAGGTGGACTCAGCCTGAATGGTCATTCAGGCAGTGGCTTGTTGTAATTGTCACAATCTCCTTGGGAGTATTTCTGTGTACATTTTTGCATGCATACCTGTCAAAATGATTTGGTGCTTCAGGAGGCTGAATGCTCTTGGAGAGGGTTCTGCAAACAGTGGGATCCTGACAGGTTTTTATATGCATGATTAACATACGTGATATGGTTAACATAAAGTTTAATCAACATTTCAACAAACAACCTCTGTCATGAATCTGCAACATCAGCTTTCTTGACAGGTGCCCAAATACTTAAAGACAGTTTTTAGAGTAAGATGGGGACTTCCTACCCTTACTACCTTTAGAACATTTTTAGTTTGGCTCAGGTGGTGGGTGAAGGGTCAGGTCAACACTTGTGTTTTGTGTTCATAGACAGCTGGTGATACTTGCTCTCTTACCCTGAAGAAAGTTGAAACAGAGGATTGAGTCTGAATACACTCATATTTCCGTGCCAGTGAGGTGCTAGTGAATTTACAGCTACATTCAAGCAACCGAAAACCTCAGGCTTTGGATGGAAAATGCTGGTGTGATTGCTGTTTAATGAGCTACCCCTGATCAGCTGAGCTATGGTAACAAAATTGGGTGTTTCTGTGTTACCACATTCACAGCAGTTTGGATTTCCATGTTCAATTTGCTGCTGGGGTAGACTGAGTTATTATTTACTGTGACAACGAAGCGGCTGGGATAGACGTAGCAGCTCTGCTCTCTTTGCTAGTGAGCCTTTGTGCTGAGAGGGAACATAGCCAGGGCTTGTTCTCTTGGAGTTTCTGATATTCTAAGCCATTAGCATGTGTATGGTGAAGGTGAAAAATGTGTAGGAGCAACACTGCCTTCCAGTGTCAAGATTAGTTGTCCCTGTGGGCTGTAACATCCGTGAAAGCTCCCAGCAGGACTGTGCTGAAGGCATTAGAGATCTGGGGCTGAGACAGGATTACAGGCGCGAGCAGTCACGAGGAAGGCAGCAGAAAAGAAGCATGGAAGAAGGATACAAAGAGAGAGAGCAGACAGGCATGTGGTAATTCAGTGTGAAGAGCAGAGGGGTTTCAGCTAGGTGCACAAGCAGGACGTGTTCACCCTTGGTTAAAACCTCCGTTGGGGTTTGGCAGTATGGCAGAAAGACAAGAGGGAAGGAGCAACTGTTTTGGACAAAGGGCACTGGAATCTCTGGAGACCTGGAGAGAAGACTGTGCATAGCATTATAGTGGCATGCTCAGCATGTAATAACAATTCCTCAGGGTCCTACATCTTGTTTATTGGAGTGGGTTTTTTTCTTCTTTCTGCCTATCTCTGTAGTGCATATGAACCACAGCTGTTGACAAGGAAAATATGCAGTTGCTCTGCAGCAGCGAGAAGGAAAAATAAATCATCCTTCCCCTACTCCTTCTGTTACTATTGACTTACCAGCAACTACACTAAGGTTAAAACTACATAGAGCTGCATGCGTAGGTGACAAGGAATTTGCTCTGAACTGGAGCACACTGCCACACATGACATAAATTCTCTCAATTCTAACCACGTACCCCTCACAAGCTGTATGGCAGACTGGTGATGATGGCTATTTCAGCAAAGTTGCTCCTATTCTGGGCCAACACATTGATTGCAGAAGATCAGCTCCATCAGGAGATTTGCTGTAAGAATGGCAAGCTCTGGGCGTTGGGTTGATTGTCTGGAGCAGAGCTCTGGAGGGGTTAATTGTCCTCTGTGCAACTGAGAGTGGAATTTTCTCCCGGAGATGCTTAACGTTGTAGTGCTTTTTATGCCAGAGCACTCCCTCTGCCCCTCCTGGCTCTCCCAGCAGACATAGCTGCACATACTCTGCAAACAAACTCGAGCAGATAGTAAAATTTGCCCCAGAAGGCATGCATATTTGTGTGAATAGATCAGTTGAGACCAAGGGCACAATCTCAGTTTGTCATGGACGGATCCTCCACTGGTTTGTACTCTAGACACTGTCTCATTAGTGGAGTTACATCCATTTACACTAACTGACAGTATAGCCCTATATTTTAGATGACCTTGGGGATATATATTTTTGTCTGTTTGAAGCCTTCTGCCCTCAGGCTCCCATTCTGCCTGGCAAATGAATGTTTCAAAAAGACATCCAAACCCCATCTCTGTGTCCTGCGGTGAAAACAAGACTGACGGTATTCATTCTTACTTGTCACTCTCTAAAATATGTCTTCCTGATTGAGTTAGTGGACAAGAGCTAGTCACATACTACAATACAAGACAAAGAACATAAAGATGCATACTCTGCTCCCCATGACCTTCCCTTCCAATCAAATTTTCAGGCTTTTTTTGTTGTTGTTGTTAAATACCTTCTGTCTTGAGAACGTCTCTTTCCTTTGGCTGATCCTGCTGACTTCTGTGTGAACAGATCAGACATGAGCAAGGACAGAATTCCGGTCTGTCTTGCACAGACAGCACATATTTCTGTTTTGCTGCAACTGTTTATACCAGAATAAGCACACAGAGGACACGTATAAAAATCTGAGTTCAGCGTACCACACGTTGTACAGCAGATTTGGTGTCATTGGCCTACATTGCTTTCTACTTGCCTGCTATATCTTTAAGATTGAATCCCTCCACAGGTTTCAGACCATTCAGTCTCCAGATGGAAGATTGAAACTGGATTATGGGATAATCTCAAATGTCATCACATTGGCTACCTATGCTACACTCATTCCTTTTGTTTGGAAATATTGTGACATATTTGGGTTTGGTTGTTTTGTTTTTATAAAGAAAATAGAGTGAAACTTTACTAGCTGCCAAGATTAAAGTTGATGAAAAATGACAGGATTAGGGATCTATGAAAGATTTGCCATGAAAAAAAACAGTTGACTTCTTCAGTCCCCTATTACAGCTCTGTGTCTAAGTCCTTTCATGTCCAAGGAAATGCATGTACACATGCATCTGCATGTGCAGAGATTAGTAAATTCATTTCCTTAGTGGCTCACATGTCAGTTCTTCCTCAGTCTGACTGTAAATGCACCATGGTTTAGACCCACAACTATGTGAGGTACTCAGCAGCTGGAGGGAACAGCTGTTTGAAGAACTGATGGTAATTCGAGTTCAATCAATGAAACGGTGTCAGGAGAAAACCTCTGGAAAAAGCAGAAAAACCCTTGGTGTGGAGAATAGCAAGTGTGAGTCTGTAGATCAGGTGCTGGAAACGTGATGAAGTGAAGAAAAGTGCTGAGAAGGCTGAAAATTAATGCTATGTTACTGCTCTGCATGGTGATTATTGGAATCCAGG
Source organism: Penelope pileata (assembly GCA_013396635.1). Taxonomy (NCBI): domain Eukaryota; kingdom Metazoa; phylum Chordata; class Aves; order Galliformes; family Cracidae; genus Penelope; species Penelope pileata. The sequence continues at coordinate 349,880 of WBMW01000146.1, read as the reverse complement.
CATTGGCACAAGGTGAATATTAGAAAGTAGGCATTGTATAGATGTTACAAAGTAGGCATTGACCTGGACAGAGTGGAGAATTGAGCAGAGAGGAACCTTATGAGTTTCAACGAGACGAAGTCCCGCACCTGGGGAGGAATAGCTGCTTGCATCAGTACAGGTTATAGGGGCTGACCTGCAGGAAAGGAGCTCTTCCAGCCCCCATCACAGGTTTCCGTTTTGCCTAGATAATTAAGATTGTAGAGGCTTTAGCTTTAGAGAGGATATTTAGGTTAGATTTAAGGAAAAAGTTTTTTACAGTAAGGGTGGTGTAGCACTGGAACAGGTTGCCCAGAGAGGTGGTGGAGGCCCTGTCCCTGGGGACACTGTAGGTCAGGCTGGACCAAGCTCTGAGCACCCTGGTCTAGCTGTAGATGTCCCCGTGCATTGCAGGGGAGTTGGACTAGATGACCTTTAAAGGCCCCTTCCAACTGTAAGGATTCTATGATGCTATGATTTATATGTTGCTTACANAACTCTAAGGATTCTATGATTTATGTATTGCTTATGCAGTAGCATCTTCTGAAGAGACTCAACTCACTTAGCTTTCTGACTGTTACGATGCGTTCAGGATGTTAACATTTATGATGTTTTCTTCTGGTCTCTTAATTATTTTTGGCCCACTTTTGCACCCCCTTTTTTTCCATTATTTTCATTTCATTTTTGAGCCATGTCTTTGAGTCTGGACCCAGAATGCTATCATGTATAAAAGCAGTCTACCTATCCCACTTCTACGTGGTATTCCCCTTATATTCAAACAATGCATTATCTTTTTTCGTTATAGATTTTGTCTGAGAGTTCACATTGAGCTGGTTGTGCTAAAGTCTCTGCTCCTGTGTGCAGTGACCTGCACGTTGCTGAATGCTTACCTATTCAGTGGAGGATGTAGTTTATGCCTCATCCATCACCTCTTTTCTCAGTATATTCAATCTCCACAATCATCTTTTTCTTCAGTCCTTTCTGTGCTACCACTGATGGTTTTTCCTTCCCCGTTCAGCAACAGGCTTATCCTAAACTGGAAATGGATTTTTAAATGCTGCTTTATTGGTTTTGGCTCTATGAGTCCCTGGTGTTTCACTCTTTTAGCTTGAGTTTTATTGCAGACTGTGTTTTTCAAAGACTAATAACATTCTTTGTCATCAATCTTCTCCGTTTTTCAGGGAATGTATATAAATACACATACATATATATGAATATATATGCATTTTCTTAATGTTTTAGTATTACTTTCACACACCATTTTAGCCAGGACAGTTTTTGACAAATTGGAAGTTTACTGGCTGCATGGGGAATGGAGTAAATACTCCATTTACTTAGAGTACTCTAAAATATTGCTGGAAAGTTTCTTAAAAAAAAAAGAAGACAAGACAAGAAAGGAAAAGACAAGAAAGGAAAAGAAAAGAAAAGACAAGGAAAGGAAAGGAAAGGAAAGGAAAGGAAAGGAAAGAAAAGAAAAGAAAAGAAAAGAAAAGAAAAGAAAAGAAAAGAAAAGAAAAGAAAAGAAAAGAAAGAAAAAACATTCTATGACTAGAAGCTTACAGAGTAGTCATTGTCTTTGCTAATAGAAATGGATGATCTGCCAAGGAAAGTAGATGCTCTGTGAAAAAGCTTCATGATTGTCCCAGCCTTGGAGTGGGCTTGCTGTAGGTAAAAACTGTAAATCTCTCTTCTACCTTCACATGGTATGGAAATCTTTAGGTTATCCTGTGTTACAGTATGGCACGCACATTATGCTCTGTCCACCCTTGCAGACACACCTTCCTCTTTGGAGGAAACTGGGTGCTTAATTCAACAAATCCTTTAGCGGATGATGACTGCTGGCAACTTCCTCCTCACCCACAAGTTACTCAACATGCATCTTCTTCCGTCTGTTTCTACTGACTCATCAGATAGACACAGAAATTGGGGTCTGATGCTAAACGTGAAGGCCAAGTCAGGTTGTTCTTCCTTTGGGAAGAGTAAGACCTTTAGTTTGTCTCTCCTGCACTAGAATCTGAGGATACCATAGGATGGAGCAGTCAAGCTGAGAAGGTATGAATTTCCATGTTAATTCACCTCCTCAAGTTTGTAAAATAAGTAACTAGTGTGTTTTCTCCTTTCCTTCCGTAGTCATACTGTGGTGATAAGTGAATAGCTGTTGCACAAAATAGGGAAGAACCAACAAGTCTCCAAACCATTGTGATGCACAGTCTGTTCTATACTTTGAAGTTCATCTTCCTGGAAGATGTGCTTCGAGCATTCAGGCTTTTAGCAAATGATAAAGCTATAGAGCTGAAGTTAACCACCTGAGATTTGTTTTCCCATCTAAAGCAAAACATAGTTACCATTTCAGCTTGACTGCACCTCTGTATGGCATCCCTGGTTTTAATGCAGTGAAGAAAAACGAGTGCCTAATCTTCTGTAATGAGGAAATCAACCAAGGTGTGCCTGTGGTGTTATTCACTGTGCTGTACAACAGGGATGAAAGGTAGCAGAGAGGAGGAGAGCTTAGCTGGGATCATGATCCAGTTGTTAGGCCAGTGGGGCATGCTGTATTTCCCATTTCTCGCCTCACCAGTGGGCACATGAGTAATCATGTGGCACAGGAGTGGAAGAAAAGCCCTGAGAGGAACATGGCAAGTAAATGCATTACAGCTTAATGAAGGCTGTGCTCCAGCCCAGGTGCTCGTTCCCAACAAATTGCCTATAAGTCACTTAGTATTTAGAGTCACTAACACTTGCTCAAGGTGTCAGAAAATAAAAACAGATGCTGGTACATAGCGGGCACAAAATGAGGCTGCGACAGCGCAGATGTGAGGTTGGGTTTCACTCCAGTGCTGGGCAACATGGTGCCAGGGGGATCGCTTTCAGAGGGGCTGACTGGGCTGCTCTCCAAATGAGACATTCCGCATGGTTTCACATCAAACACATTTGCTGTGATACAGCAGCAATGGAATAGTGCATTCATTCAGGACTTATTGATTGGACTGTTTTCCTAAGCTGCAGTTGTACAAGCTCTGGATGGTGTGTTCCCGTGTTTTACTGGCTCTGAGGCACAGTGCAGCCATTCGTCCTGATCAGTTACTGTCAAATACTTTCCTCCAGCCCCAGAAAATAACTTTTCTTGCTAGAAGGAGTAGGTGTGTGCCTTGGGAATGAAACCTAGTAGGAAACGTACCCCTTATTTGCCCACCTAGGAACTGATAGCTACAGGAGAAGATCTATAAGTGTGCAATAAATTACTGCACACTTGCACAAAATAAATTGTGAAGTGCAATAAATTAATGTGAATCTTCTTTTCTGCATGTTTTCAAAAGTAAATTTGTCATTTGGACCACATTCAGAAAAGTTTTGCCAGGGACTGGAAGCTTTGCCAGCTTTTTCGTGATCCAGGGACAAGTTCTTTATATGGCAAAACAAGAAACTTTGCGAATGTTAAATTGATTTATGTCTTGGAGATGAAAGAAATATACCATAGGAAACCAAAAATGCTGTTATAAAACAAGGCATCAGGAGATATTTATTCTAGGATGTAGTGATATGAGTAACAAGGTGGAATCTAAGAGCCCATCACAAACTGGGAGCCTACTGTACTAGCCAGTGTGCAAAGAACAGAGAGATGATTGCTGCCTCACAAAGTTTCTGAGAGCTATTTGGGAGCGTTTTTCCCAGAGACATTTTCTAATGGAAAATGGAATTTCCATAAAATTAAAAAAAACATTAATTCAGAAAACTTCTGATTATGCCAAAAATATCAGTTCTTCAGTTGGGAAAATCTCAAAGAAATTTTATTTGAGTAGTATGATTCAAATTAAAATATTTTGTTTTATTGAACCTGACTGTACTTACCCTGAGTCAGTTCAGTAAGGTATTAAGTTGCTTCTATTAATGCAGCAAGCACCTTCTACCAGTTATGCTTCAGTCTTCCCCATGGTCTATTTTAATAATACAGGGCATGTATCTCTTGCCCAAACTTGTTTGATCCATCCCAAGAATCAGTCATTCTGCACCTAATAGAAGATGAAGTACGGCCAAAGACTACAGATCCCATAAGGCAATATGTAAGGGTAGGAGAAAGTTATGTTGAAATATGAGAACATGTAGGATTTTAGGTTGTTTCAATGCATTGCAATAGATTGTTTAATTTTTGAGATTATTAGAATATTTTGTTTTGATTTAACAACATGAAAATGAAGCAGCTCGACGTTTTGGTCCACTAGAAAAATATAAAAAGGTGTGAAAAATACAGACCCACGATATAAAACTAACATTGAAATGTCAGAATTTTCCTTTAAGCAGAAATTCTGCATTTTTTCTGTACTCTCCAGTTTATTCCATGCTCAAGGTTGTCTCAAGAGCTCTGTGTTATTCACTTTTGCAAACTTTTAACATGCATCTGTGTTAGTTAGCTGAGCTATAGCCATACATTTATTTCTAGTTAAGTACGTTTCCATCCTAGATTGTTCTATTTTTTTTAAATTTTTTTATTTTTTGGTACAGTGGTCTTAGAGATTTGCATAGTTGCCTTTGAAATAACACAGAGACGGTGCTGGTGTTCTAGAAAGCCATTTAGCCTGAAGGAATGACTCTGCTAGAATTTATGTCTCATTCAGATGGAGAATGGAGAAGGGTCACTAATTCTTCTGCTGCAGGGTATCTTTGTGTTATCTTACTGGAGATCGGCTTTAACGCTGTTGGATCTACAACCTGACATTGTTTAGATCCTGACTTTTGGCTTAGGCTAATATTTAAGTAGAACTGTAGGGTGTAGAACAGGGAATGGAAAGATATTTGTTTATGTCACATATACAAATGCCATTCTCATTTTCTGAGTGTAATTCAACGTTAGTGAAGAGGGAATAATATGTCTTCAAGATGTGGAACAGCGATTAACTATTTCTTACACAAATACCTGGAGATTTGAAAGGATCTGCAGCATCTATACGTGATAGCTCTGCTGTGATCAAACAGTTGTGGTTTTGTGTTTAAACAATCCCCTTTCTTTGTGATCTTGTGTAGTGGGTGTGGCATTGAAAAGAGGGATTTGGTGGTAAAATCCATCTCCGAAGGAAAGTTTGTCTTCTAAGGCACGGCTTGTAAGCACAGCAAGTAGGGGCAGCGATTAAGCCCTACCCACACGCTGCTTTGATGGTAGAGAGGGGTTGTGTTACACGAGGGGAGAGCACACGAATTTACTTGTGTAGCAGAGGAGGAAACCTCACCCTTTCTGCCAGCGATGACAAGTATTTCATTTGTGATCCTGATAAGTGATGCTTTTTATTATTATTATTGTGAAAGTTAATGAAGCTACTAAATTCTCTTTTGATGTAAAAAGACCACTATGACTGGGATTTTAGTTTAACAGATTTCTTCTGCCTTTATTATGAACAGCACTGGCTTCGAAAGAAACTCTGCCAGCTTTGCTGTTTTATAGACTTGAGTTCTCCTCAGCAAAAGGAGCAACCACAGTTTGTGCCTTCTGTTGAGCAGCGAGGGCTGGATCCAGGAGCCCTGTGCACCACGGGATTGCCCATGGTGAAAGAAAAGGCAGCCCTTGGCCACCTCCATGGGCTGCATCCTGCCTGCAGGGCAGCCCTCCTCAGGCGTCGGCCTGTCTGCCGCCAGCAAGGACTCCCATCCAAATGGCAGAAGCTAAGCCAAGGTGAAAGTCCTGGCATCACCAGCGAAGAGAGCCTGCCAGGCTTGGACACGGCAGTGTATGAGAAAAGCAGGGCCTCGTCTGCGCTGCGGGATGGCCTGGGTTCAGCAGGCAACAGCCAGCGCTTGGCTAGGCCCCGCAGCGCTGCCTGACCTCGGTGGTGGGCGGAGGGCAGGCCAGCATTTGTCTTGGCCGATCTGATCGGGGCTTATTCCTCCTGGAGGTGGCAATAACCCCTGCCTGCTCACTTCCCAGAGCTCCCAGTGTGTGTCAGGAGTTTTGCTGGCAGGCTCTGACCCCCTGACCATCCCATGTGGCAGTGAGAGGTGACATGTTTTGCTTCTTACGCCCACGGTGTTCTCAGACAAAGCTCTATCAGGGCAGCCTGTGTGCTTGACTTATTTCCCAGTAAAATCGTGTTTGTTCAACAGATACAATATGAAAATGTCAGCTTTCTGAGTACCTGTGCTAAGGGGAAATGTTCATGGAAAACGTAGCTTTAAAGAATTAGTGCTGAATTATGCTTTGCCTCATTATAGTCACTCTCTATAGGGACAACTACCTCAGTGGGGACTGAGTTTCCTTCTTGACTTTGGGGTGACATTTCTGGGAGAACATTCCCTTACTCCTTTTTGAAAATAGTTTATTGCAAAGCTACATTCCCATATACTAAATGGGGTCATGCTGAGGCATAGGTGCAATTACAATGTATATGCATGCAGATATTTTATAGTGAAATTCCAAGGCTACTTGGAGTTTCGTGTTCCCAAGAGAGAATGGCAGTTCTGTGTTCCTTTGGTTGAAATATGCCAGAATAGAAAAGAGGTCAACATTTGGTAGGACTGACAACTGGAGCTCCAGATCTGACCTCCCGTAGAATACTTTTTACTTTGATTTAATGTTTGCCCCACTCATTAGGTCCTCTTTGGTCCAGGCTGAAATCTATATCTGTAAACCTTATATATGTTCAAGTGGCAGATTTTTCCCCTTACTCTTGAAAGACAAAGGTCATCAGGGACATATTTCTTGTGATCATAAGCCAGGTCCTGATCTTGTTTCCACAGCTAAATGTCTGGAATAACATAATGTGTTTAGTAGATTTGCTTCAGATCTTTGGCCATGTGAATGATACTGTGAAGGACTCTCCCATCCCATTTAACGTACATCGCACTAACCCACTGAATCGAATTACAGGCTCATCAAGGAAAATGTGCCTTCAAAAAATGTGTGTGCAAACACACACTGGTTAGGAACAATGATTACGGTATGCAGCTAGAGCATTTCATTAGTTAAAGCCAATGACAGAAGCTGATGCTTGGACATCACCCAGTAAAGAAACTGTATCCCTCTGCAGAAGGCACTTGGAGTTGCTGGGAGAACTGCAGTGATAAATATATGCATACATGCACATTTGTCCATCCTGCTACAGTAGATCTCCCCCAAAGCTTTAATCTAACTCTACTCTTGAAAATATCTCTGGTCATACGTGGGGAAGGCTGTACACTGTAAAGTTTTAAGTTGGGTCCTTTGTCCTCTTTGGTTCATGCCTAAGCGTGTTGTTTGTCACTTTGCAGTTAGAGGTACACTGATACACCTATAGCTGCTGCTAGTCATGAATTTAACTAAGAAGCATTTAACATGAGGTTGGCCTTGTGAATCAAGGGAGCATTCAACTTGCTTAAACTAAGCTCTGTGACATTGTTTAGTTGGCTGTTCCAAATTCCTCAGCTTGTAAATAACATTAGGTGATGTGAAGGTAGCAAGCAAACTCCTGTGCGCTGTCCAGCTGCAATTCTCATCTTGACATGCCTGATCATCCTTTCTTCAAAGCAATCTTAATCATGTAAAAGCAGAAGCTGTTACCATTTTCTGTGAACACAGTGTGGGTTGCATGTGCGGCTTCACTGGGAGTGAGTTCTGCTGCAGGGTGGGAGAGGAAATATGAATCTGTGGTGCAGCAGCTAACCTGAATGATTTTGGTTGTTACACGCACTTATTCCACACCGAGAAGTGCTGCAGTCTATGATTACCCATGAAAGACAATAAAGATAGATGAGTAAAGGAGAATAAATGGTTGATCTCCACAGAAGGGAGCACTGATAAGCACTTTGGTATGCTCACAACTCTCCCACCACAGGGATGCTTCTGTACTAGATGTTTTAGTGCATCCTTTGGGCCAGAAACCAAGACAGAGATGCGGAGAGTTCAGCACATCACACACCAGGCTCTGCAAAAGGGCAGAGAAAGGCTATGAGACATGCAGAGCTGCTCCAGTCCTACTTGGTCAGAGTATGTTACCAGACATTTTAAAAATACCCCATTCTCAGTGTAAAAAAGTTATTACCTTCATCAGTTTTTGCCTGGTCTCTGAAGACTCAATCTCAGCACATTTGGACTTGGATCCATGGGTGCCAGTGCAGCTGCACTGATTCACAACAGTAACTCGATCCAGTTACTTTTCCTAGTAACACATTCACAAAACCTTGCTGTCTGCTTTCTCCAGCACTGTAAGAGTAGAGCCCACATTGGCAGACTTAATCTCCATCAAACCTGGGCCTTTCCTGTTTCAAGCACCCCTACATTTTGATATGACCCCTACAAGATTTTGCTTTGCTGTCAAGTGCATATCCCTAAGCAAAGCTCTCTGGACAGGCAGTCAGTAGCACTTTCTGTTCTGGTGCACCATCTGCTGCTTTGCTCCCAGATCACTGCAGCCTGAGTCTGGATCCCAGCTATTGTATGCCCTTGCTGGTGCTTAACGTTTGTTAAGATGAATACTTCTGTATTTTTCACTCTGTTTTTCCCCGTCTTGGCTCCAGTCTTTTGTCTTGTTTTTGCATTACTGGTCATGGTGTCTGGTTTCTAGTAGCGTACTAGTAATGTAGGAAAAATGAACATAATTGCAAAAATGCCACACAAAAGACTTGTATGTCCATTTCATTGCTTAATCCACTTGCTGGGAATAATTGAATGGGATTCCTTTTGTTTTGTAGCTGCTTGATTTGCTGGGTAGAAGTCCCCTCCTCCTACGCCTGACCCTGCAAATACTGATGGGCAGGCAGTCTTGAGAGAAATAAGAATGTATCCAGCCCTTTGAAACTGAGCCTGCTCTGAAGAGTCAGAAAGGCTTGGTTGATCACACTAACGATTGTCACTTCTCACACCCTAGGTGCTTTACAAACATTGGCAAAGACTCCTGGGCTGTGGTGTGAACTGTGCTGTGAGCTGGTGATGATAAGCTCTGTGATGCTTTTGCAAAAGCATGGAGTGACTCTGATATCGGGGGGCTGTGCCACTTCAGTGCGGGGAGCCTCTCCCAAAAGAGCCATAAATCTGTGGTGTAGTAGTGGGAAATGGCCTTTAGAAGAGACCTCTTCTGTCAAAAATGCGTTTTCCTGATTCTGCATAGCTGCTACTAGTTCTGTTTAAAGCCTCATTGGTCCAAATGTGTGTCATCACCCTTCCGTAAGATAAATGTGGCGGTTCAAGGTGGGCTGAAAGCCGCAGAGCTTCTGTTCACATCAGCAAATTTCAGCTTCTCTCTTTCTACAGCACACAGAGATGTCAGATCGCTTTGCACAGTTCCCATTGTGCATCCCATTTCCTCGATGGCCTTGATGCATTGATTGAATCCATCCAGAGCATGAACAGAAATGTTGTGATAGGAAAGCAAACAGGATCAAGAGCTGGGAGTCCTGCAGGGAAAAATGCATCCATGAGTTCCCAGGCAACCTTTGGGGGTGGCTGATGATGCACCCAAAATTCTGAGTGTGTGCACAGGAGCCTGTTAGGAAGCTGCAGTTACTATTGCTGTTGACAGCTTGTAAGAGAAAAGGAAACACTGAACGTGTAATGCCCCAGGGAAATACTTTGGACCTGCTGAGTGATGGAAACTTTTTTCTGCTGTGAGCATTTGATCTTAATTGATTTACTACTGCTCATTTAATTCATAGATTTTTTTCCACTTTTAAAATACAAAATGACTAGAGAAGAAGTCTACTGAGAAACAGTACAAGTCTAGATTCAAACTCCACCACTTCTTTGTAATGGGAGCATGACATAGAATCATTTGAGTTGGAAGAGACCTTTAAAGGCCATCTGGTCCAACTCCCCTGCAATGCGCAGGGACACCTACAGCTCCATCAGGGTGCTCAGAGCCCTGTCCAGTCTGACCTTGAGTGTCAGAAGGCTGTGTCCAAAGGCTCTGTCCTGGGGTAGGTTTGGGAATTTTTTCTTCTCTCTTCTCTATCCAGTTACTAAATATTTTATTACAAACAAATTGAAGCCTGCCTTCTCTTCAGTACAGGTGCAGAAAATTAGTGGTGCTATCGCAAAAGGGCTGGTGTGGTCTCATTTGTAAAGAGCAGGAAGTCGTTTTGCCATGTGAACAGCATTGGTGAGACAGTGGGATGTTGCACACAACCCAAAGTGCCCATAAATTAAAAAGCACATTGACTTATCATGAAAAGCCACAAAAATATCAACAGAAGGAAGACAGGACCTTAAAGGGAGAGGTTTAAAGAACTCCAGCTGTAAACCTTATCAACAAGAAGATTGAGAGGTGACTTAATTGCAGTGTGCAAGCACTTCATGGGAGCAGGGTACTGGATATTAAACAGCTCTTGATTTAGCCATAGAAAGTCATAAGCTAATATGAGAGCTGTAAGATGAGTCTGGACAAAAGTGAGTTAGAAACTAGCCAGGTGAAAAACCGCTGGGCCAAACTGCTGAGGGGAGGGATGGATCTTCCACCTTTTGATGTCTTCAGCTTTCTTCTGAAAGCCTTTCTGGAAAATGTTTTCACCAATTACAGTAGCACTGACCAGATGGGAGTTCAGATGGATAATCAAACAGTTCCTGCTTGCACTGAAGCCTATACATCTTGTCAAACGTGGGTGTGAGGCAGGGGACATAGCTCTCAAGGGAGGCTCAGAGGACCTAGTACCTTCCCAGGGCTGATTCTGTTGTATTTTACAAACTTGGGAAAGTCAACTTTGAGTGGACATCTAAACAGTCATCTAAGACAAAATATTCATATTTAAAGGGTAAGCACTGAAACAACCAAGTTGTTTTCATTATTGCTGAGCAGAAATGAGGGCTGCAAATGCTTTACCACTTTACTTTCCAGAAATAATGTCCCTAAATAAAATTTAGATGCTTTGGTTTTTTATGCTCAGTTATGTAGCACACTTTTTTTTTTTTTTTTTTTTAACCTGCATCAAACTGGCAATACCTGAGCACATCCCACACATTGTGAAGTGCTATGTAGTAATTGTAAAAGTCATGCCTACTATTTCATTCTGGAAGGAAACCAATAAATATGTCTTGCAGAAAGTTGCTGTCTGTACGGCACTCAGCCCAGGCAGCTTTATTGTGCAGCCATGCAACATTCCTACCCATAATATATGTGTGTGCGAGCAGGGGAGAGAGGGAGGGCAGGAGGTAATTGTTTCACTGACAGAAAAGATATAGACAGATGCACAGAAGCATTCTGGAACAAAAATGGGGCTGCATCCACTGAAACAACAGATGCTGCCTTGTGAAAATATTTTTTCCATTATAGCTCCAATGTCATCTCTCACTTATCTCTCAGAAGCGCAGAAGGAGCTCATTTCAAGGGTACCTATTCTTGCCTGTGGCATTCCTCCTGCCTCACAGCCTCAAAAAAGGGAATGGGTTTTTAACAGGCATCATGGTGGGGGGACCATTTGTCTGCGATTAGGCCCGAGAAAGGAAAGAAACTTTTGTCCGAGTGAAAGGGAAGCTTGTAGTTCATTAAGCGGCCGGGGGATTAGCCGTGTCCAGGGCTCCGCTCTGAACAAGTGCTGGAGAGGGCCGGGAGGGGAGGTCTCCCCCTAAGAACTTCCTTTTCTCTTCTATTCTGCAGGACTTTAACAGCTTCCCCGCGGTGGGGCAGGGTGTAAGTAGGGGATCCTGTCCTTATTAGCGGGCTTTCGCTCCCCCTCCAGCCCAGCCTCTCTTTATCATCCTGCCAGTTCATTATGGCCCCAGCAAGGACTTCTCTAGGTTGGGATAAGCTGAAGGGAGTGAAAGAAAAGGGGCTGGGGGGAGGGAAGGGGACCTAAAGCAATTAATTTGGGAGCATTCAGGCCTGAGAATGTAGGCCACTCCAGAAGAAACAGTCCCCCGAAGAAAAGAGAAAATAGGAACCTTTAACAATGTTTTCTTTCAGGGTTTTGGCTACTGTTGCATAAAACCCTCAGGAGCTTTGATTTTTTTTTTTTCCGCTACTAATTTGCTCTCACTGAGGAGTTTCTCCATAGAAATGTTTCCCTTCGTTAGGAGCTTTTGAACTTCCCTCCAATCCCAAATGCTCCCTCTCTGGAGGCAGAGAGGTTTTTTTTTTTTTTCCCCCCTTTTTCTTTTTTCAGGCATCTATAGTTGCTTGGGTCCAAAGCATGAATTTTGTGCTCAGGTAAAGCTCCCTCCATCCTGAACAGGAACTTGAGCATCAGCCAGCACAACCAGCAAGCTCAGGGCTCAGGGCTTGCCTCCTGCTGTTCCTATGGAACATTCCTTTGGCAACCAAAATAGTTCTTGTTCTTCTAGGGGAGTACAACTGAATGCAGAATGAATGCAGGTTTCACTGGCACAGAGACCTGTCCGGGGAGCCTGGTTTGCTTTACTTGTACAAACACTTGGAAATTCTGGAAAGGTTGTTGTGGCATAAATTCGTTGTTAGACACCAATTCTGGAGTGCAAACCTCCCTTTCCAGGGGCTTGAGCTCACTGCTCATTCCTCATCTGGAAGAGAGCTTGGATGTAAGGGTATTGTCAAGGGGCTTACAGCAAAATAATTATTCTGGGGCGAGCTCCAAGCACAGATGCTCTCAGAGTTATTTCCCCTGGAGCAGTGGGAGTTTTGGTGGGCATGGAGGTCCGGTCTCACTGCCTCGCCATGCCAGCCTGCATCCAAAGGCATCCCAACCATTTGGCTGGATGAAAGAGCCACGATTGAGTAATATGAAAAATATCTCTAACTCAGAACAAAAAAAAAAAAAAAAGAAAAATCATCAAGTTACAAGCTCCACTTATTTATTTGCAACTGTGTGTGCCCTCTTGTGATTTCCTGCTCACTGAAGGTACACCACTACGTGCACCTCTAGGAATAAGGGCACGTATGGCTGAACATTGGAAGGTTTCGGTGTTTTTTTAGGATATTGGGATGAATGGAGGTGGGTCAATGATGAGGAGCTGTTTGAGAGGAGTCTGTGCTGTACATCCTGTAAAAGCAGCCATGTGTTTCTCAGGGCTTGCGTTTCTGTGCTAACTGCATTCACCACATCGCTGAAATACTCAGCATATGCTGCATTTCCACTCGAGATGAGCCACAGCTGAACAACTCATATGTCAGTTTGACTGAAGAAATCTGGGCTAATTCTTTGCTGTGTTTTCTCCTGCTTTTGGCTGCCAGCACATTTGCCCTGAGATTTTTGGCTTCTTCAGAACACATCTGTCTTTTTTTTTCCTAATAGTGTAGAAGAACGGTGTTCACAGCTTGGTGCAGGAGCTCCCTGTTACTGGGAGAAATCACAATTCAAATATTTATTTTACAGAAGTCCCACGGTAGCGTGCTGACATTTGTAAAGGTGTATGAAATCAAGGAGGGATGCAAACACAGCGTGGGAAAGGGCATCCGCGCTGTGTTGGCATAGCTTGAATCTGTGAAACAGGATGAGTTTGGGATCATCATCATGAGATCATGAGACCCCCAACGAGAGATGAGGGGTCACCCATTAAAGCTAGGAGATCAGCCACACCACCAGCATTGGTTGTGTCAAGCACAAGCAGCCTTTAGCCACACCAGGAAGGCTGCAGAAGGACTCGGTTGCCCCTAAGGACAGACTGAGATGCACTGACGGATGCTGCACTTGGTGCTCTGCTATGGTGCTCCTGGGGTCTCCTGGCCCACCAGGGTACCCTGGGGCTCTGCCTCGTTGGGAAATGACCTTTCCCAGCCTGCAAAGGGCAGCAAACATGGTTTGCTTTGCAGTGGCCTGTGGTCAGAAACGTGGGTGCCAAATTCTTGGCTCGAGCCCTTGTTTAGCAGCCGAGTCGCCTGTTTCTATCTGCGGGCAGGGTTTAGGCACATGAACTGAGCGTATTATCGGGAATGCTATCTTCACTTGTTTTCTTTATTTCACTTTACACTTCCTTTTTGGCCAAGGTTAGTTCAGAGCTCTCATGGGTTCCCAGTGGAATGACTGGGGAATGTTTCTTGATATTTTCCAAACTGTTTTCCGAGCAAAGGCTGCTGGTACAAGGCACTATAAACACCAGCACGAGGCTCATACTGGCAATCAGCAGCTCTGACTTCCAGTATCTTACTGCTGGGTGAGCTGTAAAACAGGAGGTGGTGGGTAAATTGAGAATAAAATTGTGGTGGGGAGAGCTAGAGGCAACATCTGCCTTTCCCATCAGGGCAAAGGCAGAGCAGCTACCCCTTTTATTTTTAGCAGCTTGATTTGCAAACATGTGATATTACACTGTGTTAGAGTGGTCACTGAAATGGCTGTTTTGGCAAGTTGCTTTCCTCCCAGAGTCCTGTCTCAGCAGAGCAGGGCTGAGCTGTGCCTGGACCTGAGCCCACGTCCCATCCCTGCCTTCCCTACCATGCTGTTCTCAGACACAGATTTTGATTCACAGCCCAAACAGAGGAAAGTAGCTTTTTGATTATTAATGGAGTTAATCAGTTAGATAAAGTGACAGTCCACTCGGGTTTTAGCACAGAACACATTCTGCCTATATTTTATTATTACAAACGCAGTTCGTATTTCTCTCTCCCCACTCCCGTTTGTGAATTCCTAGGTATTTTTGGGTTTTGGTCTGGTCCAAAAGCAAAAATGCTGAGCAGTAATAAAAATCAAGGTTAATGTACCATAATATTGAGTCAAGTGACTTGTAAAAATTCTTCCTTTAGTTTCTGTTAGCTCACACATAAGGTTCAGAACTTTTTACAGCAATATTTGCTATTGCAACATGCTGTTATTATGACAGCTTTTAATTTTAGAAATCTTGAGAATCTCCTTGGAAAGTATTTTTGGGTCGTCTGCTCAAGCATGCTGGTGCTTTCATTTTTGTTTAATTACTGCACACAGTTTTCCTTTAATGCTGTTTTCATTTCATGACATGGAAATTTTTATTTTAGTGAACTCAAACATATGAGCAGTTCGTTTGCTGATGTATATATTGAAAAAGTTTAGAAATGGGAATCTTGGAGCCAAAGCTGTGTGCTTCTCAATTTAGATTTAGCTGAAACATGATTTAAGTGGGATAGTTATTTGGGATAAATGTTCATGGGCAGACCTTCAGATTAGTTTGTCAGATGTCCTGAGTTTTGTGCAAAGCACGGAGATGTACAAAGTGCTGAACCTGATGCAGAGGGGGATGCTTTGCTCCATCCCATTTCTGATCATCTGTCCCCTTCTGTTGCTTTGAGTAAATCTCCTCCATGCACCCCAGCTGCTGAGCCAATTCAAATCACTTTGTCTATTTTATTTTGATCACTTATTACCTAGAAAGTAGCTTCCATCATTATCCTCAGTGATCCAATTGCTCTGTTTCTGCTTTTCCTTTACTATCATCTCAATAGCCACAGGGCTCCTTGCCACACTTCAGAGGCCACTCTAGGAAAATATCAGCGTGCCTGTGATTTTATGCGGACTCTGCAATGGAGAAATTGGATATATTTGTGTCCAAGTAAGAAGGACAAGGGCTGAAATGCATGGAAACATTTTAATCTAGTGTGTTAATAGTTCTTTTCCTGTCTCAGAGATGTCTGTTCCTCACCAGGCAAAAGAAATAAAATGCAAAAAAGTTATGAATAACATCTATTTGAAAAGCCATCCCTGGTTTTAGATCTTAGAGCAGAAATTAACCATGACAGCTGCTCCTGGAAGGTATTTGTCAATGCTGTTATGCAGAATTCTGAAAAATGTCATTTTTCCTGGTAGACTGTTATCAGGAACAGTTATGTTTTTTGCCTAAAGACTATTGCTTCCATTGTTTTTGAACTTTACACCAGACATACTCTATCACAAAAATAATCACTTGTCTTGCGACAAAATAAACCATCCGTTTCTTTCTTTTTTTCCAAGGCACCTCATTATCAACTTTGGAAGGAAGTTGAATTTATAAAAAGATAAGTCATGTAAATAAGCTGGAAAAAATCTAATGAAAGTCCTTTGTCTTCTTTGGCAAGCACAGCCCCATTAAACCACGATTCTCCTTTGAAGCTTCAATTACCTGACTTACCAGAGCTGGAGAGGAGGAGAAATGGCTGATATTTCTGAACAATGTGCATGTGTGTACGCAAGGGGAAGTTATTACCTTTGGAAAAAAAAAAAAGTCTGAGCACATTTACGGATTGCAGTTTTATTGTTTTGGCCATCTGCTTAGAATCACAGGATGAAATTTATCCCTGATGTGTCTCCACTGTGAGCAAGCAGAGGAGCAGGGCCAATAAGTGCTGTCTCTTGTATAATCCCAGTGCAATACCCCCAGGGGTGCACGTGCCCATTCCCTTTCCCACGCACACGTGGATGCATGTGGGTGTACCTCACCCATGCACACGTTCAGGGCTCCCCATGCTGCTTTTGTTTCGTGTACATTGGAAATGCTGCATGTTGCTCCCACACTAGCACTCCCCAGACCGTTTTGCACAGGACACTTCCATCCTTTTTTTGTACTGTTCTTTACCGCCGTGCTTATGTCACTTCTGCCCATTCAAAGGTAAACGGCAAATCCCTCTTGCTGGGTTCTGGATGTGCCCCCAGCACTGTCACCAGCGTAACAGAGCGATGACAGATGCTATTAGAATGGATTTCAGGAGGAGCAGCATCACTACCACATTGGTGTGAAGGTCTGTGAGTCTTACCATACTGTTAGGCTGAGTAAATCGGAATAACTCAGGAATCCAGAGTATTTGAGTAAAATCACCCCTGCAGAGCTGCATGCTGCGTGGAGTACTGCTCCAACACGCTTCCTCCAAGCTCAGCCAGACTCCAGGAATTGCCACAGAGAGCTGTGGGACCTGCAGGCAGGAAGACCTGTCCACCTCCTCCCAAATGACACTTTAGTCTGCAGCCAAGCATCCGGCTGGTGCATGATGAGCTGTGCACATGAAGCTTGCCACAGCTTCCTTACAAATGATTTTAATCCTTCTAAAAACCCCTCCACCATTCTGGGTTGTGTAAATAACCTAAAAAATGAGGGCTGAAAACATGGATTTTCTGTTCTTTGTTGGAATGCTACTCTGGTGTAACTGAGAAGAGAATTTGACCTGCTGTATCCGCTTTTGCAGAGTTCAAACCGTAATTCCAGGCCAGATTCTAATCTGTGCCTCTCGCTCATATTTCACTGAAGCTCTCAAAAAATACACACGCTGTGGACTGGAGTGCAGCATTGCAGGCAGTGAGTGACTATTATCTGGCCTGAAGGGTCCTCTGGCAAAAGAAAAAAAAAAAGAAGAAGAAGAGATAGTGATCAAATTGCTGAAGTGAACAACTGATGGGTGTTTTGAGTCTTTAATTTGTTTTCCTTTGCTTGGAAAAGCAGAGCACGTTTGCGTTTAGAGCAAAAGGCCGTTATTGATAGTGCTACTTAAGTGAGCAAAATAAAATGCTGGCAATGACAGTTATCAAAGGTTAGGTCCTTGGAGATAAAAGCTTTTGTGTGCGTATGCGCTCCAACCCAATCTTGCTATGGGCCCACATAAAGTATACAACAATGTGCTTCCCTTCTGAACTTTTTTGGGACATGGTATGGAAAGACTGTAGCAGTCTTCATGAAGTCAAATCCCAGATGGGTATTGGTTTCAAAGGGAACGATGACTAGCCAGTATGTTAAATATTTTAATTCAGTAAAGCCTCCTGTTCTCCTTGATGTTTGCTAAAGTTACGTTCAGCAGCTGTAGAGGAGAATGTGCACAAGAAACCGAAGGAGAATCCTGTGTCCTCTCTCCTCTTGCCCAACCAATAAATTTTAGCACTGAGTAGGCAGCCGTGAGCCGTCCTCACCTTGGCCGTGGGGTTGGGAGATGAGCAGCGAGCGGCTTGGATGGAGCAGTGAGCAGCTGGACCAGGTGCTCTGAAATGTCTCTTGAAGGGCTATTAACATAGTGAAGGCGTTTGAAGGCTCCAGAACTGTTTGTAGCATAATCCTTCCGCTTTTCTCCTGCAGCACTCTGTGCGTTGTGTCTATTGGACACTTGTGCGGATGGAGCCCACCACACACATAGCTCAGAAGAGAAAAATTGCAGTAGGTGCTTTAACGGCAGGCAGATGCAGATAATTACTGCTTGTGCTCAAAGGCTGAAACAGGCGAGCAATCTGACCTGCTCCATTTTTAGGTAGATTTGAATTGTCCCAGACTCCAGGGCCTGGGCAGGACGTCATAGAATCATAGAATCATTGAGGTTGGAAAAGACCTCTAAGATCACCAAGTCCAACCCCAACCCATCCCCACCATGCCCACTGAGCCGTGTCCCTCTGTGTCACATTTCCATGGTTCTTGAACAGCTCCAGGGAGGGTGACTCCACCACCTCCTTGGTCAGCCTGTTCCAATGTACCACCACTCTTTCTGAGAAGAAATTTTTTCTAATATCCAACCTGAATATCCTCATTCTTGAAAGATGAGAAATCAGCAGTAGTGAAGATTGTTGGGGAAGGGTTGCCTTAAACTTCACACTGCCAATACTTTCTACAGCATTGCAGAACAGTTCTTTCTACAGTGTTACAGAGTTGTTTGGAAGCAATTTCTGGAGAAGAGACAGCTTTTGCAGTCAGCCAATACAACAGCCTTTTCTCCAGAGGAACTGCCCTGGCTTTTGGTTCGTTTTGCTTTCTTCTGCTATTTTTTGGCTTCTGTCAATCAAACTTGTCTAATCTTACCTTGCTTAAGCTGTGAATCAGAGCTGCTGGATTATTCCCGCAGATTTAAGGCAAATCTGTGGGGCTTCTTGATACGTGGCTGCCCTCTCACTGATGCCCCACTTTGAGCACCTGCTTGGCTTTGGCAACCCTGCTTGGCCGGACTGGAGTGAAGGAGGGAGGGAGCTGCTTCTCATGCTGAATATGCAACAGATAAGACGTAAGAAAAAGAAACGTTTTTTCTATACTGCTATTAATAAGCCTGAAAATGTTCTCAGCTGTGGCTTTGCACTACAGGTGTCTGTGCTTTCATGTTCTGTAGGTTATGAGGCATTTAGCTCATTTTCCAAGAGCATCTCCTTTACTTTTCACAGGGCAAACCTCAGATGTGTTGTTATGCACTACCTGTGGCTAGTTAAATCAGTTTCCCTTTACAACAATTTTTTCAGTGCTGACTATTTGATCAGCTTGTTTCTTTTCATTCTAATTTATTGCCAGCTATGTTTTCCTTGTTCAGAAGCAGTAATATATGACATAAAAGCCAGCTCTCCCCTGCCTCCTGGGCTGTGCTTGTCAACTGTGTTCACTCATAGCTGCTGCCATGTTAATAACCCGCTCCTGCTCTCAGATCTTGAGGATGTATGATTAAAAAATCCAGCAGCCAAGACCCACAGGGAAATGCAGTGATTTTGCTGGAAAAGGCAAGCCTGCAACTTATCTTTCACCTTAGGGAGATAGTGAAGGTGTGGAAAATATTACTTTTGTTATCCAGTCCCTCCCCTTGCATGGAATAAGACTGTCTAGGCAAGTAAATTCTCACTTTTCTGAGAAAATCTATCCTCAAACCCAAGGATTTCAATGTATCCTTGACGCCCGCTCAGTTCCAATCAAGCACCATTTGATCTGTTCCCACAGGAGCTTTGCCTTTCTCGCTGTTGCAGGCTCATCTCTCTTTTCATGATGCAAGTTGCCCATGCTTGGGTGGCTTCACACTGTCCTGAGTTCTCTCAGGTGACGTTTGTTGCCAAAGACGGTTTTTGGCAATGGTGAAGATTATTTGTTTTAAGTAATGGCAAGAATAGAGAAAACAACTTATGACCAGATCTTTCTGAGAAGAAATGGGGTGCTTCCTCTCCTAGCAACCCATCGGAGTTCATTCATGTCCTGTCTGGTTTGGTGGGCGATGTTGGAAGCTTGTCCTATGGTTAGATGGCAGAAGCACAAACCTCTGTCTGCTTATGTACTGTGTGCAGAAAAGCAATTATCTACTTTGAAAAAATAGTTTTGTTTTACAGCAAAAGTTGTAATAACTAGGACCGCTGATTGTGTATACAGATCAGGATTTATCATAGAGGTTACTACAGCAACAACAATAACAAAACAACCAAGAAGATGCAGATCAAATCAGGTATCAAAGAAGTCACACAAGTAACCTACATAGCATATGTTGACCTAAGGCAACGTGTTACTAAACAGATGGTTTTGCATCTCTCGCTGCCTCTCTTTGCATTGCTGCTGCTAACAAGGCATTTCATCTTCCCTTCCACTAATGCCCCTGTGCAGCTGAGGCGTGATTTAGATTTGGTTTCAGGCAGAAACTTTGAAGGGTGAAGGTGGTAATTTTATCCAGGCTTTTTTCCTATGTAATCTGTATTGTTCCTTGTACAGCTTGTGCTTTCCATTGTTGGTTTTTTGTCTTGGTTTTTCTTTTTTCTTTTTTTTCTTTTTTTTCTCCTGTGGCATTGCTTCAGTCTTATCCACATAATCCCTTCTTACATGATGGAGAACACTTCATTCAGCCCACCAGGGAGAAGCCATTAGAGAACAGTTTCAGGTTCTTGGGTCTTTCAGTGCTCTTGTCTATCCCTAGACATTAAAGTCCTCCATCCATTACACTTTGAAGCCAATGAACAATTGAATTAGCTTTAGTGTCCTTTGATCAGGCCTGTGATAGTTGTATAAGATTGCTGTCGTGCTGTATAGGTTGCTAAAAGGAAACTATTTAGATTTTCCTCTACAAGCATCCCAACATTGCTCTTAGTTACTACTAACTCTTTGTAGCAGAACCCTATTGTGCAACTGGTTGTAGAAGGTTGAGAAACCCTCCTGCAATCAATAACAACAGACTGGGAAGAATTAATATTACTACTGGTAATTTGCTCATTTTTACTTAGAGGCATTGATCAGAGCTGAGAAAAAATCAGCTCCCCTGTGCCTTGTCCTTCAACTGGTTGTTCTTGAGCACACCAGGAACTCCCATCTCAGAAAAGCAGAAACTGTATGTATCTGAAAGCCTTTCCTGTAGGAATCAGTTTGCCCATTGCTATGGAGCAACCACAGAGCGACTGTTTAACAGTACAAAACCCACATTGTATATGAGATTAGAACAGGAAACATGGGATTGCAAGTTGAAACTGCATGGTAAATTTAAGTGAGTTATACACACTGACTGAAACAACATGCCTGTCTATCTGCATCGTGCTCCTACCAGAGAGGCTCACAGATTGGCCGTAGTTATCCTCATGTTACTCCCAGTTGGTGGGAACCTGTTGCACCTGGTTTCACAGATAAGTCCGGGGCCATTTGCAGGGAAAGTCACCCTGGTGCTGGAGGAGAACCCAGAGCTCCTCCTTAGAAATGGGGAAGGTTTTGGGGGAAGGGCTCTGATAGGTTTGAGCTAACAGCCCCATGGAAGTCCCTTCTGAGAGATGTCTCCTGCACAACGGTCATAGGGCATGTTTACCTTGGAGGTGCTTATGTGTTCCCTGGCTTTCTCGTTTCCAAATCACATTTTTAACATTATTTTTTTTAAATCAGTAGCTAAAAAATGCCTTTTCACTTTGTTATGCTTTTCATTTTTTCTTTTCTTTTAAGAAGCCTAATGGAAATAACTGATCTGCTCTCAGAGGCTTTTTTTTTTTCTGTTGATAAGATTAACCCATTGTTCATAAAGCAGAAAACATTTTTTCATTTTTCCAATGAGCAGGAAAAAATGAATAGCATATAGTTAACCCATCTTGTACGGAGGATATAGCACTTAAACCCATTGCACTACTTTCCCTGTGGAATAAAGTAGCAGTGGTATTAATCCAGGCCAAATATTGAACTTTTATGATCAGTTGTATTATTATTGCAGTTGTAGCATTTTTATAGCCAGAGCAGAAAGCTTCTTAGAGGTCTTTTTCAACCTTTGTGGTTCTGTGATTCTTGTGAAATTAAGGTGATATTTAATCTACTTAAGACCACAGGGCACCAACTGGCCCTTTATGCCATAGAAAGGAGATAGAAAGGAGATAACTTTTGGGAAGTTTCCAACGTAGTTTCCATTTGGAATGTTTGGTCACTTGAGTAACACATAGAAATAAAAGAGAAGCAATTTTCTGCTTCATTTAAAGGCTTAATCCTAATAAATTCCACCAGCTTCACCTTGGCTGAATTGTTTTAGCCAGAATGAAAGTTTTCAGGATGGGGATTTATGATTGAATGTCATATTATGAAGCCTGTTTTCATCTCCACTGCACTGTCAGTGTGATTGCATCAGCTCTTGCTTCTGAAGGGTCAACCTGGTGCATCCAGAGAGCTGCAGGTCAGGCAAGGGCTGTCCTCAGGGCCTGGGGAGTTTTCTGAACTCTTGGCTGGGACACAGGTGGGCAGCTCTCAATAGTGGCACTGGAAATCTGCCAGCTGAACTGAGCACCATGGGTTACACCGGGCCAGCTCTCTCTGTGTGTGAGTCTTGCAGAAAGGGATTCTTTCAGTTTGAGTGCTGAGAAATGGTGTTACACCAGCCAGAAGTCGAATTAAGGAAGATGCATGTGGAGGCTGATATCATTTTCCAATGGTTTAATTTTTGAGTGCTCTCAGAGCAAAGCCAGCACAGTTAAACCACACTGAGCTTGTGTTCCTTGCTTCCCTGCTGTGTTATCTCAAAGGGAACTTGCCAAATCACCCGACTTGCCTCCCCCTGCTGCTAATGCTGCTTTCAGGGCACATGGATACAGGATCTCTGGCCTTCAGAAATACATCAGACAGCAGACTGGAGTCCAGGAGTTTGCTGTAAAAACAGTGACTAATCTCTGCCCAGATGTGGTTGGTTTGGAAGCACATGGGGGTATGTATTCAGGTTTCCTTGTGGTGAGCTGGTGATTGTGCAGTGAGATGCTGGGCTGGTTCATTACACATCGTGTTGGTACAGGAAACTCCTGGTTACCCGAGTGCTTGGAGATCCAGGGACTTCAGCAGGGAGATGCAAGAACTTGAGCCTTTATTTGTTATAGAAAACCCAGGCACAGGTGTGATCCCAAAACCCAGATGAGAGGGGTTCCTCTTTCTGGTTGGGATTGGATCTGCTGTCTCATCTTTTTCAGAGCTTCATAGTTAGAAGACTTCCTATATCATGTTTGGGACAAGGATTTTTTTTGCCTTTTCCCAGCTTGTGAATCCCCCGTTTTTCCAGCAGAAATACATACAAATTTATATCAAAAGTGCTACAAAAATCTGACTACTGCCATTTGGTTGATCCTCTTGGGTTATCTTCCCTGGGCATATGGCAGCAGTCATGAGTTCATAAAACAGAGGTTGAACACCCACCCTTCAGCACTTCCCACATCATGAGCTTCATCAAAAGGGCTTGTTTCTTCTCTTGGAAAATGTGGTTTCATTGAAAACATTCTTCTCCTTGGTTGCTTCTCCTCACTTTCAGTGGGTATCCTTTGGAGCATCCCTCCTCCTGCATTCCTCCCATCCCGGGGCCATGCTGCTGCCCTTATTCCTGGTCAGATTGCTGCAGCCTTTCCTCCTCCCTGCAGCACTCATGTGTCCCAGGGCAGGGTTTACCCCAGGCTTCCCATTGCGTCGGCCTCTGTACTGCTGCCAGACGATACTCGCAGTATATGCTGTGGGTGATTCTCCCGGCCTCTGGAATGAATTATTTTATTGCTGCCAGCTTGTCAGAGAAATCAGCTTGAAAGCTGAGCCAGAGAGCGGTCCTGAGAGCAACCAATTCAAAGTAGAAGCAAGTCACCAGCAAGCAAAATAAATGGGAGAATGCATCAGCTGGATAATACGAGCACTGGTTTATAGGGGAATTTCAAAAGAACCAATTAGACCTCAATCGAGAACCAGGTTTTATATTTAAACCTTATAAATATACACATCATGACATTCTAATTAAGTGCTGTTGTTTCCCAGGTTTTGTGCTTTAAGGGTATAGTTTTCTGTTTAACTGCCATCCTTGTAAAGATTTGGCGTGGTCTGGGACATTTTTCTCTTCCTGGTTACTTCGCCAGGAATTTGCATTCCCTCTCTGTGCCTGCACTTTAGTGTGTGTGCTGCCACTGAAAAGTCTGTGAGCCATAAATAAAAGAACAATATGACCACAAGCACCCCCTGCAGAGGAAGAAGAAAGGCAGGAGTAAAACAATATGCCAAAGAAAATCAGAGACCAGATAATTTATCCACCCCTAATTATTTCTGGGCCAGGATGAGATATTTCAAATAGTAAGAAAGCAGTTTTTTTCTTCTTCTTCTTCTTTTTTTTTTTTTTGTGATTTCAAATGATTTGCCTATTACAATTTGATTTAATTTTAGTTGGCTGTTTGTCAAGAAAAGAATTACTGAAGGTCACTTACAAGCACTACAGAGTCAACTGTGTATACATTTCTGAAGCAGAGAGGCTGTTTTTTCATGCATTTCTAACACTTCCAGCCATTCAGACTCCTATGTCTTGAAAGAAAACACATCTCAGGTGTCACATTAATCTGGCTGGTATGAGATTATGGCTTGCCAATTGCTGATTTTGGATACGGATGCCTGGCATAATTAAACAACCTCAGTGTAGTAGTAATAATGGGTTACAGTGGCACAGTCTTTCAGAAAACAAGACAAGAAGCTGTGCTTGGTGAGCAAAAAGGTACCCCAGAAGCCGGAAATTTAATTAATTCATTAATTAATGAAAAGAAGGAATTACTGGGAGTGTTTTCACAGGAGCTCCCCATTCAGGATGCGTGGCTATGAGGACCATACCAAGGGATCTCCCTGAATCTCGTCTCCCGAATGTGTCTGCAGCGCTGTGAACATTCCTTCGCTGCAATCTGTGATGTATTTGTAACATTTGCATGTAATCTGTCAGGCAGGAGCCTGTGCCATAGAGCGTGGGAGTTTCAAGCCCGTGGGATTTGTGAGGCTACAGATGCAGGAGCTGGAGTCAGTTGGATTTGTGGCATGGATGAGGGTTTCCCCAATGCTATGAGAAGTGAAGGGTAAGCCCTGGGTGTGCTGCAGTCCGGCTTCGTGCAGGCTGTTCTCACAAGGTTTCCATTTCCAAGGCTCTGATGCTTTTTGGCCTTGTGGTGCTCCTTTTAAGCTGATCTTCCACAATCTTTCAAGGTTCACCCACAAGTCGTAACTACCCTGGAGGATAACAACACGTGGATGCAATGAAACACATTCATAGAAGTGCTTGGGTTTGTATTGATGGGCCTTTAGCTGCTTGTTATCTCTGAGCAGGATTTAGAGGGACATAAATGTAACATCTCATCTTTACACATTCATAACTCCTTCCATCAAAAAATCCCAAAGCATTTTACACACAGATGTAACCGGATCGCATGGCCTGTTGTCTGTGTGGCATCTCCAACATCGGTTAGCATCATTCTAAACCATATGCCAGGGTCTAGAGTATTCCCTGAAGTATTTTACATAGGAGGGATACATGTAAATAGAATATCTGGCAATCTATGAATGGCTCACAGGATTTTAATCAACTGCGCAGATTTAAAATTGGCATTTAAATCCTCTCACATCTGTTGTTTAAAATAGCCAGCAGCATGTGGGATACATTCAGTATGTAATATTCATACGGGAATGTTAATAATAGTATGCATTATGGCACTGAAAAACAAGGTGTGTAAATGCACTGCTCATAAGAATAAGTATTTAGAGGTTTTGGAGAAAGTACTGTTTAACAGCAAAAAGCAAATATTGTTTTTCCCACAGATAATGCTGAGATATATTCTTTGTATTTTGAGTGGAGGGCTTAAATGTTCCTGCTTGCAACCTCAGTGTGCACTGTGGCTTCCAGTGCTCTCCAAGATCTGTCTTTATGGGGTAACTCACATAGAAGGCCAATAAACTGCACCTGCTTTAGCTTCTAAATATCAAAGGTGGTGAAAAAAAGTTGTTTATGGATTGCCTAGGCAAGGTCATAGGTGACAGCTAACTCTGGTTTGGTGCTAGCCAGCTCTGGTTCATTCATAGCCACTGGATTTCCATTGCATGCCTACTGTCTTCTCATTGCGTTTATATGGTCTTTGTGTCTGTGAGGTATCTGCAACATAGATGTACTGCAGATTCTCTGCCACTTCATCTCAGTAAGGTCTTTAAAAGAGGCCCAAGGTGTGAAGTACACCAACACGAGGTGCCTTGTGTCTCTGTACTCAGTTCTGGCTGCTGGGGAGAGGTGCACTGTCACTCTCCAATAAATGCAGTAACCCTACGACTGAGCACCCAAACTCCTTTGAATGCCACCTACAGAAATATTGGCTTTCCATGTTTTCTTAGATAGCTCCTAGCTGGTTCCTTTCTGGTTCCACTCTGGTTGCTGTTCTCATGCGTTGCCAGTCATGTGCTCAGAAAGGGATTTAAAAAAAAAACAAAAATCAAAACACAGAAATGCAAGGGAATTTAACTCCATCCCACAGGAATGACTGTACTACACTAGTCATTGTTTTGAAGTATGTTTTAGAAATTTGTAATGACAACATTGCGAATATAGAGTTAATTGTGGAACAACCATTTTTACAATTTGTGTTTTACCCCACATGGAAAGCTGTAATTTACTCCATGTAATTAGGTTAAGTTTAATTCTGGCAAGACATAGGCCAGAATTATCCAGTGTAATATGCTGTAATCCTCACCTTAGGTAAGGTGCCAAGTATTCCGTTTGTTTTGGGAGCCAGCAAAATTGCCACTTGTCCAGAGTTACTCTTGGACTGAATTGTGAAAGTGGTAACGTTTTGCTACTTGCTATTATTAGGCTGACAAAGACCCAGAGATGTATGTAGCAGTCATTGAACATCATGTAGAAGGTGGATGGCACTTCAGTAATAAAATTATGCATTTGACAGTGTTTGGGGAGTACATCAGATGGCTGCTCTACATCATCAGACTCTGAGGCTTCTTTGTACCTTTCAGGAGCAGACCCCAAAATTCCAATTTCTTTAGCCTCTTGTCATGCTGTAAACTGTAGTGATCAGAGAGATTGTGTGAAAAGCAGAGGTTACATCACTGCCGTATTGCTATTACACTGCGGCTTATCTGTTAATGAAAGATAAATCGACGTTGAACACAAATGTTGACAAAATTTGGTTTTCCTCTCCACCCTTTCCAATGCCTTTTTTATACTTTCTATCTTAGTAGTCTACCTGTCCTTTAGAATGTGTTCATTTACCAAAAGATATTTGATATTTGTCAGAGATTTGTGGCTGTTGAGATGCTAATGATTGCAAATGACATCATTTTTGAAATCCTATTTATTACATGTGGATTGTGCTCTGAAATAGGAGTTCTCTTTATTCCTGAAATTTGAGACAAAAGATTCCTTAACAATGTTTTGTGCCTTACTGAATTCAGCTAACAGCTTAGACGCTCCAGTTTTTTTATGTTCTTCAAAGTCCAATTGAAAACCATCATCCCCCATTGATTTCATAGCACGTTTACCACATACAGGTGCTATTATTGAAATCAAAGTTAAACTTAATATGCTATTGATGGATCCTGATGAGGTGTGAGTTTCTGCCTCAAGCAAACAGACAGGGGACTCAGTTTTCCCATTAAAGATGTTAAGCAGCAGTTCTCACTGAGGCTTAGCTTTATTCGATAATTGCCCTACTGTGCAGGATGTTTAATTTTCTTCCATAGGAGATATTTTTCCCTTTCTACCAAAAGACTATGAAATATGCAAGTCCATAAAGAATGTTTAAATAATTTTCATGATGTTTTTGAAGAAACAGCTGGATCTACATTCCTATCTGTAACATTCAGAATTGCAGTTCCCAGTTCATCATGATGGATTGGGTAATTCCACACTAAGGAATTAACTCAGTGGTTGGAAGGGTCAGGACTGTACGATTGATTATTTTTGTTTGATTATGAATGCCATCCAAAAATAATTCTTGCACTCAATCACTGACACATCTGACTTCTCCTTCCTTCCAGCCCCTTTGGAAATTTCTTGGAGTTGGCTATTTTGACCACATAAAAGTTTAGGGAGATTGAACACGTATCAGTGATGTTCCTACACTTCTCGGTGAAGGAAATAATGAACATTGATCAGTGCTACTAGGAAGGGGGGGATAGAGATAACTTTATGTGAGAAACAGCAGCTGCATAGTGGTTAAAATAGAAGGCCGAGGGCCAGGTCTTATCAGTTTATCCTCGGCTCTGCTGTAATCTTCTTCTTATCATTAACCTTGCATTAGTCCTTTCAGTGGCATGCCTCCCTCCCCCAACCCTAAGCGATTTAGGATTGTTGAAAATGGAATTTTGGCCTGTGTTCTTGGGTGGAGTGTTCATACCACCTCGCTTTTGGCACCCGCTGTAGGTGGCTGAGGCTCTCCCCATCATCCCTTTGCACTCAGGGAGGAGAGGTAGATGTCAGCCTGACCTTCTTCTTGTCCTTACTCTTAACTCAAGCACTAGAGTCAAGTGTCTAAAGGAGAGACTGTTATAAAGTATTTGTCAAGTAACAACGTAAACCAAATGAGAATTGCCATTTTTTATAAACTTAATGTAAATGACTGATGACTCATTAGTATAAATAATAAATGCAACATAATTATTATAAATTCAGATATTAAGCTGATTGGTTTTACAAATGAAACTTTGCTTCTCAACTCTATAAAGGGATGAGAGATCCTCATAATTCCCCTAGAAGTCCAAAATGGGTGCTGGCCAGAAAAATGATTCTTGTGGAACCTTAACGGACGTGGCATCCAACCCATGTCTGCAGTAACGAGACAGAAAACTCTCCATCTCCAGGGGCCATCTTTTGTGCTGTGTGTGAACACTAACACAATGGAAACCTGTCCCTAAGAAATCCTTGATGCTGACATGGTGCAAGGAACAATTAAAAAATGCTGGAAGATATTCTCAAGTTATTCAAGGGCTGGAGGAGCTGACTGGTAACTGCTCTCTTTTTGGTGCTGCTATTTCATACCCAGAAAGTGCTGGTGACAAGGCAGAAGCCTAACCACTCATGTTGTTCACAGATTTCTTTGCCCTTTCATCCTCGCCAGCAGTAGATCAAGAGTGTAACCGCAGATTGGTGCCTGTGGTGCAGAGCTCTGGGGACTGCTGTCTGTGTGTGCTGTTACATGCTGATAAAAAAAGTAACCTCAACAACAATAAGAGGGAAGAATTGTTTTCTTGCCTCCTGTGGAATGGAGACCTGGATGCAGGCGGGAGGTCTTGGTGTCTGGAGGAGTCCGTGTGGCGGAAGGCCTCTGATTGCCTTTGCAATGTAATTGTTATAATGATCAGAGAATTGCAGTGGTTCAGTGAGTAGCTCCAGCCATCACTTCTTGTGGTTCTTTGTGTGGTTACAACAGTAGACTGAGCATCCTTATGTGCAGATGTTCCATGACTGGGAATGTCTCAGATGATTTTGTGAGCTTCATGGGTAATGATGGACCACAAAGAGAAGGGAAGAACCCAATCTTCAGGAAGGCTTCTCCCTCTACAGCTCTATGGAAAGTGGTTGGGGAAGAGGGGGAGAACCAGCTGTAAAGTAGGTGCAGACCTGACCCAGATAGAGAGGAGCCAGGGGGACAGAGAAGAGGAGGAGAAAGATGAGTATGGTATGCCCAGTGCAGGTCTCATCCTGCATGGACTCAGGAGCTCAAAGATCTTCAAAGTTCCTCTGTATAGAAATAGCCGCTAGGGAGGGGTTTTTTTATGCATCTTCAAGGACTCTTTTTCATGACCATCTTCTTCTGTTGAGCATTTTCATTCTTACTGAACGTACAGTTATACCATATTCACAATAACAGTGAAGGAGTTACTACAACATGCTTTGGGAAGTAGATAAGCCAACTTTTGAAAACGGATTTGTAAAATCTCTAGATCAGCCATAGATAGACTGTTTTCATTTTAAATGTTCCAAAGATTGAAGGAAATACAACTTTTGTCTTTTCTGGGTGACATCGTCTAGCAAATGGCCTTTTTGAGAAGCTCTCTCATATGTTGAAATTTAAATACTCTCATTCCATATCTCATTATTTGTGTATTACTCCCTTTTAAGCCTTAAATAGCCCACTTCTCTGAAGTTCCATCTCTCTACCTTACACATATACTTCTCTATGGAAATACGTGATCCCTTTCCAAGCCAAAGTTTTTTTTAATCAAGCTCAAGCTGTAAACCACAGCATTCTTCAGCGGTCTGCAAGAGTACAGACCAGGGATATGTCTATGTCACACACTCAGCAGAGGATTGCTGTATAAAGAAGGAATTGGTGGTAGAAGAGTTAGCTCAGGTGCTGGGAGCAGCTTGTGCACAGCAGTGCTGGATTCTCTATGGGCTGCTAAAACTGTCCAGAGAAGCAGAACAGGTTTGCCTGTGCTTTTGAAGCTAGATTGGTATCAACCCGTAAAATAAACTGGCTCTGATATGTCTATGCTACCCCATGGTCCCCCCTCTTATTCTGTGGAATGGTGTTATATCTTCCTCAGTCTTAAAGCAGTTGCTCCTAACATACATTCACCTGTGAGTTGAGATGTGGGTTGCAGCAATAAACAACAACTAAGAGCTTTGTCATCTACAACAGAGGGATGGTATAGCTTAAAAAGATGAGATCTAGGAAGGGACAGAAGTTGGGTTTCTTCTCTCCCCAGGGCTGTAGTCTGCGGCCTGAGGTGCCCCTCCTGAGCTTCATGAGGTGGGCTGCAAAGAGTTCTTTTGCAAAGCATCTTCCTTTCAGAGAAGCAAACAGCACTGGGGCTGAAGTGAAATCCATGAACTTTTTTTTCTTAGAAATTCTCATTAATTTGACAAGAGCTGAAAATACCAAAGAAGCCCATAGCACAAACTTTGTTTGATATATATACATATATATTCAGGAAATTCTAGTATCAATAAGTCTGGTTATTTTTGGCCTAACTGGAACCAAAGGCAGTAGGCAGTAAAGTCTACACTGCCCTTTACAGAGGCAAATTCTCTGCCAGTATCTTTTTTTTTTTTAATAAAAAATAAAAAAAAATAATAATAAAAACAGC
The DNA here is from genome assembly GCA_013396635.1 of Penelope pileata. Taxonomy (NCBI): domain Eukaryota; kingdom Metazoa; phylum Chordata; class Aves; order Galliformes; family Cracidae; genus Penelope; species Penelope pileata. The sequence continues at coordinate 319,042 of WBMW01000146.1, read as the reverse complement.
TAGAGTGTTCCTTGGCTATGTGCTCCTCTGAGTAGGTTTTTCATCTTGAGGGGTTTTGTTTGGCTGGGCCCGAGGAAAGGGGTTTCCTCCAGGAGAATTCTTTTCATCCCTCCGAAAATTCCTGATCCCTTTGCTTTCACTACACCCTTCCAAATAAATTCTAAACGCATTTCCTGCCTTTTCATAGCATCAGCACTGTTAATACAGTGGATGACACTGTTAATATAGCAGTGGGCAGGTTAAGGAGTGGCAAGCACTTGATGAAGGTTTGCTGGAGGAACTATGAAAAAACATTCAAAATAACATCTAAGATTTAAACCAGATTTGTGTTAGTGGGATTAATTCATTGGATTTTTTTCCTATCTGACTCTAGCATAAAGGAGTGTTCAGAGAGAAGGTTTGCTAAATTATACCTCAGTGATGGGAGGAATTTCAGAATTAGTCAAGATACAAACTTTGCATCTTAATTCTTGTTGTGGTTTCAAATCAGTCTTGGAATTCATCTATGGATCACCAGTCCCAGGAGTCCTGAAGTCATAATCTAGGCCTCAAAAAACCATGAGGCAGGCTGAAAAAATTACAAGATCTCAAAATTCAGTGTTTTGTTCCTTCCAAGCCTGTCGGATATATTTATGTAGAGTTCTTTGCAATCTGAAATAGTAATTCAATAACAAACAAAATCCTGATATTCTCATGCAGTCACTTGTCAGGATGAAGGTCCTTCAGAAACCCCCAAATATCACAAGACAAGCAATAAAATCCTGGTAGCTGGCTTAAGTAGCTTTCAGATGGAAATCATGCACTAGGCAGTAGGTTGGGGTGCATTTCTCTGGCCATTGCGGGTTAATACCAGCTGAAATTCTAAGTGAAACCTGGAGTGTTAATCTGCATTAAGGAGATCTGGGGAAAGCAAGTGCCTTAATCCCCATAGACCCTGTGATAAAGTTGTTAGTGCCTGTCTACATGCATACCTCGTGGACCATTCATCTGGGTGTCAGATGAACCAGTTAGGATAGCAGGAGGCTCTGTAAAACAAAGCCCGGAATGATCTTTCCCTAGTGTTTCCCTTCAAATTCCAGAAAGTACTACAGGAAATCCTGAATTTATCTGAGATGAACTGTAGAAACAGACTTTTCAGATTGTGTTTGCTTTCTTATAAGTTGCTGTTTATCTTTGCTCTGCTGCACCATCAGGACTGCTGGAAAATAAGTCCAAACACTTATTGTTCTATTCTCACCCCTTAGTTTTATGGTTAAGTTCAGCAGAACAAATTCTGATTTAGCTCCTAGGAAGGCCCAAGAGCCACCACCCCCAGGCTACTTCAAGTTTGTCAGTTGCTGGGCCTCTACAGCAGCAAAAGACATTGGGGTGCAAACAGGACGTGCAAATGTGATGCACCTAGGTCAGCGCGAGAGTGAGCTCCTAAAGCTGGAGTTCAGAGAGATCCCTTTCATTCATCCATGGGAGAAGGCCTCATTCTAATTGTTCAAGCCTGACTGGATTACATCACTTTCCCCCTCATTTCATTCCCTCCCTCCTTTTATTTGCACCCCTTGTTGGGCGGCAGCGTTGAGTGTTGAGTGGGGGCTGCCTTAATGATGCATGCTGATCACTTCATTCCCTGCTGCCCCCCCAGTGCCTCCACCAGGGCTTTGAAGTGTGCTCACGTCTCAGGCTCCAGTTCAGAGGTCACTTTGTTTATTTATGCAAAGCTGGCTCATCTGTGAAATGGGGCTTTCAAGGCCTCTGACATCAAAGGCTCCAAAGCTGGTCCCATCAAGTCAGAGCAGGGACTGGCCTTGCATTATAACAAATTAAAGCAACTCTGTGAATCATAGAGAAACATCATGGCTAGAGTTTTGCTTCATAAAGTGGGACGTTGTTTTGACTTGGGGATGGATGCTCAGGTGTTGGCCTGAAAACAAGTCATGCCCATTTGGCTAAAACACGAAGCCTTCACAGAAATTCTGTGGGTAAATAAAATTTGATCCTGGCTCGGTAACAGCCTGTGAATATTTCCCATCAGCTTCTTTCAGAGTCAGACTGTTATGCAGAACTTTCCATTTGTTTTAACTTTTAAGATGGAATGGAACAGTTCTGCTATGGTAATAAACAGTAACCATACTCGGCTTATGTGGCGCTCTTTGTCCCATAGGATCCCCTTTGTCAGCTGATGGGGTTACATGTAGAAATCCCTGTCTGCAGAAAACCAACCTGCTTTGTGAAGGAATCAACCAGAAGGACACATGGCAGGCAATATGCATAGTGTCGTGCTTTCTGGGGTGTGAAAGTGCAATTTGGCCCATGATGTCAGCACTGATAATTGGAGCCCCATATACTTAGATGTGTCAAATCTACAAAAACAAGCCCATGACTCCTTGTTTCATCCCACCCAACTCTTCCCCAGCTCACACCAACATCTGACCTGTGGCATCTCGACCTGGAAGCTGGCTTGGAACAAGATCCTAGAGCAAGAGCAAGGCAGTGACTGGGCTGCAGCTGGGGGTCAGCCACCAGGATGGCATTCCTGGACAACCAGACCCATTCTGGCCCCCACTGCATGGTCAGGTGTGGTATTTGGAGGAGAAGAGGGAGATACATAGGTTTGTTCCTTGTCCCCAGGTCTATCACCTGACATGATATGAGAGTCTATCACCTGACATGACAAAGTAGTCTATCACCTGACATAATACGGGAATCTTCCACCTCAGGTTTCTTGACAAGCCAGCGAGCTTTGTAACACCATGGAACCAAGTTGTATACTGAGTACTCCTAAATCATGTACACAGTGTGTGTTTTCCTACCCTCAGATACTCGTGACATAAAATTAGTCAGTGGTTATTTTCCAAGGCAGGTTTTCCACTTAGTCTTCCAACTGGCTGCTCTCCTAAGCCTGTGATAGGGTCCAAGAAGTCCAGTACAGGATGACCTTCCAATATAGGTCACAGAAAGGGGAGCTTGTAGGAAACTTCAGCAGCTCATCCTTCTTATCTCTGCCTCTTGCAGTAATCTGCTGGCAGCAAGGCTGGCCCTGCTGCATAGCTGGTCCTGCTGCCCTTTGGCTGAGGCCGGATTTTTCTGTGTGCACTTATCACCCTGACCTGGCTACCTCTGGGGGAAATGACAAGAGTTTGAGTAAGCAATCAGCTTATTAGGTCGTTTATGAATATAGCTAAGACTCGTGATTTCAGTTACCAATTCATCATTTTATGTGCTACTCATCTATATTTGAATGTGGCTTGTTTTCTGAGGTGCACTCTCTGTCTAATACAAATATTGCCAGGCCAGTTGCATTTGTAAAGCTTGTGGTGGAATACAAGCAGCAGGCCTTCAGATCAGGTATTATTAACCAGAGCTTTCAGACCCTGTCACTCATGCTCGTTGGTATAATTCAGAGCTTTCTTAAGGCTTCAGGTCTGGGCTTTTGGGTGAACTTTTGTGAAATTCTGGTTTGCTTTCAGTGTCGTGGATGCCTCCCTAAATGAGCAGGCCCGTCAAAGAAAACTTGTGGCACAGAGAAATATCCATGCTTTCTAGCACAGGGGCTAGAACAAACTGCAAAACTGTTACCCTATCCTAGGAAACCACTTTGTATTAAAATTTAAAAATAATAGAATTCTTCAAAACAGGGAAAGGTGGAAGTCAGATCTTGATGATACCTGGACGAAATAAGGCTCTTCCATCATAAGGGTGTTCCTGAGATGTGTGTCTCCTGCTGCGATGATCCACTTTGTATAATAATAAGTTCCTTTTTGGCTCTCTGATACCACAGTTCAGAACTTAAGACACTCACCTAAGGTACAAGAGAGGAAGTTCAAATCCTTCTCTGACTGCAGCAGAAGGACTTGGTGCTGGGTACTCACGTCCCAGGTTAACGCTTTATTGTTATATTACTGGCTATTCTCCTGGCTCACTCACACTTTTAAGCTTGACCTGAGATTCCTGTGTTTCAGGGAATCCTCCCAAAATGAGCTTTACTGAGTTTCATCCAGTTTCTGTATTTCATGAATCAGCTCTTTTCTTGCAGTTCTCAAGTTTTCCTGCAGTTTTTGCAGCTGGCACAGAGACTTTGGTAGCATCCCCTCACCCAGCGTGCACCTTTGGGTCTGGGAAGGAGCAGTTTTGTTCTACACACGTTTCCATGTTTATGACATTTCCACCCCACCCGATACTTCTGCTATGTTTTGTTGTTAACGTTACCACATTCCTAACAAACATGAAACTGGTTCCAGTGGATCTAAACCAACATGCCTAAATGCATGTGGCTACTTATTTAAATCTTGCTCCCCTGCCAAATTATTTATTTCACAGGCTCACTATGGTGGCATTAGCTATCCCAACCTCTTCCCCTAAAATGATTTTCTCTGGGTTTGGTTAAGATACTCCACAAGTTTGGGATTTGGTGGGATAACAACCCAAGAGACATCTTCAAAGGATCAAACAGATCCAGAGCAATTCTACTGACATCAAAAGCTTGGCAGCGTGTCAAGAGGTGTTAAGGATGCCAGTCAGTCCCTGTGTATGGGCAGGAGGAGCACACATGGGCCGACATACTGTAACATGAGGGAGGCTGCCCTGCTTTTTGTACACCAGGCTGGCTAGGATTAAGATATAATTGACAGAACATCGCCACTTAAAGGCCCTAGCCACTTTTAAGGTATTCGGCAGCTTAACAATGGGCAGGAATCCTACATCTCTGACCACAGTTTTCCTTTCTTCTGCATTACTCAATACATTTTTCTAATTGTGCTAAGGGATTTGCTAAGTTCTCTGTCACGGGGCATCTAGGATTTCATTTGTAGCCCAACCGATATTTATATGAAAAATTGTACGAGCGCCAGAAAATAATCCATTCAGTATTTTGACCGAAAGGAGACAATCTGCCATATGCAAGCCACCATATATAATGGGTATATTTGTATTCCCTACGTTCGTTTTGTCGAGGCTGTTTGCTGAGTGTGGCTGCGTTCACACTGCTTCCCTTGGGCTGGGAGCTGGCCTGGGAAAGCCTCTGGGATTCCACGGATGGCCAGAGGGTGAGGGAGGTGGGGCAGGGCAGGCGGCCAGAGTGAGCTGCTGGAGCAAGAGCACAGCACGCTGTGGCCCTGAAAGTCTTCTTTACCCCTGGAAGTGACAGCTGCACATGCCTCCAGGGGGAACTGTGCCGAAGTCACCACGAGGAGAAGAGAAAAATCTGTCGGGGTGAGGGGAGACAAACCCCTAAGGCATTGCAGCCTTGCTGCTTAAGGGACAACAGCAAGCGAGAGTGGAGCATGTGGCAACATAAAATATCGTACATTGAAGACACAGGATGGTTTTCCAAACTAGTGGAAACTGGGCTGAGGATGGGGTTATATCCACAGTCTTCACTCACAAAGGCTGAACACAAGTTTTTATGCTAAACTCTGCTTAAGCACAATGCATCTGCTAAAATAACTGCGAAGAATGGCTTTGCTATTTGCCCATTTTGCGTACACCACTCCCTCCTCTGTAAAAAAAAAATAATTGTAAAAAAATTCATGTGGGTTGGAGAAACTGAGCATTCAGAGGAATTAATTCCTCAGGTTAGATATTCCTGCTTCTCTTGGTGGAAATTTACACCTTTGTCGAGACAGTTCTACTAGTTCTTACTGAGGTAGACCTGTTCCCTGCCTACCCTGGGAGTTGACCTCTTCTGCCAGGCAACAGTGATAGGATGAGAGATAATGGTCTTAAGTTGCACCAGGGGAGGTTCAGGTTGGATATTAGGAAAAATTTCTTAGAAAGAGTGGTGATGCACTGAAACAGGCTGCCCAGGGAGATGGTAGAGTCACCGTCCCTGGAGGTGCTCAAGAAGTGTGGAGATGTGGCAGAGGGAAATGGTTCAGTGGGCGTGGCGGGGATGGGTTAATGGTCGGACTTGGTGATCTTAGAGGTCTTTTCCAACCTTAATGAGTCTTTGATTCTCCTGCAAATCAAGCTGCCCTCATGAAGCTGATATAAGACTTTAGTCTTGGCTTCATTTCACACCCTTCAGACACTGAAGGGCTCTTCAGCTGGCAGCTGGGCAGCTCTTGATGAAGAACTTCACAAGTCACCGGCACTGGCACTGTCAGGATTGCAGAAGGAGGCTCAAGACTTTTTCCTGCTCTCTCAGTCCTTACAGAGATCTTTCAGGTGGCCATAGCCCAGCAGAAATTTAAGGCTGGGGCTCCTGGGGAGGTGAAGCTCCTGACTTTTGGTGGTTTCGACTTCACTGAGTGGTGTAGGGCACAGAGTGGAGATATATAAGGAGAGTTACTGGGGACAGAGAGGTGCGTCATTGGGGTAGCCAGATGGGTGGCCTTAGTTTCATTTTTATTAAAAACAAAAACAAAAACAAGCTTTTCCATTCAGTATTTTTTGACCAGACATAGCTTTGAATTCAGTATCCCTTGATGGCTAATTTGACCCCAGCAGACTGGCTTGCTTTCCTGATTTTATATGGAAGCTGAAGGGCAAATTAGTGGCCCTAATTCCACTGCTTGTGCTCTGTGTGACTGATCACATAAGTCTTCACCACCTCCCAGGTTTAATTAGCTGTAATTTTGATTTATACCATTATTTGCATAGAAGGTACAACAGATCAGCTCCTCCTAGGGAACGGCAACCTGTAAACATAAACAAAGAGGCTTTTGTCAGCTATTAATGGAAACACTGATTAATCTCCCATTGCTTTGGTAGCCTGCCGAAAAACTCATAAAGCAGCAACTAAATTGTTTGCTGAACTGGCCAAGCTGTAAGTGCCAGGATGTGAATGCCAAATGTATGTTGAGTGCCTTTCGGCTGCCTCCAGAAGGAAATGCAAACTCCCTTCATCACACTGCTGCACTGCAGGACATCTTCCTAACACCTTCTCTTTCCCTTCCTTTGCAGACGATACCAGCTCAGGAAAGAGCAGCCAGGCACCTGAAGGCTCTAACAGAGAATATGAAGATCATTCTGGGAAGCAATGGGGTAAGGAACAGCGTGTATTTTCCCTCGGTTCCTGGTTCAGTGCCGTTCACCCTGCACATTTCTCAGTTGCAGAAGGAAAGGAAAAGGCAAAGCAAGCGCAGTGAGTATTATTTGAACATCCCTACAGATGTTCAAATAATAAACAGAGCCTCAGCTGAACGTGTTGGTGTGAATGGATACCATCCAAGGGTCCTGCTGCAAAATGCAGCTCATGATCTGCTTTAGGCCCCCCTGCCTTATACCCCAGCATGGTTCTCCCATGCATTTGTTTTTCTGGGCAGTGACTTTCCTTTGCATGTGCAGTTATTATAGCTTTCATAGACTCTCTATAAAAGGCACATTGATTTTTACAGCAATGTTTCCAAAAGCCTTCATTGCCAGCACAACACTGCTCCCACAGAAGGCAAATGGGAGGTCTGACTTAACTTCAGGAGAATTAACATTAGGCCAAAGCTGAGTATTTTTGAAAATCATGTTCTCTTTTAGACACCTACATGAACTTCTCTAAATCCTGGGCTGTTCAAGCATAGGATTTCAAGACTGTTGCAGAGTTGTGGGGAACTGCTGAAATCTCTCTTGAGTCACTGAAAGATTCGCAGATACGCAGATTGGTCCAAGCACTCCTTGAAGTTTGATCAGTTGTCAGGCTGATGCCAAACAGCTTTTGGCCATGTGAGCTTAGGGCCCCATGGGATGAAGCATAGCATTTCCATTTATCTCTCACAGTACATCCCTCCTTCAAATTTTACGTCAAGCTGTCATCAGGGAAGTCCCCACCACCTGAGTGGAGGCCAGTTTTCTTCAGGAGCTGGCAAGCAAAGGATGCTGCGTGCTACAGTGTAGTCCAGTCCAAAACTAGAGGCAGTGACGTAATAGCCCTGAAATACAGTTTCATCTGAGCCTGAGTTTGCTCTGAGAGAGGTGTGCAGGGAGGGTCAGTGTATGTCTGTGGGTCTCAGGAAGAGAATGAGTGAAGGAACAGTTTGTGTTTACAGAGTTGTAGACCCCAGAGAAGTGTGAGAGGAGCAGCTTGGTGATAGTCCCAGCTTGCTTTTCAGCTACCATCACGGAATCAAACCACTGAGAACGGGTCCTGCCCAACAAGAACAGGGAGAAGTATACGCCGTCCTCATTTTCCCACATGCCTGAGCTCTTATCCAAAAGATTTGAAAGCGTGTCAGTGCTTAATAGTACCAGGAGACTATTTTTGCGTAAGTATTATGAAAGCTTGAAGGGTCACTGATCATCACTATGCGAAGGAACTCATGGCAGATCACAGCAGACTACATTTTAGGTGCATTTTACACCTGAATTTATAGGAGCAATATCTGACAGGAGCCTTTGGGACTGATCCATGCACCTCAGGGTGTCCTCCAGGGAGAGCAGATAGCTGAACTCCATCCCAGCTCTTTGTGCTGATAACCTTCTGCTTCATTTCATTTTCATTAGCTTGAACCTTCATGGTAAGCGGATTTCAGCAAGACACCCATGCACAACGCTGTCTCTTTGTCCCCATCTGCTTGTGTTTTCCCTTGCTCTTGTGCGTGGCATAATTTATACTGTACAAATGTGCGGTCATGTTTATGAAGCAAACACCAAGCGATGTGGAGAACAAGCAATGAAGTATAAATAAGACAGAGGGATTTTGTAGCGGCCTTCTCTGGCACTCCAACAAGCAAAACTTCTGTAAATGCTACAGATCTGAGGACAGACATTTACTAGCACCAATTCAAAGGAGAATTTTTCTGTTTCTCTCACAGTGCTTCTTCTCCCTCCATCCCCTTTGTGCTTGCTGGGCCTCTTTTTCTCTCTTATGTGTGTGTCTCTCTTTTTTTCCTTTTTTGTTAACTGCCCTTTCTAAACTTGTCCAATTCAGGCTTTTGTCAAGGAAGCATTCAGGGCTGTGTAAATGGGATCTGGTTTCAGCATATTGCACACAGCCCGGAGTAGCTTTTGAGAACGCACAATCACTTAACCTTTTCTGAACAGAACAAGAAAGAAAGACAGAAAGAGCCAAAGAGATTCAGCTTTACCTATAGCTTGGTGTGTATCTGGGCAACATTGCCCCAGGGGTGAATGCAAAACTTCAGGAGAAAAAGACAGAAATGTTATAGGCCCGCGTTTAGGGGAGAAAAGGCAGAGTTTCTGTTTAGCAGCACTCTCACTGAACAGGGAGACCGTGTCCTTCTGAAATACTGCTGTGAAAGGAGGGAGGCAGGCCTGAGCTCACAGTCACTATAATGTTCAGCCCCGATGGGGTTAATTGTCCCTCTGGGAGACTGATTGTTTGTGCTGGGAGGGAGGGAGCCTCCTCCTGCAGCGGATCCTCAAGGGAATACCCAGCAATTTACGGAGCAGGACCCGTACGGTGGGTTAGTATGTCACACTTGCTGCTCAGCTGTCACGGCAAGGATTCTCAGTGCCAGAGCTGCTCCGGTTCATTAGATTACACATGAAAGACTCTGTACGGAGAGCAAAGCATTTCTGAGCAAGAGTTTGAAATAACATGAAATGGCTGCAACCCAAAATGACAGCCAAGGAGGGCAAGAGAAGGCTGTGGAGGCAGATGGTTTCTCCTACAGAAAGAGATTGTGAGAGAGGGGTATGCAAAGGGTGTCTTCTCCTGGGAGGGAGGGATGTAGGTCAGGGCTGCAGGGGGGTGAGAGCACCAGGGGACAGGTTCACAGACCTCAGAGGGAAATGGCTGCAATTCCTGGGTGCGTGGAGAGAGGAAGCTGCAAACTAGCTTCCTTCATCCGTCAAAGCTCCACTGTAATGCACATCTGAGAGCTTCTGGCCTCAGCCCTGGGCAGCAGGGCTGGCTCTGTGGCAGGGAGTCCCATCTATAGCAAACTTCTCAATACTTGAAGCACAATCTTTTCAGCTTGCTTTGGTGTCTTGCGTGGTACTGAGGTTGTGGATCCCCAGTTGCAGTGATTGATGGACATATTCAAGCCAACGTGCCACAGAGCTGGCCAACCATTCCCTATTTTTTCTCTTTTCCCAAGTGAAGAAACAGGAAGAATGTACCAGGGAGTATGAAAATGAAAAGCAACTGCCGTCTGAGACCGAAGAGTAGGATTATACCAAGCAAGAAACAGGATTTAAAGCAGGGAGAGAAACCTGTTATGGAGCTGACAAGTGGAGTTGGAGGAGAAATTGGCTTTGCCAATTGAAAATGAAAAAGAGAGATGAATTAGGCAGGAGTGTTTTGGAAGCAATGGGAGAGTGCCAAGTGGGAGTCGGAAGTGGTGCTCATCTCAACAGGAGACTGTGGTTAGAAGTGCCCCTTTACTGACATTGTATAACTAAGGAACTTAGGGAAAGTGATAATTTCTTTTTAATTCTTCCTTATGGGATACTATTAGACAACCTTTGCCTTGCAACAAATCATATAGTATTGTTTTAACTGTTCTAAAAGCTACTGTAAGGATCTTTACGGTTCTATTGATTAGTTTTGATTAGTTAGGCCAACTCATGACTTTATAGGAAGATCCTCTCCAATGTTGCTAAAGCTACCTAGGCATAAAGGTGCCACCTTTTTTTCTTTTGGAATTCTTACGCAATCTGAATGTGGGGATCTAAATTGCAGATTTTGCCAGGTGGAGGACCTCACATTTCTATAGTGTTCTTGTCACTGTTGCTAGAGATACTGGTTATTTCCTTGCTATATCAAGGTAACTTTATCTTATCCCATTTTTCTCTCCACCAGTAGCTATTGCTTCAGCTTCCTAGTTTTGGAAATGGATGGGCATTAGAGTGTCTTCTAATAACAAACTCAAGTTTTGTTTTATTTGGTCTTTCCAGGTATTTTGTTTGCTCCTTTGGGCCTTTCAACAAGAATGCTCCATAAGTTAATATTGAGTGAATCTCATATATTTTAGTTAAGATCAATGTTCAAAAGGCGGGCTTGCTTCTAAGGCTACGTTACATTTTGAAAAGACGTTGACTTTTCTTGAGTTCCATTAAATCCATTGAGAACTAAGAGGCAAAAACGTCTTCAAAAAATGAAGCTTCAGTGACAGGCAAAAGACAGAGAAAATTGTCAGCTCAACTGGAATCTGAGGTTTTCCCTTTGGTCTTGGCTAAGGGCTTCCATTTGTGGTGTGGAATATGGTAACAATTATAATGTGATTATCAGCTCACAGTTTGCTTTCAGCTACACTAGCATGATTATGAGATTATTTTGTGAGATGGTTTGACTCAGTTGCCTTATGGACACTGAGGAATTCCAGGGTTGTGCTATGCAGAAGGCTAATGAGGTTCTCATAGCAGTCCTCTGGACATTCAACTGCATCGGGCTGGGTGTAGATTGATATGAGCTGGAAAATGAGATGCAATGACATACTGGCTTGTATGGCACTGCTGAGTGCCTCTTGAGCAAATTAGGCCGTAATGCTTGGCAGCGGCATCCTCCTTTACATGCCTTTTGCTCACCAGAGTCTATGGTTCATGCCTTTTGCAGCCCAGCCCAGGTTCACTCAGCCTGCCAAGATGAGACGCAGAGTGATCGCCCGTCCCGTCGGCAGCTCCATCCGCCTGAAGTGCGTGGCCAGCGGCAACCCACGGCCCGACATCACGTGGCTGAAAGACAATAAGCCCCTCACACCCCAGGAGATTGGGGAGAACAAGAAGAAGAAGTGGACGCTGAACCTGAAGAACCTGAAGCCGGAGGATAGTGGGAAATACACCTGCCGAGTGTTCAACAAAGTTGGGGAAATCAATGCAACATACAAAGTTGAAGTCATACGTAAGTGCAATCCCTGGGGCAGAAAGGTGGGGAAGGGGCTTTCAGAAAGGGGTTGGCTGAGTAAAAAGAGTGGTTGTGAGGATGCAGTGCTGATAGCTGGATATAGGCTTGAGTGAGGGTTAGAAATATCAGCAGGAATCACCAGAGAGGATTTCATTGAAACTAGAAGAAACCTAACATCTGAGCAAGAGAGAGCATTAATAATACAAATTAAAGCCCAAAATGAAGAGGAACACTTAGGAAACTGTCATCTCTAAGACCATCCACATGGCATAAGTACACAATTGCCCAATTCAATCCCATGCAGCTGACAGTCAGTTTAAGGGCAAAACGAGAACTTACCAAGAAGGCCCTTCATAGCGGGCCATAGAGGAGGGGTGGAAATATGTAGGACGGCCCAGATTACTTTATCAGACCAAAGTGAAACCAATCAACTGAAAATTTAGGATAAACATCTGTAATATGAGGCCCACTTCATTAGAGGAATATCCCAAGGGAACCAGCAGAAATCTAATGACTGGATTGATTAGTCAGATAAGGCTTTAGGGCCAGATTTTTAAAAGCATTTAGACATCTGAAAGTTCAGGTGGGTGCAAATGAGATGGTTAAAAAATTTTAAAATCCCACTAAAGTCCTGTATATACATTTAGGCTCAGTCCTTAGAAGATGAGCTGTGGGGGATTACCCTGCTTTGTGGTGGGGTGGAGTAAATTGCTCTCCTTACTGCCTAGCTATTCTGATTTTTGGCCCCTAATCTCCTGTTTCCCCTGTTATTACTGAAGATAATTATACTCAAATCTCCCTAAGTCTACCAAAGAAGAACTCTTGTTCTTAAATCATCATGCTTTGTCTATGACATCATCATAAATTGTCATGGAAATGATTATTGAACAGTCAATTGAAGAAAAAGGAGATGAGCAGAGTGGGGGAAGATTGAATATCCTTCATTAATGAGGAGCAGGGGCATGGAAAGCTATTTCCAGCCACATGGAAAGCATGTTGTTTGTCTGTCTGTGCATGTGTTTTAGCATGAGAAAGTTTATCCCAGTGTGAAAGACTGTTCTTAAAGGTAAAGATCTGGTCTCTGATAAGTCCTTTCTCTAGAATAACAGGAATTAAAAGCACATGTGGGGAGCTCTGTTGGGCTCTGAAGGCACAAACCTGCTGGACATCTGGATTTGATAAAGATGCAGCTGTGTGGAGACAGTAAAAACATGTGTTTACACTAAAACCAGGAGCAGAGACAGGGAAATGAATCAAGCCCCATCCTAATGGCAGCTGTGGCATTTTCACTTCATCAAAACCAGACAGCACCAGGAACAAACCCCTTTCTGTGTCTCTGTTTATCTTGGTTTTTATCAACTTAAAGATGTATGTAACCTTTGTTTTCATTAGCTTTTGCTGGCTAGGAGTGAAAACAGTAACCAAAGCTGGAACCAGAGTCAGGCAGATAAGGGCATTAAGCAGTCTTCAGACATCTTTCTATTTTTAACATCATTCTGTGGAGTATTTCAGGTTTTATTCAATTTCCTCATTTATTTATTTATTTATTTATTCCTTGATCCTCCACTCCTAAATGCTTATCTGAGTCTCAGTCTCCCCAGCTGTGATTCCTGCTTGTGATCCTATGGAGACCATGGTGGTATTTTTATTTCCCAGGAACATCTTTAGAGCTCTCATTGATGACAGTACCCTGAGTTGTTGAAAGAGGGTCCATTGTTCCTCCCTATCACCTCAAAGCCTGTGCTGGTGGGAGCTGTTGTGTTACATGATCAATTCAACAGTGTTTGCCTTCAAAAGTGGTTGATGATTGCCAGCAGTTACCACCCACTGTGATACCATAATTTCTTTCTGTGCCTAGGATAGAGGTTTGTAGTAAGTTGGTGTCTGAAAACTGAGACTGCTTTCTCTGATGCCAACACTAAACAAGATCGTAATATTTCTCAGAATGAGGAATATATTTTAATTTTGATTTTACATGGAACCCAAGACCCTACAACCTCTTTGGTCCCTGTGCCAGCACTCCGTCACCCACACAGCACAGAAGTGTTGCCTGATGGGCAGGGGGAGTTCCTGGGCTCCCGTTTGTGCCCAGTGCCTCTTGGCATCAAAAAGAGCACAGCTCCATCTTCTTTTCACCTTCCTTTCATATAGTTCTATACGTTGATAAGACATAACTGGGATCAATATCAAGTGAACATTTACAGTAAGATAATTCACTTGATTCATGTTCAGACCTGTAGTATTGCCCAAATTTAATCCCAAAATGGCTTTTGGCCTTTTTGGCTAGTTTCAAGCCATTCACCTTCCTTTGGTCAAGACTCAAGAAAGACCTCTGCACCCTTTTATATACCCTGCAGGTCAAAATACATCATTAAAATCCCATTATTCTGGGAAGCATTTCCTGAGACATGGTTCAGTGGGAGTACAAGGAAGGATATCCCTTTTGTCATCTCGTATCTGCAGCACACAACAGAGCACTGGGGAAATTCAGCAGAGATATCAGCCTACTGCAGGACGGGGAATTGCAGTAGGCAATTTTTTGCATCCCTCCTACACCATTTTCCGATGGCTCTGCAATCACAAATTAACCAAGTTGGCAAACCCCATTTTCAATGGATCTCCATGTGTTTTTGTGCAGAGAGAACGAGGTCCAAACCCATCCTGACAGGGACGCACCCCGTCAACACAACAGTAGACTATGGAGGGACCACGTCCTTCCAGTGCAAAGTCCGCAGCGACGTCAAACCCGTCATCCAGTGGCTGAAGCGAGTGGAGTACGGCACAGAGAGCAAGTACAACTCCACCATTGACGTCGGGGGACAGAAGTTTGTTGTGCTGCCCACAGGGGAGGTCTGGTCCCGTCCTGATGGCTCCTACCTGAACAAACTGATGATTACTCGAGCCAAGGAAGAGGATGCAGGGATGTACATTTGCTTAGGGGCAAACACCATGGGCTACAGTTTTCGCAGCGCTTTTCTCACAGTTCTGCCAGGTGAGTTGTGTCTTTATTTCCTCAGTCTGAATCAATATCTTACATGGTGGTATTTACTAACACAACTGCTAGCACCCATTGTGCTCCATCACCCTCTGCAATGCTGTGCTAATTTAAGCTAGTCCAGTTCTAGCAAGAATGAGTGAGGGACTAAATCAGCCCTGATTTCAATCAGCACCTGCTGAGTTTCTCTTGCTGATGGTTCCTTTTCTCCATTCATGGGGAACAATGAGTCCAGCAAGGTGAAATAAAATGAGGGATCTGGAAATCATACTGCAGCTGCAGGCTTCAGCAACAGGGTGCAGGAGGTGAGAGGGGGTCTGAATAGCAGCACCATTTGCAGCCTCATTCCCTGACGTTTCTCCTTTCTCTTGTTCTTATTTGTATTGCTTTACCGGTAAAAGAAAACAATGATGTGAGCTCATAAAAGGAGGGAAGAATAAAAACTGTCCCAGTCACAAGGAAAGGAAAAGAATGAATGTAAAAGAGAGAATGATCGATTAGCTAAATTCTTACCCGTTGATCCCCTGAGGACTGCTGTACCAAACTTGCAGCTGCTTCCTGCTCTCCCCAGACCTCAGAGCTGGTGGCTGTGTCCAGCTGAGGCTGTATCCTGTGTGCTTTGGGCACACCACCCTCACTTCGTCATTTGCTTCATTTAGTTCTGTCCTGATAAATGTTTTTGTTGAAAAGGGCATCTCCTGCTTCATTAGGTCATGTGAATCTAGCTGTAGAATCACCAGCTTTATAACAAAAATTCATCTTTCTATTTTTTCTTCCTTTTACCTGTGCAAGGCCAACACAGATTAGAAAGTGCAGGAGCTGGAGCTATCAGAATGTTCTAGCTGTCAGGTTTAATGGGATGTCTCTGGTCAAGATATCAGTGAGAGACAAAGACCATTAATTCTCCCAGACCATGAGGACTGATTTTCTGTGTAGGCAGTGGGGAAAATGCTCCTGACTCCCGTAACTAATGCAACATGGCTACTTTTGCTCTCTGATTGCCACACTCTGCATCTCAGTAGTCATCAAGAGCCACCAACATGAATTCAGACACCAACAACAGGTTGCCAAGTAAGAGAAAATGTTTGATTCATCCTTAGCATCTTCTTCTGCAACACTTTGATTTAGGACTAAGCTTCACCTGGAGAGCCTGAGAATCTGAAGCAAAATGCTATATGGGTGGGATATAACTCAAAGCCTCTGGGAGTTTCCAAACTATGACAGTCTGATCCCGCTCCCACTGAAATCAGTGGAAGACTTTTGCATTCATTTGAATGGCACTGTAATGAGGCCTCATAGCAGAACCAGTGCCTGCAGGCCTGTTGTTATTGGCAGTGACAGAGGAGAGCCCAGCTTGCCTCCAGAAGCAAAGATGTGGTTACAAGGCCATGAGTTAGAAAAACACAATTTTGCTTATAGATCTATCAGAATTGACACAGGCAGCTTAGAAGAATAGCGTGGATGAATATCAAAACACTTCTGAGTCAGCCCAGCAGAAGATTTCTGCCAAGCAATGTAAAGGCTGTTGTTCTTGCGGTCAGTTGATGGGTCAGTTCCCCAATCCTGTCTTGCTTTGAGCAAGGAGCTGGCCCAGATGACCTCCAGAGTCCCCTCCAGACTTAATTATTCTGTAATTTCCAGTGTTGGTGGATGAAAGTTTTGTCTATTGGGGTCAACAGTACACATCCTTCTGACTTCAAAGAAACCACATGGCATATACTTAATATTTCAAACTAACCGTAGGATTATTTGTCAAGGAGAGAAAAAGACGTTAGTGTCTTAAAGAAGTCTGGCTTGAAAGTTAAGTGATATATGTTTGAAAATAACATACTGGGCTGTTTGGATAGCCTGTGGTTTCTGAATGTCACCCTGAAAGCTGAACTCTGCACCTAGGTGTTTTTCAGGGCTTTTGAAAACACCAGCTGGTAGCTATCTAGACAGGGACTTTGATAGCTGGGATCCTATCCCAGTACTCCATTGGAGTCTATAAATCAGGCTGTGAAACCAAAGCGGCTGCTCAGGAAGGTACGGGCTGCCAACAGCACAGAGGGCAGGGGGAAGGCAGGTGTGAAAGATGCTGTCTGGAGCACCTTACTGCCTTTCTTAGCTGAGGTTGCTGCCCTTAGAAAGCCAATGGCAGGTCCAAAGAAATTTGTGGAGGTGGAGGACATTTGGCATCAAGAGCTGGACATGTGAAATTTTAGCTCCCCATTGCTTGGGCAGCAAGAAGACATCAGCTCACCTGTGATTTTTGAACTTTCTCTCAGCCACACAAGAAACTCAAGACAACCTCTCCAAAACACCAACTTCATGCTTTATGCCCTGTCAGGGCATTGCTCAGTAGCTCCAGTGCCGCTATAGACTGTCTAAAGCTGTGCAGACACAGCTATGCAAGTGAGCAGCTTGCTGTGGCTCTGGGTGACCTAATTGTACTGCTTATATGGAGGTGCTACTGACATGCCCTGTGTTGTGTTCTCCCATCTGGGCAGTGAAGCCCATGACATCGCAGAGTGAAGGTGCTAAGAAACTCTTGGGCTGGCTCTAGTGCTTCAATTAAAGCTTGGATAAGAAATGTAAAAAATCCACCAAAGACTCCCACTCCGTTGACCCTTAAACTGGGGAAAATGAGTTGCTCGTCCTTCCAGGAGCACTGAAAAGCAAACCAGTTACCAAGCATCATAAGCTGGCTTCATTTCTCCCTTGTTACTTGGTCTGGCAGGGTTGCCAGACAGCCTGTATGAAAGCCAGCCCAAGTGTGACATCTGTTTTGAATTTACTTTGCCTGCATTTAATTAACTCTTTCTGTCTCTCCCCTGCCATGATGCCCAGATCCCAAGCCTCCAAGTGCACCTGTGCCCCCCTCCTCAGCCAGCAGCCTTCCATGGCCTGTGATCATCGGCATCCCCGCCGGAGCCGTCTTCATCTTCGGGACAATCCTCCTGTGGCTCTGCCAAACCAAGAAGAAGCCTTGCTCCCCCCCAGCCGCTGCCCCTGCGCACCGACCGCAGCCCCGGGACAGGATCTGCGTTTCCCAGGTCCCGGACAAAGACTGCATCTCCTCCATAAACTATGAGGAATACGTCGCCCAGCAGCAGCATTTACTATCCCAAGGGCCTGCTCTAGCCCCAGCCATGGCATCCAAAATGTACCCAAAGATTTACACGGACATCCATACCCACACCCACTCGCACGTGGAAGGCAAAGTCCACCAGCACCAGCACATTCAGTACCAGTGCTAAGAGGGCGGCCGTGTACAGTAGCTCGTTTGGGCTTTTCCTCC
The DNA here is from genome assembly GCA_013396635.1 of Penelope pileata. Classification (NCBI taxonomy): domain Eukaryota; kingdom Metazoa; phylum Chordata; class Aves; order Galliformes; family Cracidae; genus Penelope; species Penelope pileata. The sequence continues at coordinate 301,039 of WBMW01000146.1, read as the reverse complement.
TGGTACCTCAGAAGAGACTGCTCAAAGTCAGCTCTCACTGCCAGCAATAGGCAAAGCAGACAGAAAAGATTATATATATAATTTTAAATATATATATACATATATATATAATTGTATATGCGTGTGTATGTGTGTATATATATATGTGTATATATCTATATCTATCTATATAAATATATATATAATAGAGAAAGACAGAGAGAGAAAAGAGATTTTTTTTTATTATTGCAATCAGGATGTAGCCAAGGAATAATGAAGGAACTCCAAATCTCAGCAGCTAGGCAGCCATCTCCTCCAGTGGATTTTTTAATCAAGGTGGTGGCAAGTAAGACGGGATGCAGGAATGTGAACCATCTTCTCCTTCCTTCCTTTGCTAAAAGGAGCAAGAAAAGGTGACTGTCGTGCTCCTCCAGACACCCCACCCTGTTCTTGCACCTGCGACATGTCATGGGTTTTGGTGGGAGGCCCCCAGACCAGTCCCACTCACACAGGAGAGCCTTTTTCCTCCAAGCAACTCAAGCTCTACAGTTTAGTGCCAAAGCACCAGGAGAAATAACCAATTCATCTCTTCCAGGGGAAAAAAATAACACAAGAGGGGAAAAAATTCCTAATTTCTGTTCCCAACATGAAACGTGGAATATTTCTCAAGCACAGTCATTTTATCTGCAGTGCTAACCAAGATGCTTGGTTCCATTTCTGCAAATCAAAGGCATCAAGCTCCCCGTGGAGGGTTCTGCAGAGCAAACCTCACTGCCCCGGTCCTAGGACTCAGTGCCACTGCCAGGAAAAAAAAAGAAGGAAGAAAAGAGAAACGTTGTACAGAACACCTTTATATTTATATTTAAGAAATAATAATAATTAATAATAATAATAATTGAACTGCTGATGGTGAAGAAAGCAAAACACACTGTCCTTCTCTGATGGCTTACAGTGACAAGCTACTGGATGTTCTACAGCAATGCAAAACACAGGAGAACGTTAGGAAAAAGAGAAAGAGAAAAAGAATGAAATAATAATCTTGTAGGAAAAATTGCATTTGAGAAATATTCACCTAGGTCGTGTGTGGTGGCCCCCTCCCCGCAGATAGCGTTTTGGGAATGATACAACTTCATTGCAGTTTGAACGATGGTAAAAACAGAAAGAAAAGAGATTAAATAAGGACTGTATTAAATACCTGTATGGACTGGAAATTAATCCCATTGCAAATATAAAACCTTTGTAATTCTATATAGAGTTTAAACAGAAGTCATGTATATTTAATTTATTTTGTTAAACAAGAAAAAAATGTATGATATTTTCCTCAAAACTGGCATTTCTATGCATATTTTTGATCAAAGAAAATAAAGATTTTTTTTCAGGTTCTACAGCTGCCATGCTCAGAATACACTCAGTGTAACAGCAGTAACAGCTGTACTTCTCTGTGTGCCTCCTCTCACCACCCACCTGTAATCTCCTCACATCATCTCAGCTCCTGCCATTGCCACCATTTCCATTAGAAATTTGCCTTTTCCACCATTTGTGTTCTGATTGTGAGATCACCGTGGACCCCTTGTCATCATATATCTCCTGTAGAAAAGGTCTCTGCTCAAAGGGAAATCTGTTTTTATTTATGGGGTTTTTTGTGTTTTTTGTAGGGGGAGGGCGTGGTGGGGTGGAGTGTGGGAAGAGGTTGCATTTGTTTTTTAACCACAAACCTGCAAGGTTTGGGGTTTTTTTTTTTAAAGAAAATTTTGTAGATCATAACATAATAATTTGTGAGCCTGTAAAATGAGCTTCGGCCTCAGGGTGCTTGGGAGGAGAAAACACAACATGGAGCGAGACCCTTCAATTGCAAATGCTGCTGTTAGTCCAGGGGAGCCAGTGCTGGGTGCGTAAGGGGAGCGTGCATCAAAGAGGGCTTCCACCTTCCTGCTGCTGCTTGCTGAGACAGGCATCGAACCCTTTAATGGCCAAAACGTTCTTCAGCTTCAGTGATAGAGCAATTGTTTACTGTTCACTTGAGTTTCACTTAAAATTTGCTGGGGGGGGGAACAAAATTGAGCCGTGCCAGTTTTTGAGTTTGGAATTGCTTCCTTCTCAAGCGCGTTCTGCAGAAGAGAGATCTTCAGCAACAGCTGCTCCAGTTGAGAGAGAAACATGGCCTTAAGCTGGAGCACAGGAAGTTCCGCACCAACATGCGGAAGAACTTCTTCACAGTGCGGGTGGCGGAGCACTGGAACAGGCTGCCCAGGGAGGTTGTGGAGTCTCCTTCCCTGGAGATATTCAAGACCCGCCTGGACGCCTACCTGTGCAACCTGCTGTAGGGAACCTGCTCTGGCAGGGGGGTTGGACTCAATGATCTCTTGAGGTCCCTTCCAACTCCTGCAATTCTGTGATTCTGTGATTCTGTGATTTCACTTAACCTGAAACAAAACAGTGCTTCAGGTTTTTGTTTTCCTCTGAACGTTTGCAAAATTATTTGCTCTGTGATGACATGCAGTGACTTTTTCTGCTGGCTCGTTTGAACCCCCAGCAAACCGAACTGCCCTGTCTGTTTGCCTTGAGATGGGGCCCTCATTCAGCAAAACACCAATGCTCCCACTTTCCATCACCAACACTGCTCCAAAAAATTTCTTTTTGCCTTACCCACCCAGATCAGTGGCTCTGATAACACAGTGGTCCTTCTGTGGAGGTTATAACAAATCTACCTATTGCTATTTTTTATTATTACTATTCATATTTTACATTTTTTAAGTGGGAAGGTTCAATCAAACTTTATTATTGTCAATTTATGAAATCCATAAAAGCTAAATTCAGGTCATGGGTATCTCTGCATGCATTCTCTCAGCTTCGGGAAGACTTAAATACGAGCACTGAGGGCTCTGAATATGGTAGTGTTCTTAATGGCTAGAGTTTATTGAGTCATTTCATGGAAAAAGCCAAAATGCCTTTATGCGCTATGTGCATTACCTCTGTTTAGGAAGGCAGCATGTGGCTGATGACAGGAGCTGCACCTCACAACCCATGCCTGCAAGAAACGGTAGGCACCAAACTACAGCAGCATTTGGGGCATGGCAAAGGGCAGGAATCACCTGGAAGCTCATCGACCTCCCCAGCTGTGTTGGTGCTACAGCAAGAGGACATCCAGTTCATGCCAATACCAGCTTCAGAGGAGCTGCACAATCAGTTATATATGGTTCAGCCCTATGCAAATCCTAAGAAATGGTCTTACGATGCTTTTTCAAATGGCAGCTGTATCACTGACCCTCAGAGAGGGATAGTGGGCTAAAAGAAAAAATCCTGAGTTTCCAGTAGGACATGGTCTTCCATGCTGAGCACTCCGCTCCCAGTTGGTGCCTTCTCCCTGCTGTGATCCAGGTACTGTTGTGTCGTGAAATCAAAACTTCACATAGGGGAGGTTCAGGTTGGATATTAGGAAAAAATTTCTTCTCAGAAAGAGTGGTCAGGCACTGGCACAGGCTGCTCAGGGAGGTGGTGGAGTCACCATCCCTGGAGGTGTTCAAGAAACGTGGAGATGTGGCACTGAGGAACACGGTTCAGTGGTGTGGTGGTGGTGGGTTGACGGTTGGACTGGATGATCTTAGAGGTCTTTTCCAGCCTTAATGCTTCCATGACAGTGCCAGATGGCTCAGGTGGAAGGAGCATCTTCCTCCTGCCTGTTGAAGCTCCAGCTCTGGTTGGAGATGCTACAAACATCAACATCTGGATTTGCACAAATATTTTATATTGTGTCGGAGTCTAGCACTGGCTTCCTGGGCTGGGTGGATTTTGTGTTCTGAGGAATTATTTTGCCTCCACAGGACACCCATGAGTGCTTTTCAGAGTCACTCTGTGCCATGCCTACTGCATGCCATTTCTTTTGGGGGCTTGATTGTGCCTTGCACGTATTGCAAAGTCTTCTTTAGCCTAAATAAATTCTGCCAGGTCCTGCTCGCGTCTGAGTTTGTTTTTCATCAGTGAGACAAGATTTGGACTCATCTTTGCTCATGAATACTGCACGCTTGAAGAAAACCACAGTCTTGCTATTAACTACTGACCCTATTTGGAACACAGAAGTTTTTTATTTTATCCATATACATGTAGGCATATAGATGTAAGTGCCAGGCTGTGATACAGAAGGCAGTTGTACTTTGAAAGCAATGCGGCTTCAAAGATCAAAGGAATTTCAGGCTTAAAGCTCTCCATCTTTGTTTACTTTATTTGCATTACAGATCAAACATGGCCTTACATGTCGGTATGTGTGTGGCATTTTTAAACTGTGTACGGACAATCCTTGTACTGTCAGCCCTTTTAAACTGAAAACCTTTATTGGAAGTCTACAAATAAAAAGTGTCGTGATTTTCAAATGGTGGCAAACAGTAACTGAGGGCAGCAGCAAGAGGTGGGATGGCACAGTGTGCAGTAAAAGCTAGAAAGGAGTAAAAGTGATGCTCATGGTTGTATAAACTTGGAGTGATTTGGGGGAAAGGGTGTTGGTGTGTGTGCATGTGTGTGTGTACACCTGAGGAATGCAAAGCACTCAGTATTGTGAAATCACCGCTGCACCATGACTCAAGCTGAGGAGTTGTGTATGCTGTGAATCCAGAGCAGGCATTTGGGGGTGATTTGCAAAAGGTTTCCAATTTTTTAGTGAATGAAGATTATTTTGGATCTCTTCACCTCTATAGCCAAATGCCACAGATGCGCCTGGAGCTGAACTGCAATTATCTCGCTAAGATGAATTCTTGGGGTTGCTGGGGTCAATGGCAACGTTGCAGATTGCAGAGGGGAGCAGGGGGTTGAGGATGAAGCCCAATACCTCTGGCCCTTCAGGGTGAATGTGTGGATGTCTCACAGCAGCAAACGTCCAAACTGTCCCTCACCCAGCCTGGCATGGACCTTGGGCCCAAAGAGCCCTGTGAGGAAATGACACATGTGGAGTGTCAGAGGAAAAAGAGGAAACCTTTCTCTGCCAGCTTCATTTTTGTGTCTGTCTGAAACTCTTCAGAGGTTTGAAATAATGGAATAAAGCCCCAAGTGAGGTGTAGCAGTGCGCAAAAAAATGAAAGGTGGTCAAAGGTAATGGGGAATTTTTCATGACTGCTATCTAGGCATCACCTCTGCCTGTGTGGGTTACGTAGTGTGTGCCCAGACCTCCGCATGCCCCAAAGTCAGTTGTTATTCCATGCATTATTCCAACTCCTGCAGATGCCAGTGGGGAAAAATAAATAAATAAAAATATAATTAAAAAAAAATAACTCACAAATGTCCATTGGGAAATCAATCAGAGGCATGGGTGCTTTGGCAGGAAGGTTGGACTCGATGATCTCTAGAGGTCCCTTCCAACCCCTACAATTCTGTGATTCTGTGATAAGACACCTTTGTTCTGCCTGGCCTACTGGCAAAGGAAGATGTGGCAGGAGGTAATGGCCAGAGTAAGAAGCCATTGGTTTCATCAGTGGAAATCAGCATGTAAATGGGAAATGCACACATTTTGGAAGGAGCTATCAAGGAAAGGGACAGAGCCTGCATCTCTCACAAGCTTCCAGTGAAGGCTGGGTGCTTTGTAGATGCTGTCTGTGTTCAGATGTACGATGTTGTGAATGTTGTTACAACAAAGGGATACATCTGAGCCATAGGAGCTCACCCTGTGGTCCCTTCTGGCCCCACAGACATGCAGCTGAGCCCAACAAGGGAAGGCAAGCATGAGTCCCTGCCCCTGGCTGCTTGCAGGCACCCACAGGTGGGCAACGCAGGCGTTGCAGCAACATCTGGCACGTGGGCTGCACACCCAGCGCTGCTGCTCACAGCCCTGCTTCTTTCCAAGCTGTACGCATGCCAGCTCAGAATTTTATGGCTTCTTACTAAAGTTATGGTGTTATTTACATAAAATGGAGCTGTGCATTGACATTTACTGCGTCTGCAAATAAGCCTTTGTGTAAACAGCAGCATAGCCCTGTGCGTACACGCATCCCGCTCCTCTGCATTCACTGTTCTGGAAAATCTTGCTGAATTTGCAGCAGTTGGTGTCATGGAGGATTTACATGTGAATTTGAATGTAAACACATGGTTAATGGCCTGCTCAGTTGCTTAGACAAGTTCTTGGTGTAAGTCTCTTCAATCTCCTTTTTGCTGTGCATGGAGAAGGGCAGGGTCCTGCTCAGCTCTCACTTTGGTGTGGACACCGGTCTGTTCTGGTCTCATTTGGACACATGGGCTCATGTGTTGGGGTGTAGAGTTTGGCCAAAGTCAGCCCTGCAAGTGTCCTACTCACACCTGTCCCAACAGACACTGAACCTCAAAGACATCACCTATCTGCATTCCTCTGCTCGTGCATCCGTGTAGCGAGGTGCAAGAGGCACGGCCACAAACACACCCAGCTTTATGGGGTGGGTTTCACCAATGGAGCTCAGCAGGAATTTCACAGACAAAAGATGAAGCAGGAAGGTATCAGCCTGGTGAAGGGACAGAGTCCACCACCCAAATGAGATGCACCCAGGCCAGGTTGGTTCTGCACTGAATAAAATGCTACTGATGAGGTATCTGTAGGTATTTCAGACTTTCTCTTGACCCTGTCTTACCAGCGAAGTGTTTCTTGGGCTACAATTTCTAGGTTTTAAGAGTTTGCTACAAATGCCAAAAGAAAGAAAAACTGAGCTATTGAAGTTGAAAACAAAACCATATTTAAAATATTAGTGTTGCATTGACTATTAACTAGCACATACATACTGTCTGTGTACAGAGTGGAGTCTGGAGGAAAGGGAGTGCCCATTTTAGAATTTGTGTTTAGCTCAGGCATCTTTGTGTGTGTTCACCATCTTCTGATCTTTGAGAGCAATACGTGGTGCAATGACCTCCATTTGTTCGTGTCTTAGTTTTCACACTTCTTCCTTTTCTCTTTCCCCTTCTGCCAGTCTGTTAGAATTAGGATTTAATATATCCCACAATATACATGGGCATCAGCAAAGCAATGAATATTCTTTTATTTTCCCATTTTCACTAACCAAATCCAGTCTGCAGTGCTATTTCCATCTGAGTTGATCTATGCTTTGGTGAGAGGAGTAATAAATAACACTTTAGAACAGACTTCAAAATGCCTTTTTTCTTTGATCTGAGTAATTAAAAAGTCAAGTTGCTGTTCCTAAGCATTTTCTGATGGAATTACAGAAGTTACACAGCTCTTCATTTGTATGTCATTAAACATTATGTTTTATTGCTGCTGTTCAAACAATTAGTACCTAAATATGCCCCCTATTCTCATAAAGAGGCAGCAGCAGTGCTAATGTTAATGCCCTGATTAACAGTTTGCTTCCACCCAGAGTCCAGCATCACGCCTGAATGCCATTTAACGTCAGTCAGACCTTCACCAGTGCCCTTCTGAAGTCATTCTCTTCTGCAGTCATTTACCTGCACAGCGAAGTGAGGATGTCGAACAAGAAGGTTAACTAAAAGCGGCATTTCTTTTAACACAGGAGTTTTTTAAACTTCATTACAAGTTTTGGTTATAAAAAGGCCAGCGCTTCGTGGTGATCAGTCATTTTGACGTTTTTATGGTGTTTTTATTACCCCTGGCTCATTTCCATACTAAAGGGAACATTTGTAACAATACTTGCTCGCTCTGTTATGATTAGGATTGTGCTTTTGCCGCACTTTGTTGGGCTGTTGCTGCTCTCGGTAATGCTCTTGGCACACGTCCTCCCAGACCCCGCGGTGTGTTTATTCAAAGGAAAGGAAAAAGAAGTGTCTACTAAAACAATAAACTACTACTGCTTGCGTTAACATGGCCATAAGTTCTGTGTTCTGCAGACAATCAGTTAGCAAAGCTGTTAGGTAAACTTGCTCCTTCGCTGTTGAAAAAATAAATATTCATGAATCTTGCAGCCACATTTTCCTGTGCTCTGTTATTGGGTTGAAAATGGTGAAGGATTTTAGAGCTAATAATTTAATCAGAGAGATAAGGATGGAGATCCAGATCCTGAAAGCAGTGGGAGCTGGGATCCTAAATAGTACTGGGTAAGTATTTAAGGCTGTGTTATTTCAATTTTAGTGTTTTTACTAGTGCTGCTTAAGACAGGACATAAATGTGAAAAGAGGAGTTGTGAATGATAAAGAGACACGAAATAAAAGGAGCAGAGAGGACATGTCACAGGGGTTCCCAGGGTAAAGTGAAGCCATTGCTTTGGCTGGTCCATATGGGTTGGAGCCCAGGACAAACTAGGGACAGCTGTTGTTGTGGCACTTTCATCTGCCTCCATGTCCAGGAAAAAAACAAAGCACTTGATTCCCATAGAATCATAGAATAATTGAAGTTGGAAAAGACCTCCAAAGTCATCTGGTCCAACTGTCAGCCCATCCCCACAATGCCCACTGAGCCATTTGCCAAGTGTCACACCTCCGTGGTTCTTGAACATCTCCAGGGACGGTGACTCCACCACATTTCTGGGCAGCCTCTTCCAATGCATTACCACTCTTTCTGAGGATATTTTTTTCCAATATCCAACCCGAACCTCCCATGGCACAACCTAAGGCCATTACCTCTCATTCTATCACTGTTTTCTATCACTAAAGAGGGAAACACCCACCTCACCACAGCCTTCTTCCAGGGAGTTGTAGAGAGCAAAAAGGTCTCTCCTGAACCTCCTCTTCTCCGCACTGAGCTATCCCATCTCCCTCAGTCACTCCCCACAAGACTGCTCCTGAGCCCTCACCGTAGAACAAGCAACTTCTATGGATCCTGTCACTGGAGAACATCTTCTATTTGAAGCATGTTCTTGCATTGCCTTGATCTCAGAGAAGTAAGGATGTGTTTTAAGGCTTGAATTCATCCTAATGAAATGAGGTAGCAAAGTTAGGGCCAGAGAACTTCCCTAAACAGGGGAGAGAAACTGCCTTTTCCTGCAGATGGTTTGGTTTTGGGTGGAGAGAAGGACCCCCAAAAGTGTTTACTGTTCCATTGAAGCCAATAATCTAAACTAGATCTGTCATCCAGGTACCACGAAACAGAAGGATGAATGTGAGTTTTGGCACAAAACAGAGTTGAAAAATTACAGAAATACACAGCAAATTAGTAAAGTGCCCATATACATTAAATTTACCCAAATCTTGTGGAGGCCTAAGCCTCTGAGCCCAGGATGTTGGTGTTCTCCTGAGCCCCTCCTGCCCATGAATAGGAAGGAAGGGAAGGAACCCAAGGAAGGCTGCGAGGGGCTGCCTGCTGCTACATGCCCCAGTGCTCATCATGCTGCTCCAGATGCTGTTCGCTGGCCCTGGCCCCGCGCTGCCAGGGAACATTAGCTGCCCTCTGTCATGGTTCAGAAAGAGCAAAGCTCTCCTGCTTGACATCAGAGGAGATGCATTTTGATGTTTATCTGAAAGCCTCTTTCAAATGTTCGTGCACAATAGGGGCTGCATGTGGGGACAGGTCTGACCCGATAGTGATAAAACACTTCTCTCTCGTTTTGGTGTGTTAAGACCTAATACTCCCATATGCCAAGAAAGATTTGTAAGGGGCCATAAAGTCAGCACAGCTCTGTTTGCACTTGCTCTTGGTTCCTTGACAGTGCTTCAGGGGCCTCTGTGCAAACACGGTTCTGCGGTGAGCATTTAAAGCAGCAGTTCCTGCAGCATTGAGCCTGGCTGGCCACCCTTGCCAGAATAGACACCTAGAAACCTGCAGGCAGAAAATTAAATGGGCAAAACAAGGTCAGAATGGCACCTATAGCCAAGGAAACACCATTTGTTCAGTAATTTTAGAAGACATGATGGTATAACTTGTGTAGGTGAGTGACCATGTGGCATTTCCAGAATAGAATCATAGAATGTTAATCGCAGCGGTAACTACTCTCTTCATATACTCTCTTCATATTGAAGACATAAAAATACAGAGAAACAAAGAGTTTATTTAAGCTGGAGGAGCAGAGATTTGAACTTAAATTCACACAGTGCTCCCAAATAAGTATCTGACCAAAGTCATTCCTCATAACATCATTAGTACTTCTTTGATGCAAGGAAATCACTGGACATCTGCTGTCTTCAGAGCTTCAAGCAAACCAAAATAAAGCACAACTATTTCCCAAATCTGACCTGGTGACAGAGTGAATACACTGGGGTGGCTGTAACCCAGTGCTGATCAGGGTTTCCTACTCACCTGAAGGCACGGATTGCTTGCTATTATATTCAGGGTCGTGATTTATCTTATTCCTCCCAAAACATGATCTAAGAGACATGGATGAAAATGACTGGTTTCGCCAGCTACTGGATGAGGACATCAGAGTGGTTTGGGTTGAACTCAGCCTCAGGGAAGTCACTCGGAATCTTACGCTGAACATTTTGGGAGAATAATTCATTTATCTTAAAAAACTAACATCTTTCTCACAGCTGTTGTCATCTTTGCTGAAAAATGGTTATTTTTTAACATTTTGGGGAGGGTGGGGGTAAACATGCACAAAATAAATCTGAAGGAAAACTGCATGGCACCATTAAGGAGGACCTGCACGAGATGTGCCAACATTGAACCTTTGTCCTACAACTGCTACAGAAAGGTGTATGAGAGGTCAGCTCATGCACCTCCAGCAGTCCAAAGCTTCTGTCAAAGTCTATGTGTTATCTTTCATAAAGCTGGAGAAAAAAAAATCATGACAAATTATTCACATTTCAATTAGCATTAAATGCAAACCACAATGCAGATACAAATTGTTTAATAACTACTGATGAGTCCCTCCAGGAGCATCAGGAAACAAATGATAGATAATGTTTTGGCAGTGAGGAGAAGTGGCTGCTTCCAACAATCATGGACAACCAGACTGTCTAGGAAACATGTTTGGATTGTTAATCTTGATAGTTTGTCTCTGTTGAGATTGTAGTGGGAGGCCACCAGGACAGGGAAAGCCATATCAGATGTGGATTTTTTGTAATCATGTGTTTCATGTGCTGTTACATTTCAGATGTTTCAACATTAACAATAGAAAATAAGGCTCAACTAAATGTCCCATTTCCAAAATCCTCAGAGTTTGTACTCTTCTTAAATTTTTATTATAAAGATTTATTCTTGATGCTTTTTAGTATTCCAGAGACCAATGAAAAGTGTACACAGACACAAAGTTTCAGTGAGGTTATTATGATCATTGCTTTCATATTTGTGTCACACATATTGTGTGCTGGATGATATGCAAACCTGTTTTTATTGTTTCCAAGACTACTGACTATTTATCTGTCCCATGGCTGTATTTCTAATATTGTAAGTATTCAGAGTATAAACAACATTTGGAGCTCTGAGACCAGATTCTTTTTAAATGTAGCAGCGTTAGTGTTGATTGCTGCTTAGCTGACACCCCAACACCCTCAACCTTGCAGCCACCAACTGAGCCCTCAGCACACACGTGCAGTATGGGATGGCTTTGGGGAGGATAGGGGCACTACTCCCCTGGGGCAGGCTGTCACTATATCCCAGCACAGGAATGATGGCAGTGCTGAAAGCAATCTCCTGGAGGAGATTGGCTAAAAATGGCTTCACCTCATGTAGGCAAATGAAAGCAAGAGTTAGTTACCAGGACCCTTATTTGGAAGTCTTTCATGGCCCATCATCTGCCATCATCTCAAGCCAAGAATCATAAGCATTATAACAAGGAGATATACTTGAGCGCAGAGGATTACAGTTTTCTCAGGGATTGTTGTCATAAACCCCATAGTGGGTAGAGCTTAACATAGTTTATGATAATAACTGAGTATCACATTGCCCATAGTATCAAAAAATGACAGCAAAATTCAGGAGCAGGTGGGCAGCTTTAATTATATGGGCTCCAAAGGGAATAAACACTGGGATGATTTTTACTGTCTGTCTGGTATGAGTCAGTCCACAATGACCCCACTGGTGCTGATTTGGTGAGAATAAAGCATCTAGCCCATATTTAACCATAGAAAGTTCCTTCCCCACACCCCACCCTGTGAGAACAGAGAAAATGGGATTTGTAGGAGGAACTGGGGGATGTAACTCCGCACATATCAGGGCTGAAACATCAGATGAAGGAAGTACCAGAACAGCTGTGACTGCAACAGATGTTCTCCAGACAGCTCTGCCTCATGAAGATGTAGTGTAGTAATAGGTCATGTTACAGAAACAGAAAATTAAAAAGAGTGATTTTACATGCATGAGCCTTGGCTCCCCAGGCCTGGCAGTATGAGTGACACTGAGCAGGGAAAGGCAGCTGGGACCCTTCTGAAGAGATCACTGTGCCCCTTTCCACCAGAACTTACATTTGTAACATAGAGATGTCTCCAGCAGGAATAACAGGGCTTGCTGTACCGAAACACAGCAGGGGTGAGTGAAAAATCTCCTTGTCATTCCTGCAATTTAAGGGTGGATTCACAATTTCTTGGTGCCTCTGCTTCAAGGCTTTTAGCTTCTTCCGCTGCTTCCCTTCCCTGATTCTTCAAGCAGGGACTTTCTTGTATATAGCCCTAGAAATGGCAGTATTGGTGGGACTTGCAGCATCTTAGCCTGGAATTCCTCTAGATGCTTATATTTCATTGTCAGATGTGGTCAGAAGAGCCTCTCCTGGTAATCCCAAATGGTGATCTCCCATCTGGAGCTCCATTGGTGCCTGAGTCACCCAGCACCATCATGGCCACCCAAGGCCTCCCAGAGACAGTCCCAGAGGAGGGTCAGGACAGCTGTTGCCCTTTTTACTTCCGGTAGTGGCTGCTGCTAGCATGGTACTCTATTAATCTAGAAATAAGGAGGCTCCAGATGAGGCCAAGGGGCACCAAACCTTCCTTTCCTTCACAACAAGAGTGTCCCAACCACTAGGTCATAGAGTTTCTTGAGTTCTTTTCCTGTAAGCTGGCAAGTTTTACAGCAAGGAATGCAAGAGCAATGAGATCAAATGGTGATCAGGGAGCAGAGAGCAGTATCTTCTACTATTATCACTTTTATTTTTTTCCAAACTGATATCTATTGCTTCCACAATGAGGAACATGTGAAAAAAAACAGCTGGCTTTCTTCACTCTTTCCTTTTTGGTACATACAGTAATTTGTTATTTTCCTGGCTGGTTGCTCTATGTTAATATGTCCCCCAGTTTTCTTCATTTACTCATTTTCTTCACGAAACTGAAGGTTGCCCTCTTGCATCCTGAACACATACTCCTCAGCGCCTTTCAATGTGTTATCATTACTGATGTTTTTCACGGTTATCATCTGCAGCATTGCTAATATGATACTCTAAAAAACTGATAGTAAATCAAAGTGGAGTCCATAGGCTATTAAACATATTTAAGTAAACAAGCATTCAAAAAAGTGCATACTCTTAACTCTGTGAAATGAGGTTGCAAGCACACAAGGGCCCCATAATGGCAGTTTTTCTACAAACAGACTCCTGTATACATATTCATGTTGCAGCCCTCTCTCCTGATGTGAGAAAAGTGTGACCTACCATGTCTTTGCATGATACTACTGCTCTGCTGGCATTTAGATAATTACAGGATATCTCAAAGTGCTTGGGACCAAAGACATTGCAGTTCCAAGTGGAAGAGCCTCATTTTGTTGTGCATCTCCAAGTTCACCAAGTTCCCATAGCAACCCAGAGCCCATCCAATAATTAAATAACACACAAAAAAATGCATGGGGCAGAAATTTAGGATTTATTGAATATTTACATCTCCTTACTAGTGTGATGGACAGTCTTGTGCAAACTATCCAGGCCTTGTGACCCTTTGGCAACTCATCATTCATGCCCATAATGAAGCTAAGGGCAGGAGCTGGACGTTCAGTAGCCTTTGCTAAGCACCTCACTCATCGAGTCAGCCGATGCACACCACTTCAGACCAGGCTACACACCATGTTCCTGCTGGGTGGACAGCGAGTCAGAGAAAGCAGAAGTGTCCAGTATGATGGCTTAGAGGATCCCTGTAGAGTTTGCTTGGCCAAGGATGCCCCAAGAGGGAGAAACTCTCAAACTAAGCAGTCTCTCCACCTTCTGGTCCATCTAGATTCCACATTCAGTGATTTGAGGTTAACTGACATATTCAGTCCAATACATCGCAATAGGATTCCTTGGGAAGAGCTTCCATCTGAAGAGTCCATGAAATGCTCTCCCTCCAGCAGCACAACACCCCTTCCCAGCCCTTCCTATTGCTCCACCAACAGCATCTCCATCTGTGGAGGGGAACACTGAGCAATTTCTCATCACTCAGAAGTGAGCAGAATTTATTCAATAGCAAATCACAAGCTCCCAACCATCCCCACTACCGACTGGTGAAAACAATCCGCGAGGAAATTTCTCTCTTGTGGCTAATAGGATTCTTGGAGTTAGGATCTACATGATATTACATAAATAATCCACATAAACGCGGCCCAATTTGTAGAGGCTTCTGTGAACTTTTCCCAAAACTCTCTGCAGTTCACTCATCTGTTGGCAGCATGGCTCTGCTGTACAAGGGGCTCCCACCAACTTTTCCCATGTTGCAAAACAAGACCAGTGAGAGAAAACTGGGACTCCATATTTTGGTTGTTTTTGTGTTGTTGTTTTCGTTTTGTCTGTTTGTTTGTTTCTGGTGGAAGCACGGTTTTCTCCAGACTGCTGTGGAGGAGAAAGGCAGTAAAGCACAGCAAAGAAATTGCTTGGAATCCACATGCTGCTGAACTTATTTGTGCTGAATTCTTGGATAATTTACTGACTGCAGAGATGATACAACACAGAGTTCACACTGTGAAAAAAAGGTGTGAGGAGAAGAGGGGGAAGAGAAGGGAGGAAAACACTTGAAGCTTCCCCCTGGAAGGCTTTTCTAAAAGATAGCCAGTTTTATGTAGTCTGGGATGCTTCAACTGGAAAATCTGCAGGCGAGGGAGACACGAGAGGCCGTTTCAGGATTTGAGAGGCCTTTTTGAGGGTGAAGTTCAAGGAATAAATGGCAGGAACAGAGGAGTCAGAAGTAACTGTGAGAATGTAGAAAGCAGGAGAAGTTGGGGGTCAATTGCTGTAATTTAATATAACTGCACTTGCATCTCCCACCACATCAAGATCCGCAGTTTGCTTGCTTAATACTAAGCAGGAGATGTACAACAAAATAAGTTTATTTGGTGGAAGAGGAGGAAGCTGAGTTAAGAATGAGAGAAGGTGTTGACCACTTTGGCCTAATTTACTTCCATTTTTTGGTACTGGGTCCAATCTTAAAACTTTCATCAATGACCTGGATGAAGTGATAGGGTGCACCCTCAGCAAGTTTGTTGATGATACACAGCTGGGAGGAGTGGCTGACACAACAGAAGGCTGTGCTGCCATTCAGCAAGACCTGGACAGGCTGAGAGTTGGGCTGAGAGGAACCATATGAAGTTCAACAAGGGAAGAATAGAGTCTTATACCTGGGGAGGAATAACTGCATGCATCAGTACAGGTTGAGGGATGACCTGCTGGAAAGGAGCTCTGCAGGGAAGGACCTGGGGGTCCTGGTGGGCAACAGGTTGGCCATGAGCCAGCAGTGTGCCCTGGTAGCCAAGAAGGCCAATGGGATCCTAGGGTGTATTAAAAAGAGCATTGCCAGCAGGT